>CM051265.1:5512933-5872933 GCA_027921565.1 Artemia sinica | reverse complement strand
AGGGGAGCAGAGAAATTTAAAACAATGGTTGGGGGCTGGGGATTAACATTTTAATATCTCTGACATACACTTTTACGGTGTTGAAAAATGGCGAAAAGAAAATACTTAAAAAAAAAACAAAAAAAAGTTGGATTGAAATAGGTAGAAGCTAGAGGTGAAAATACTCACATTTCCAAATTCAGACTGCTGTTGAGTGCCGTCCGTTTCTTGCATAGATGTGGTGGCGATGTCACTGGCTTGTACAGATGAGCCAGTGGGGCTCCCCATCATGTGAGCAACCATCCATTCTATTTTCAGCTTTCTACCTGGCTGCATAGGAGTTGGCACTGGTGGGTTATGGGCAGGCAGCGCCGGCCTGGAATGGATGTGAGTGGCCCCCAATGGACCGCCTATCTCCACTTGTTCTGTTGGAGCAACGTCGTTAGTCTTAGCTCTCTTTTCCAGGGGAGAGTAATTGTAGGAATCCTCTTCCTTAAAAAGAAGGCAAAATTTAGCATGGAAAAAACAATTCCCTTTTTTTACAGAAGAGAAAATTAGTCTGCACAAAGAATCCCCCTCTAACCACACGGAATCAGGGAACAGAGTCTCTCTCAAACTCCGTAAAGCTATTTTAAAATGTATAAGAATGATTTATTTAACAGAAATCATCGCTTTTTGAATGGCCACCAAGTAAAGAAAAAATCACACAGAATGTGACATCGTTCCATCTTGCCCCCTATCAATTCTGAGTTTCCGGCTAGAATTAGACAAAGCCCCCGTCTTAATCACCAAGCTTTTGTTTTCAGATACGACACGTTTTGAAGTTTGGTTCCAAAAAGGACCCTTTTCTGTAATTATAAACACATATGGTTTTAATCTCTGTGATAACATGAGCGTGCCGAAGCCTGTTCTCCAAAAGTGGCCGTTTCTTGTAACACAGAAGCTTCTATTTAGATCGGAAAAAGATTTTTGATAACTGGAAAAAGGACATTTTGAACGAAATAACTATTCTACAGAGCAGGGTGGGGTGGTTTTTGTTTACATAGAGGAAAAAAGCGTACTTTGCGTTTTCTAACGAGTATACTATTGTATGGGTTTTTATTGTTGGGGGGTGGGGGAGGGGGGCTAAGTCCCCCTGAAATTTGAATTTACTAGTAAAACAATTTTTTTTTTGGAAATAAAGAATGAAAGTGTACTCACATTGAAAATAGAAATATCCATTGTTCCAAAGTTAATAATAATTCAGTGTACTATGCTACGATATGTTAAAACATAATGAAATTAAATTCCGATGCATGAACATTTTATACGGGATTTCAAGGACGAATTGTTAAAGCAGTTCTCTGATTGGCTGCCTAAAAAACAGGTGTCAGCTCGAAAAAACCAGTCTGGTTGAAAAACTTGGAGTTGAAACCAATTTCTGTGGGGAATCCCCGTTTTAGCCCAGAAACCTGTCTGGTTGGCCCAGAAACCTGTCTAGTTGGCCCAGAAACCTGTCTGGTAGGTTTTGTATAATTCCATATGCAATTGACAACAATAGCAATAATCAGTCTGGTAATCTGCCATGGAAAGGTGCCATGGAACGTAAAGGCCCTGAAACTTAGAGTTGGCCCAGAAACCTGTCTGGTTGGCCCAGAAACCTGTCTGGCTGGCCAAGAAACCTGTCTGGTAGGTTTTGTATAATTCCATATGCAATTGACAACAATAGCAATAATCAGTCCGGTAATCTGCCATGGAAAGGTGCCAATCCTATACCTGCAAGCAAATAACATGGTCCTATAGCTGCAAGCAAATAACATGGGGATTCCTATACCTGCAAGCAAAATGGTACTTAGATCTCTACTCATAGTCTGCCTCATTCCGGCGAACTCCATCCGCCTCCATCCACCTCCGTTTTCACTTTAAGGTGTTAAATTGATTAGAATAGTGAATTTTTGGAAGAAAAATAATTATTTTACCTAGAGTTCGGCTTATTAAGTCAGCTTATTTAGGGTTTGAAGGACGGTGGACGAGATTCGTAGCCAAATCAGGTCAAGAAAATACTGGACCCTTTTGGCCAGTCGGGGACGTGGAATATAGAAAAAAATCTGATAGATGAGAGCGTGTCAGCATGGAAAGAATTCCAGCTAACTCTAAACTGATTTGATTTTGAGTTTTGTCTGCATAATAAACAAAAATATAAACTATTACAGATATAAATCACTACGCTAGGAAAAAATATTCATTTTGCTAACGCGTAGCGATTAACTACATAAACATTCCTAAAGCCATCCTAAATTAATAATAAAAAGAAAAAAACTACATAAATATTCCTAGAAGCATCCCAGACTAATTAAGATAATAATATGAAAGAAAAGAAAATGAATCACCTTGTCTCAAACACCCCGGGATAACAGCCACCATCCAAATATAACTCCATCCACCCAAAACCTTCAAACCACTCCTCCCTTCAGCCTATAACCCACTCACCTCTTCCCTTCCCCTAAAAAAACGACCAAGAAATCCAAGAGTGGCAAGCCCAGAAGGACCAATCTAGGTCTTTGAGGTTTTACTCTTGAGCTAAAAAGTTTCTGAGGGGAGGAATTCTATTTTAAACTTGGGTTGAATCACAGTTTATAGAATTAGCAGTATGATCATTCTCTATCTCTCCCATTATAAAAACCCGGACAGGGGTGCGAGTGCTCCGGAGAACGTTTTTGCAGATAGAAACTTAGGCGTTATCAGATTTTTTCGTGGGTAGACAAGTCAGATTTCTCTTGGACGTGAAACTTGGCTTCAACGTTGGAACACTAATTTTGAAGAAACTAATTTTAAATTAATTTATTCCAATACATACATGAAAATCGGTAGTTAGTAGTGTAATGTTATTATTAGATGTTTTTAGGAATTAAAAATAGGTTTCGAAGTCTCAAGTTGGTTTCAAAGGCATTTTGAGAAAGTTTCTGCCAAAATACGTGTTCCAGGGTAATTGGACCGCTAATGGCAGATCAAATGAGAGCAGTTGTTTGTACGCGCCAATATAAATATAAATATATATATATATATATATATATATATATATATATATATATATATATATATATATATATATATATATATATATATATATATATATATATATATATATATATATATATATATATAGTATATATATATATATATATATATATATGTATATATATATATATATATATATATATATATATATATATATATATATATATATATATATATATATATACATATATATACATATATATATATATATATATATATATATATATATATATATATATAGATATATATATATATATATATATATATATATATATATATATATATATATATATATATATATATATATATATATATATATATATATATATATATATATATATATATATATATATATATATATATATATATATATATATATATAGATATATATACTACGAAAACTTTACGAAAAAGAAAGTTTTTTTTAAAGAATAGTAAAGGCCATATGAAACTTAAGATCAGTAGAAATAGAAGCCTACAATAAATCAAACTCAAAACGACCAGAAATTATTATTAAAGAATAAAAAAGGAAAGGAGAATAATTGGTATGGCGGTAACACTGCATATAAATTTATATGAATGTATATATAGTGGGCTGTAATAATGCAAAAGGTAAATATAACATTGGTTTAAGAATGGAAAGAAAGACAAGGAATAAATTTACGACGATAATCAAGTAAAAAATAAGTTTTATTTGAACAATGCCATAAAGCGATGACGTTTGATTATGATGTTTGGTGCTTCGCATTGATATTTTAGTTTTAAAAGTTTTATTTTAAATAAATTTTAAAAAAATTACCCCTTTGTTCAAAAAAGAGATAATCAAATATTTAAACTACTAAAACTAAAATAATTACTTGCTAGTTTATTTTCCTTGATAGGTACGTCTCTCGATTTCTCGATTCTTAAATTTTACTTCGTAATATGCACGTGTGCGCAAAAAAAATCTTATAAACTGTTCAAAGGGGAAGTCCTCGCAGCCAGTTTCCCAATTCAGGTCTTTGCACTCAAGCCATATTCGATTGATTATGTTTGTCGGATCAACCTATTTTGCCCCCCCCCCCCCTTAAAAAAATCCTCGATCCGCCCCTGAAACCATCACACCTACCCCACCAGTTATTAGAAGAAGAAAAAACTTCCTTATTTTCACAAATTTCATCAACCCCCCCGCCCCCTTTTTTATAAAATCCTACATAGGCCGATCAGTTGAGTCCACGTAAATAATAGATTAAGTCATAATTTGTATATAAATTAATTCATACCTGTGAGATGGGACGCTTGCAAACCACTTGGCTGGCTCACCAAGTTTTTTTCTGCTTTTGCAATTACGAATAATGCACTTGGTAACCATTTCTCAGTGATTGACGATAACAGACTAATCCGCTAAGGCAGAAACAAGTGGGAGGAGCTTTTTGTTCGCACAGAGACCGAAGACTAGAAATTATCTGCGATAAGCTTACTGTCTATAAACTGTGGGTTGAATCGAGAGGATTTAAAATATCTGTTGTTGGTGATAGGGGACAGGTTGGATTTAGGAGACAAAAAGACATATTTGGGAAATGTTAGGCTAGTGGCCAACCCCTACTTTTGCCCTATGTAGGCCAGTAAATCTACGGAAAAAATCGATGATCTGAGACATAATTGCAATATAAATGATTTATACACCATTTTGTAGAGAAAAAAAATTCTGTACAACATGCCTAAAGTCCCCAAGAGTCTCCTTGGCGGAACAGGGTAAAAACGGGGGGAAAGAGGAAAATCCAGGGGAAAACTCGAAAATCTACAACCGGTAGTTTTTGATGCTGAGAATAGCATTCCTGATGCTCTTGGGTCCAAAAAGATCGAGTGTGCCTTTTTTTGTTACTGTGTAATGAGTCGTTCCCCCGTTTACCCACTTACAGGGGAAAACAAAGATCATGTAGAGCAGTCTGTAAGACTTGTTTTCTGGGGTTTCCCAGTGCAAGAAGAATGAATTTGTTACTTTAATTGCTCTGTCATTAACCTTTCCCTCCGTTCTCCAGTTACAAGGGAAAAAGAGGGGGGAAATCAAAATATTCTCTAAAGGGGAAAGATAGTCAGACGGCTCTACAGAATTTGGAGAGGAGACAAAGGTCTATCAACTCAGTTTTAAAACCCTCTAACACCGTTTTTACGAGAGTTTAATATCCTATTCCCTGGTGCTTCTCTTTTCCTGTTTGCTGAAGATTCACTAATGGTGTGTTTACACATAGTGGATATCCAAGCGGATTGTGAAAACCACAGTTTATATAATTAGGCAGTAAGTTTACCGCAGATTATTTCTGGCTCTTCATTCTCGGTGCGAACAAAAAGCTCCTCCCACTTATTCATCCATTAGCGGAATCCACTTATTCATGTGGATGTATTCATGAATCCACTTATTCATGAACTTATTCATGAACGCGAAGCCAAGTTTCGCGTTCAAGAGAGATCTGACTTGTCTTCCCGTGAAAAGATCTAATGTCGCTTATGTTTATACGTTCTCTGGAGCACTCGCTCCTCGGTCCGGGTTTTTATAATGGGTGAGATAGGGAGAGATCATACTGCTAATTATATATACTGTGGTGAAAACCAAGCCGATTTTCCGACCAGTTTTGTGCTTGAAATTTTCTCTAGTCGAAAGCTAGAGAAAATTTCAAGCACAAAACCAATCGGAAAATCGGCTCGGTTTTCACAATCTGCTCGGATTTCCACTATGTGTGACTGCGCCACAAGTCTAAGTGCATGCACATGATGCCACCTAGTGGAAGCTTTAAGTGTAAAAAACCTCGATGGTGTAAAAAGGAGGCTAGTAGTAGTAAAATTCTGCGACCAGGGGAAGTGACCCCTCTTGATTGCCACAATATTAAAATGATTACTCTAATGATTGTTAAATGAACTTAAGTAATAAAAGTTGTTCATGGTATCAAATTGTAAATAAGGGGGATGATTTAAAGTTTTTATATTGATTCGCTGATCAAAATAGGAACATACCATTTGAAGCGTATTCAGTGCTCTTTCCGTGTATACTTATTGCTATTTTTGCAATTTCGATTGAATTTGGAATTGTATTTTTAATCGAATGGTATGTTTTACCTTAGCTGTACTAGCAAAAAAACAAATGTGTCTCCATATTCTTGGAATCTTTTTTAGGGCTCAAAATAGAATTTTCAACTGAAGTGATTAGTATTATTTTTGGAAAAAATATTTGCTGGATTGACATGTATATCTTTTAGCTTGTGAATTACTGTGAAACCCCTAGATATATCATATAGTAAATTTATTCTACCATATTTATTTTAAAGTCTAATTTAGAAATAGATTAAAAGAGTATTTCTGGGGAAATCAGTTTTTGTCTTCTTCTTTTTTGTGAGGGGGGGGGGGGGGGAGGGGCGGATTATAGGGCTCGGACAGGAGCAGGTTCAAAGGGGGTCGCTGGATTTGTATTTGGATGGTGTCTGTTATCCTGGGGGTGTTGAAAGAAGGTGATTTTTTTAAATTAAATTGATTAGTTTAGGATGCTTATACGAATGTTTATGTACATATTTTTATGTGAACCGGACTTTATGTGAGCCGGTGTGATACGCCTCTTTAGCGAATGAGAAATCATCATTGCCAGGGTCAGTAGTAACCGAAGCTTTAAAATACAGGTTTGACAAGAATATATAGGTTAAGTGAATTCAATTTGTTTGCTTATCCTAAATGTGTAAAATGCACTAAGTGTTACAGGTGTTATAAACACACGAAAATAGGCTTCAATTCTATTCCGCCAAATTCACTTAAAACTTAAAAGAAAGAAGTTGAAATCTTAATTTGACACTATTGGACAGGAAACTCTCGATTTGGATTCAAAGGATTTTTTACCTCAAATGGGAACGGGAATTTTTAGAATTTGTAAATTGGATTATCACCTTGTCTTTCGTTTTTTCTTTAGGCCTGTTTTCAAACAGTTCGCGGTAACGAGCTGTAATTAAGGAGAGATGCGGCTCAACAGCAATCAAAAGTCTAAAAAATAGAATTTTGACATATATAGGCATATCAGAAGAATTGGCTTATTACACTTATTCAAAGCATCTAAGATTTATTAAGTTTAGTGCAAACTCATCAAAAGCTACAAGCCTAAGAAACTTTGCCTGATTTTCAAAAAAGGGGGAAAATACCTCTTAAATTCAAGGAATCTTAATGAAAATCGCACCATCGGATTCAGCGTATCTCAGAACCCTATTGTTGAATATTTAAGTGCCCATCTGCAAAAACGTGGAGTTTTGTATTTTTTGCCAGAAGTAAGTTCACGGATGCCTGTTTTTTTTTTTTTTTTTTTTTTTTTTTTTTTTTTTTTTTTTTTTTTTTTTTTTTTTTTTCCAGGGGAGAGGGCATCAAACAATCCTAGAATATCGATAAATGGCTCATTTGAACAGAAATTAAAAGTTCTAGTCCCCTTTTAAGTTACCAAAAATATTGAAGGGCAACTATCCCCCCGCTCATGACCATTTTCCCCCCAAAGTCTTCCGATCAAAATTTTTCGATAACCATATTTTTGTTCAGCATACTCGAGAGATTTAACAACTATATGTTTGAGGATGACTTGAACCCCTACATTTTCTGGGGGAGGGGTACAAACTATGAACTTTGCATATTGTTTACATGGCTATTGGAAAGCACACAGAAACTTTTTAGGGTGGGGGAGAGGGTTACATGGGAGGATCTTTCCACGGAAGAACTTTTCGTGGGCGATTTTCCACGGAGGGGAGCTGGATTTCCCAGCCTTATTTAAAAACGATCAGAAATTAAATAAGAAAACACATTTTTTGAATTGAAAGTAAGGAGCAACATTAAAATTTAAAACGAACAGAAATTATTACGAATATGAGGGGGTTGCCACCTCCTCAATACCTTGCTCTTTGCGCTAAAGTTTTTTAAATTAAAAAAAAGCTTATTATTCTAATTAAGTGGTCCATGTGTTTCATGAGTCATTCTTAAATAATTGGGACAGAAAGTCAAAGTTTAGCGTAAAGAGCAAGGTATTGAGAAGGGGGTGACCCCTCTCATATTTGTAATAATTTCTGTTCGTTTGAAGTTTTAATAATGCTCCTTACTTACAATTCAAAAACGTGTTTTTTTTTTATTTAACATTAACAAAGTGTCCAATTCCAATCCATTCCTTACTTTCAAAGTTTGATAGAAGTAATGTTAACTTCACCTTACTGACGAGGAAACGGCAAACTAATCTCGTTTAACCAAGGAATGATAATAAAAAAAATAACCCCTTGAAAAAACGTATAAAGTGAGCAAAATGAGAAACTTTCTTAATAAAACATCACAAAGGAAATGGCCCCCAGCCTGAACGCGATCCATTAGGACAGTAGAGATGCCCTAATATCTCCTGTTGCCCATCCCTGCTGCCACCTACAACTTTTTTGCATAGTTTAATGGGGACAGTGTCAATGACCTCTTTCTCCAGGTGTGTTTTTGGCACGCTCGAGGCGAATGTTATGATCTAGGAAAGAGTATTTGTTGTTGTTGTTTTTGGCCAAGTGCCCGCTAGGGAAGAATGTTATGATCCAGAAATAGTATTTGTTGTTGTTGTTGTTTTGGACTTCCCCTTTCTTGACAGTTCAATCAACCAATGACATCATCTGTCTGACCTTAAAAATTTTCGCCTAGAAACGATTCTCCAGGAATAGATCCAAGTCATTAATGTCTTTGCCTCGGAAACAGTTCTACTGGTCGAACTCCAAAAGATATTAATAACCAAACGCCATGGAAACAATTCTCAAAGAAACATCTTAGCGATGAATAGATTTAGCGCGGGAATCAGGTTTCTTAGTAATTTGAAATGTGACAGCGCAGAGATGCCAAAAAACAAAAGGAACACGCTGAAATTACGTTTAGGGGTTATTTGGGCGAAACCGTTTAGGGAATTATTTCGGCGAAACAGTTAGAGACATTTTAAAAGATGATTTTTGAAGAGATTTTAGAAGAGGATTTGAGGGTGAAACTCTGTGGTCGTTATAATACACAAGTTCCATTTGAACAGTGTTGTGAGGTCCTCTACCCCGACCCCAAAGAGTCCTCATACCCCACCCCAACCCCGAAGGAAGCCACCGGTCCTCAAAGGTTCTCCGGATTCCAAAGGGCCCCGGCGCCCCCAAAGGCCCCTCCGGACCCTCAAAGGCCCTCCCCGAGCCCCGTCTTTCCTTGATGTGCGTTGTCTGAAACCTATGATTTGGGGTGTATGGGTTGCTATTTTTGACTTTTCTGAGTTGGATTTCTTAGTCTTTCATAGGTATGTGTTGTCTGAAACCTATGATTTGGGATGGATGGTTTGCTATTTTTGACTTTTCTGAGCTAGATTTCTTACCCTTTCATAGGTGTGTGTTGTCAGAAAATTATGATTTGGGATGTGTAGTTTGCTAGTTGGACTTTTCAGAGCTAGGATTCTTAGTCTCTCATAGGCGTTTGTTGTCTGAAACCTATAGTTTGGGATGAATAGTTTGCTATTTCAGGCTTTTATGAGCTAGGTTTCCTAGTATTTCGTAGGCGAATGTTGTCTGAAACTTATGACTTGGGATATGTAAATTACTATTTCGGGCTTTTCTGAGCTAGATTTCTTAGTCTTTCGTTGGTGTGTGTTGTCTGAAACCTACGATTTGGGATGTGTAGTTTGCTATTTGGACTTTTCAGAGCTAGGATTTTTGTCCCTCATAGGTGTTTGTTGTCTGAAACCTATAGTTTGGGATGAGTAGTTTGCTATTTTTGACTTTTCTGAGCTGGATTTCTTACCCTTTCATAGGTGTGTGTTGTCAGAAAATTATGATTTGGGATGTGTAGTTTGCTAGATGGACTTTTCAGAGCTAGGATTTTTAGTCCCTCAAAGGTGTTTGTTGTCTGAAACCTATAGTTTGGGATGAGCAGTTTGCTATTTTTGACTTTTCTGAGCTGGATTTCTTACCCTTTCATAGGTGTGTGTTGTCGGAAAATTATGATTTGGGATGTGTAGTTTGCTAGTTGGACTTTTCAGAGCTAGGATTCTTAGTCTCTCATAGGCGTTTGTTGTCTGAAACCTATAGTTTGGGATGAGTAGTTTGCTATTTCAGGCTTTTATGAGCTAGGTTTCCTAGTATTTCGTAGGTGTGAGTTGTCTGAAACTTATGATTTGGGATATGTAAATTACTATTTCGGGCTTCTCTGAGCTAGATTTCTTAGTCTTTCGTTGGTGTGTGTTGTCTGAAACCTATGATTTGGGATGGGTGGATTGCTTTTTATGACTTTTCTGAGCTGGATTTCTTAGCCGTTCATAGGTGTGTGTTGTCTGAAACTTATGATTTGGAATGGTTAATTTGCTTTTTCCAGCTTTTATTAGCTAGGTTTCTTAGCCTTTCATAGGTGTGTGTTGTCAGAAAATTATGATTTGGGATGTGTAGTTTGCTATTTGGACTTTTCAGAGCTAGGATTCTTAGTCCCTCATAGATGTTTATTGTCTGAAACCTATAGTTTGGGATGAGTAGTTTGCTATTTCAGGCTTTTATGAGCTAGGTTTCTTAGCCTTTCGTAGGTGTGTGTTGACTGAAACTTATGATTTGGGATATGTAAATTACTATTTCGGGCTTTTCTAAGCTAGATTTCTTAGTCTTTCGTTGGTGTGTGTTGTCTGAAACCTATGATTTGGGGTGTATGGGTTGCTATTTTTTGACTTTTCTGAGATGGATTTCTTAGTCTTTCATAGGTATGTGTTGTCTGAAACCTATGATTTGGGATGAGTGGTTTGCTATTTTTGACTTTTCTGAGCTGGATTTCTTACCCTTTCATAGGTGTGTGTTGTCAGAAAATTATGATTTGGGATGTGTAGTTTGCAAGTTGGACTTTTCAAAGCTAGGTTCCTTAGTCTCTCATAGGCGTTTGCTGCCTGAAACCTATAGTTTGGGATGAATAGTTTGCTATTTCAGGCTTTTATGAGCTAGGTTTCCTAGTATTTCATAGGCGAATGTTGTCTGAAACTTATGATTTGGGATATGTAAATTACTATTTCGGGCTTTTCTGAGCTAGATTTCTTAGTCTTTCGTTGGTGTGTGTTGTCTGAAACCTATGATTTGGGATGGGTGGATTGCTATTTTTGACTTTTCTGAGTTGGATTTCTTAGCCATTCATAGGTGTGTGTTGTCTGAAACTTATGATTTGGGATTGTTAATTTGCTATTTCCGGCTTTTATTAGCTAGGTTTCTTAGCCTTTCATAGGTGTGTCTTGTCAGAAAATTATGATTTGAGATGTGTAGTTTGCTTTTTGGACTTTTCAGAGCTAGGATTCTTAGTCCCTCATAGGTGCTTGTTGTCTGAAACCTATAGTTTTGGATGAGTAGTTTGCTATTTCCGGCTTTTCTGAGCTAAGGTTTCTTAGTATTTCTATAGGTGTGTGTTGTCTGAAACTTATGATTTGAGGTGTGTAATTTGCTATTTCCGACTTTTCATAACCACATTTCTTAGTCTTTCGTAGGTGTGTGATGACTGAAACCTATGATTTGGGATGTGTGGGTTGCTATTTTTTGACTTTCCTGAGTTCTAGTTTAGTTTAGTTTTAGTTAAGAGTTTAGAGTTTTTAGCTTAGAGTCTTAGTTTAGAGTTTTTGTTAGAGTTCTAGTTTAGTTTAGTTTTAGTTAAGAGTTTAGAGTTTTTAGCTTAGAGTCTTATCTTAGAGTTTTTGTTGAAGTTCTAGTTTAGTCTAGTTTTAATTAAGAGTTTAGAGTTTTAGCTTAGAGTCATAGCTTAGAGTTTTTTGTTAAAGTTGAAGTTTAGTTTAGTAATAGTTAAGAGTTTGGAGTTTTACCTTAGAGACTTAACTTAGAGTTTTAGTTTAGTTTTAGTTTTAGTTAAGAATTTAGAGCTTTTTAGCTTAGAGTCTTAGATTAGAGTTTTTGTTAGAGTTGTAGTTTAGTTTAGTTTTAATTAAGAGTTTAGAGTTTTTAGCTTAGAGTCTTAGCTTAGAGTTTTAGTTAGAGTTCTGGTTTAGTTTAGTTTTAGTTAAGAGTTTAGAGGTTTTAGCTTAGAGTCTTAGCTTAGAGTTTTTGTTGAAGGTCTAGTTTAGTTTAGTTTTAGTTAAGAGTTTATAGTTTTAGCTTAGAGTCTTAGCTTAGAGTTTTTGTTAGAGTTTTAGTTTAGTTTAGTTTTAGTTAAGAGTTAAGAGTCTCGAGTTTTTAGCTTAGAGTCTTAGCTTAGAGTTTCTGTTAGAGTTCTAGTTTAGTTTACTTCTAGTTAAGAATTTAGAGTTTTAGCTTAGAGTCTTAGCTTAGATTTTTTGTTAGAGTTCTAGTTTAGTTTATTTATAGTTAAGAGTTTGGTGTTTTACCTTACAGACTTAGCTAAGAGTTTTAGTTTAGTTTTAGTTTAGTTATAGTTATAGTTAAGAGTTTGGTGTTTTACCTTAGAGACTTAGCTTAGAGTTTTAGTTTAGTTCAGTTTTAGTTGAGAGTTTAGAGTTTTAGCTTAGAGTCGTATCTTAGAGTTTTTGTTAGAGTTCTAGTTTAGTTTAGTTTTAGTTAAGAGTTTAGAGTTTTTAGCTTAGAGTCTTAGTTTAGAGTTTTTGTTGAAGTTCTAGTTTAGTTTAGAGTTTTAGCTTAGACTTAGAGTTTTAATTAGAGTTCTAGTTTAGTTTAGTTTTAGTTAAGAGTTTGGTGTTTTAGCTTAGAGTCTTAGCTTAGAGTTTTTGTTAGAGTTCTAGTTTATTTTAGTTTTAGTTAAGAGTTTAGAGTTTAACTTAGAGTCTTAGTTTAGAGTTTTTGCTAGAGTTCTAGTTTAGTTATAGTTAAGAGTTTGGAGTTTTACCTTAGAGACTTAGCTTAGAGTTTTAGTTTAGTTTAGTTTTACTTAAGAGTTTAGAGTTTTAGCTTAGAGTCTCAGCTTAGAGTTTATGTTAGAGTTCTAGTTTAGTTTTAGTTAAGAGTTTAGTGTTTTTAGCTTAGAGTCTTAGTTTAGAGTTTTTTTTGAAGTTCTATTTTAGTTTAGTTTTAGTTTAGAGTTTTAGCTTAGACTTAGAGTTTTAATTAGAGTTCTAGTTTAGTTTAGTTTTAGTTAAGAGTTTAGAGTTTTTAGCTTAGAGTCATAGTTTAGAGTTTTATTTAGAGTTCTAGTTTAGTTTAGTTTTAGTTAAGAGTTTAGAGTTTTACCATAGAGTCTTAGCTTAGAGTTTTAGTTAGAGTTAAAGTTTAGTTTAGTTACAGTTAAGAATCTAGAGCTTTAGCTTAGAGTCATAGCTTAGAGTTTTACTTAAAGTTATAGTTTGGTTAAGTTTTAGTTAAGAGTTTCGAGTTTTAGCTGAGTCTTAGCTTAAAGTTTTTGTTAGAGTTCTATTTAGTTTAGTTGTAGTTAAGAGTTTAGAGTTTTACCTTAGAGTCTTAGCTTAGAGTTTTTTTTAGAGTTCTACTTTATTTAAATTTTAGTTAAGAGTTTGATGTTTTACCTTTGAGTTTCAGTTAGAGTTCTAGCTCAGTTTACTTTTAGTTAGGAGTTTGGTGTTTTACCATGGAATCTTAGCTTAGAGTTTTAGTTAGAGTTCTAGTTTAGTTTAGTTTTAGTTAAGAGTTTAGAAATTTAGCTTAGAGTCTTAGCATAGAGTTTTTGTTTGAGTTCTAGTTTATTTTAGTTTTAGTTAAGAGTTTAGAGTTTTTAGCTTAGAGTCTTAGCTTAGAGTTTTTGTTAGAGTTGAAGTTTAGTTTAGTAATAGTTAAGAGTTTAGAGTTTTAGATTTGAGTCTCAGCTTAGAGCTTTAGTTAGAGTTGAAGTTTAGTTTAGTAATAGTTAAGAGTTCAGAGTTCTACCTTAGAGTCTTAGCTTAGAGTTTTTGTTAGAGTTCTCGTTTAGTTTAGATATAGTTAAGCGTTTGGAGTTTTACCTTCGAGACTTAGCTTAGAGTTATAGTTTATTTTAGTTTTAGTTAAGAGTTTAGAGTTTTTTTTAGCTTAGAGTCTTAGCTTAAAGTTTTTGTTAGAGTTCTAGTTTAGTTTAGTTCTAGTTAAGAGTTTAGAGTGTAATCTTAGAGTCATAGCTTAGAGTTTTTGTTGAAAGTTTTGTTTAGTTTAGTTAAGAGTTTAGAGTTCTACCTTAGAGTCTTAGCTTAGAGTTTTTTGTTATAGTTCTACTTTAGTTTAGTTTTAGTCAAGAGTTTAGAGTTTTTAGCTAGGAGTCTTAGCTTAGAGTTTTACTTAGAGTTCTAGTTTAGTTTAGTTTTAGTTAAGAGTTTAGAGTTTTATCTTAGAGTCTTAGCTTAGAGTTTTTGTTGAAAATCTAGTTTTGTTTTAGTTAAGAGTTTAGAGTTCTACCTTAGAGTCTTAGCTTAGAGTTTTTTTGTTGGAGTTCTAGTTTAGTTTAGCTTTAGTTAAGAGTTTAGAGTTTTAGCTTAGAGTCATAGCTTAGAGTTTTTGTTAGAGTTCTAGTTTAGTTTAGTTTTAGTTAAGAGTTTAGTGTTTTAGCATCGAGTCTTAGCTTAGAGTTTTTGTTAGAGTTCTAGTTTTACTTAAGAGTTTAGAGTTTTAGCTTAGAGTCTCAGCTTAGAGTTTTTTTATTGGAGTTCTAGTTTAGTTTAGCTTTAGTTAAGAGTTTCGAGTTTTACCTTAGAGTCTTAGCTTAGAGTTTTTGTTAGAGTTCTAGTTTAGTTTAATTTTAGTTAAGAGTTTGATGTTTTACCTCTGAGTTTCAGTTAGAGTTCTAGTTTAGTTTACTTTTAGTTATGAGTTTGGTCTTTTACCTTAGAGTCTTAGCATAGAGTTTTAGTTGGAGTTCTAGTTTAGTTTTAGTTAAGAGTTTAGAATTTAAGCTTAGAGTCTTAGCTTAGAGTTTTTGTTAGAGTTCTAGTTTATTTTAGTTTTAGTTAAGAGTTTAGAGTTTTAGCTTAGAGTCCTAGCTTAGAGTTTTTTTTTTGTTGAAGTTCTAGTTTAGTTTAGTTAATAGTTTAGAGTTTTAGCTTAGAGTCTTAGCTTAGAGTTTTTGTTAGAGTTGAAGTTTAGTTTAGTAATAGTTAAGAGTTTAGAGTTTTACCTTAGACTTTTAGCTTAGAGTTTTTGCTAGAGTTCTAGTTTAGTTTAGATATAGTTAAGCGTTTGGAGTTTTACCTTAGAGACTTAGCTTAGAGTTTTAGTTTAGTTTAGTTTTAGTTAAGAGTTTAGAGTTTTTTTTTTAGCTTAGAGTCTTAGCTTAGAGTTTTTGTTAGAGTTCTAGTTTAGTATAGTTTTAGTTAAGAGTTTGGTGTTTTACCTTAGAGTCATAGCTTAGAGTTTTAGTTGGAGTTCTAGTTTAGTTTTAGTTAAGAGTTTAGAATTCTAGCTTAGAGTCTTAGCTTAGAGTTTTTTGTTATAGTTCTAGTTTAGTTTAGTTTTAGTTAAGAGTTTCGAGTTTTTAGCTTAGAGTCTTAGCTTAGAGTTTTTGTGAAGTTGAAGTTTAGTTTAGTCATAGTTAAGAATTTAGAGTTTTTAGCATAGACTCTTAGCTTAGAGTTTTACTTAGAGTTCTAGTTTAGTTTAGTTTTAGTTAAGAGTTTAGAGTTTTATCTTAGAGTCTTAGCTTAGAGTTTTTGTTGAAAATCTAGTTTAGTTTAGTTAAGAGTTTAGAGTTCTACCTTAGAGTCTTAGCTTAGAGTTTTACTTAGAGTTGAAGTTTAGTTTAGTTATAGTTAAGGGTTTAGAGTTTTAGCTTGGACTCTTAGCTTAGAGTTTTAGTTAGAGTTCTAGCATAGTTTAGTTTTAGTTAAGAGTTTAGAGTTTTACCTTAAAGTCTTAGCTTAGAGTTTTATTTAGAGTTCTAGTTCTAGTTTAGTTTTAGTTAAGAGTTTTGAGTTTTACCTTAAAGTCTTAGATTAGAGTTTTAATTAGAGTTGAAGTTTCGTTTAGTTTAGTTATAGTTAAGAGTTTATAGTTTTAGCTTAGAGTCTTAGCTTAGAGTTTTAGTTAGAGTTATTGTTTAGTTTAGTTTTAGTTAAGAGTTATAGCTTAGAAGTTTAGCCTAGAATCTTAGCTTAGAGATTTAGTTAGAGTGTTAGGTTAGACTAGATTAAGTTAGGTTAGATTAGGTTAGGTTAAGTCAGGTTAGGTAAGTTAGGTTAGGTTAGCTAAGTTAGGTTAGGATAGGTTAGCTAGTAAACATCTCTCCATGTTTAAGTTAGGTTAGGTTAGGCTAGATTAAGTTATGTTAGGTTAGGTTAAGTTAGGTTAGGTTAGGTTAGCCTACGTGCGCGCGCGTACGTAGGCTAACCTAACCTAACCTAACTTAACCTAACCTAACATAACTTAATCTAGCCTAACCTAACCTAACCTAACTAAAACATGGAGAGATGTTTACTAGCTAACCTATCCTAACCTAACTTAGCTAACCTAACCTAACTTACCTAACCTGACTTAACCTAACCTAATCTAACCTAACTTAATCTAGTCTAACCTAACACTCTAACTAAATCTCTAAGCTAAGATTCTAGGCTAAACTTCTAAGCTATAACTCTTAACTAAAACTAAACTAAACAATAACTCTAACTAAAAATCTAAGCTAAGACTCTAAGCTAAAACTATAAACTCTTAACTATAACTAAACTAAACGAAACTTCAACTCTAATTAAAACTCTAATCTAAGACTTTAAGGTAAAACTCAAAACTCTTAACTAAAACTAAACTAGAACTAGAACTCTAAATAAAACTCTAAGCTAAGACTTTAAGGTAAAACTCTAAACTCTTAACTAAAACTAAAATATGCTAGAACTCTAACTAAAACTCTAAGCTAAGAGTCTAAGCTAAAACTCTAAACCCTTAACTATAACTAAACTTAACTTCAACTCTAAGTAAAACTCTAAGCTAACACTCTAAGGTAGAACTCTAAACTCTTAACTAAAACTAAACTAGATTTTCAACAAAAACTCTAAGCTAAGACTCTAAGATAAAACTCTAAACTCTTAACTAAAACTAAACTAAACTAGAACTCTAAGTAAAACTCTAAGCTAAGAGTCTATGCTAAAAACTCTAAATTCTTAACTATGAATAAACTAAACTTCAACTTCACAAAAACTCTAAGCTAAGACTCTAAGCTAAAAACTCTAAACTCTTAACTAAAACTAAACTAAACTAGAACTATAACAAAAAACTCTAAGCTAAGACTCTAAGCTAGAATTCTAAACTCTTAACTAAAACTAAACTAGAACTCCAACTAAAACTCTAAGCTATGACTCCAAGGTAAAACACCAAACTCTTAACTAAAACTATACTAAACTAGAACTCTAACATAAACTCTAAGCTAAGACTCTAAGCTAAAAAAAAACTCTAAACTCTTAACTAAAACTAAACTAAACTTAAACTCTAAGCTAAGTCTCGAAGGTAAAACTCCAAACGCTTAACTATATCTAAACTAAACTAGAACTCTAGCAAAAACTCTAAGCTAAGAGTCTAAGGTAAAACTCTAAACTCTTAACTATTACTAAACTAAACTTCAACTCTAACAAAAACTCTAAGCTGAGACTCCAAGCTAAAACTCTAAACTATTAACTAAACTAAACTAGAACTTTAACAAAAAAAAACTCTAAGCTAGGACTCTAAGCTAAAAACTCTAAACTCTTAACTAAAACTAAAATAAACTAGAACTCTAACAAAAACTCTAAGCTAAGACTCTAAGCTTAAATTCTAAACTCTTAACTAAAACTAAACTAGAACTCTAACTAAAACTCTATGCTAAGACTCTAAGGTAAAAGACCAAACTCATAACTAAAAGTAGATTAAACTAGAACTCTAACTGAAACTCAGAGGTAAAACATCAAACTCTTAACTAAAATTAAACTAATCTAGAACTCTAACAAAAACTCTAAGCTAAGACTCTAAGGTAAAACTCGAAACTCTTAACTAAAACTAAACTAAACTAGAAGTCTAACAAAAACTCTAAGCTGAGACTCTAAGCTAAAACTCTAAACTCTTAAGTAAAACTAGAACTCTAACAAAAACTCTAAGCTAAGACTCTATGCTAAAACACTAAACTCTTAACTAAAACTAAACTAAACTAGAACTCTAACAAAAACTCTAAGCTATGACTCTAAGCTAAAACTCTAAACTCTTAACTAAAGCTAAACTAAACTAGAACTCCAACAAAAAAAACTCTAAGCTAAGACTCTAAGGTAGAACTCTAAACTCTTAACTAAAACTAAACTAGATTTTCAACAAAAACTCTAAGCTAAGACTCTAAGATAAAACTCTAAACTCTTAACTAAAACTAAACTAAACTAGAACTCTAAGTAAAACTCTAAGCTAAGACTCCTAGCTAAAAACTCTAAACTCTTGACTAAAACTAAACTAAAGTAGAACTATAACAAAAAACTCTAAGCTAAGACTCTAAGGTAGAACTCTAAACTCTTAACTAAACTAAACTAGATTTTCAACAAAAACTCTAAGCTAAGACTCTAAGCTAAACACTCTAAACTCTTAACTAAAACTAAAATAAACTAGAACTCAAACAAAAACTCTATGCTAAGACTCTAAGCTAAAAAAAACTCTAAACTCTTAACTAAAACTAAACTATAACTCTAAGCTAAGTCTCGAAGGTAAAACTCCAAACGCTTCACTATATCTAAACTAAACGAGAACTCTAACAAAAACTCTAAGCTAAGACTCTAAGGTAGAACTCTGAACTCTTAACTATTACTAAACTAAACTTCAACTCTAACTAAAGCTCTAAGCTGAGACTCAAATCTAAAACTCTAAACTCTTAACTATTACTAAACTAAACTTCAACTCTAACAAAAACTCTAAGCTATGACTCTAAGATAACACTCTAAACTCTTAACTAAAACTAAACTAAACTAGAACTCTAACAAAAACTCTAAGCTAAGACTCTAAGCTAAATTTCTAAACTCTTAACTCAAACTAAACTAAACTAGAACTCTAGCTAAAACTCTAAGCTAAGATTCCATGGTAAAACACCAAACTCTTAACTAAAAGTAAACTAAACTAGAACTCTAACTGAAACTCAAAGGTAAAACATCAAACTCTTAACTAAAATTAAACTAAACTAGAACTCTAACAAAAACTCTAAGCTAAGACTCTAAGGTAAAACTCTAAACTCTTAACTAAAACTAAACTAAACTAGAACTCTAACAAAAACTCTAAGCTAAGACTCAGCTAAAACTCGAAACTCTTAACTAAAACTTAACAAAACTATAACTTTAAGTAAAACTCTAAGCTATGACTCTAGGCTAAAGCTCTAGATTCTTAACTGTAACTAAACTAAACTTTAACTCTAACTAAAACTCTAAGCTAAGACTCCATTGTAAAACTCTAAACTCTTAACTAAAACTAAACTAAACTAGAACTCTAATTAAAACTCTAAGTCTAAGCTAAAACTCTAAACTAAAACTAAACTAAACTAGAACTTCAACAAAAACTCTAAACTAAGACTCTAAGCTAAAAACACTAAACTCTTAACTAAAACTAAACTAGAACTCCAACATAAACTCTAAGCTGAGTTTCTAAGCTAAAACTCTAAACTCTTCAGTAAAACTAAACTAAACTAAAACTCTAAGCTAAGTCTCTAAGGTAAACTCCAAACTCTTAACTATAACTAAACTAGAACTCTAGCAAAAACTCTAAACTAAGACTCTAAGTTAAACTCTAAACTCTTAACTAAAACTAAACTAAACTAGAACTCTAACAAAAACTCTAAGATAAGACTCTAAGCTAAAACTCTAAACTCTTAACTAAAACTAAACTAAACTAGAACTCTAATTAAAACTCTAAGTCTAAGCTAAAACTCTAAACTAAACTAGAACTTCAACAAAAACTCTAAACTAAGACTCTAAGCTAAAAACTCTAAACTCTTAACTAAAACTAAACTAAACTAGAACTCTAACAAAAACTCTAAGATACGACTCTAAGCTAAAACTCTAAACTCTTAACTAAAACTAAACTAAACTAGAACTCTAATTAAAACTCTAAGTCTAAGCTAAAACTCTAAACTAAACTAGAACTTCAACAAAAACTCTAAACTAAGACTCTAAGCTAAAAACACTAAACTCTTAACTAAAACTAAAGTAGAACTCCAACATAAACTCTAAGCTGAGTTTCTAAGCTAAAACTCTAAACTCTTAAGTAAAACTGAACTAAACTAAAACTCTAAGCTAAGTCTCTAAGGTAAAACACCAAACTCTTAACTATAACTATAACTAAACTAAAACTAAACTAAAACTCTTAGCTAAGTCTGTAAGGTAAAACACCAAACTCTTAACTATAACTAAACTAAACTAGAACTCTAACAAAAAATCTAAGCTAAGACTCTAAGCTAAAACTCTAAACTCTTAACTAGAAGTAAACTAAACTAGAACTCTAACAGAAACTCTAAGCTAAGACTCTAAGCTAAAAACTCGAGACTCTTAACTCTTAACTAAAACTAAACTAAACTAAAACTCTAACAAAAACTCTAAGCTAAGACTCTAAGCTAAAACTATAAACTCTTAACTAAAACTAAACTAAACTAGAGCTTCAACAGAAACTCTAAGCTAAGACTCTAAGCTAAAACTCTAAGCTAAAAACTCTAAACTCTTAATTAAAACTAAACTAAACTAGAACTCTAACAAAAACTCTAATCTAAGACTCTAAGCTAAAAAACTCTAAACTCTTAACTAAAACTAAACTAAACTAAAACTCTAAGTTAAGTCTCTAAGGTAAAACTCCAAACTCTTAACTATTACTAAACTAAACTTCAACTTTAACAAAAAACTCTAAGCTATGACTCTAAGCTAAAACTCTAAACTCTTAATTAAAACTAGACTAAACTAGAACTTCAACAAAAACTCTAAGCTAAGACTCTAAGCTAAAAACTCTAAACTCTTAACTAAAACTAAACTAAACTAGAACTCAGGAAAGTCAAAAAATAGCAACCCACATATCCCAAATCATAGGTTTCAGTCATCACACACCTACGAAAGACTAAGAAATCTGGTTATGAAAAGTCGGAAATAGCAAATTACACACCTCAAATCATAAGTTTCAGACAACACACACCTATGAAATACTAAGAAACCTTAGCTCAGAAAAGCCTGAAATAGCAAACTACTCATCCCAAACTATAGGTTTCAGACAACAAGCACCTATGAGGGACTAAGAATCCTAGCTCTGAAAAGTCCAAAAAGCAAACTACACATCTCAAATCATAATTTTCTGACAAGACACACCTAAGAAAGGCTAAGAAACCTAGCTAATAAAAGCCGGAAATAGCAAATTAACCATCCCAAATCATAAGTTTCAGACAACACACACCAACGAAAGACTAAGAAATCTAGCTCAGAAAAGCCCGAAATAGTAATTTACATATCCCAAATCATAAGTTTCAGACAACATTCGTCTATGAAATACTAGGAAACCTAGCTCATAAAAGCCTGAAATAGCAAACTATTCATCCCAAACTATAGGTTTCAGGCAGCAAACGCCTATGAGAGACTAAGAAACCTAGCTCTGAAAAGTCCAACTTGCAAACTACACATCCCAAATCATAATTTTCTGACAACACACACCTATGAAAGGGTAAGAAATCCAGCTCAGAAAAGTCAAAAATAGCAAACCACTCATCCCAAATCATAGGTTTCAGACAACACATACCAACGAAAGACTAAGAAACCTAGCTTAGAAAAGCCCGAAATAGTAATTTACATATCCCAAATCATAAGTTTCAGTCAACACACACCTACGAAAGGCTAAGAAACCTAGCTCATAAAAGCCTGAAATAGCAAACTACTCATCCCAAACTATAGGTTTCAGACAATAAACATCTATGAGGGACTAAGAATCCTAGCTCTGAAAAGTCCAAATAGCAAACTACACATCCCAAATCATAATTTTCTGACAACACACACCTATGAAAGGCTAAGAAACCTAGCTAATAAAAGCTGGAAATAGCAAATTAACCATTCCAAATCATAAGTTTCAGACAACACACACCTATGAACGGCTAAGAAATCCAGCTCAGAAAAGTCATAAAAAGCAATCCACCCATCCCAAATCATAGGTTTCAGACAACACACACCAACGAAAGACTAAGAAATCTAGCTCAGAAAAGCCCGAAATAGTAATTTACATATCCCAAATCATAAATTTCAGACAACACACACCTACGAAATACTAGGAAACCTAGCTCATAAAAGCCTGAAATGGCAAACTATTCATCCCAAACTATAGGTTTCAGACAATAAACGCCTATGAGAGACTAAGAATCCTAGCTCTGAAAAGTCCAACTAGCAAACTACACATCCCAAATCATAATTTTCCGACAACACACACCTATGAAAGGGTAAGAAATCCAGCTCAGAAAAGTCAAAAATAGCAAACTGCTCATCCCAAACTATAGGTTTCAGACAACAAACACCTATGAGGGACTAAGAATCCTAGCTCTGAAAAGTCCAACTAGCAAACTACACATCCCAAATCATAATTTTCTGACAACACACACCTATGAAAGGGTAAGAAATCCAGCTCAGAAAAGTCAAAATTAGCAAACTACTCATCCCAAACTATAGGTTTCAGACAACAAACACCTATGAGGGACTAAAAATCCTAGCTCTGAAAAGTCCAAATAGCAAACTATACATCCCAAATCATAATTTTCAGACAACACACACCAACGAAAGACTAAGAAATCTAGCTCAGAAAAGCCCGAAATAGTAATTTACATCCCAAGTCATAAGTTTCAGACAACATTCGCCTACGAAATACTAGGAAACCTAGCTCATAAAAGCCTGAAATAGCAAACTATTCATCCCAAACTATAGGTTTCAGACAACAAACGCCTATGAGAGACTAAGAATCCTAGCTCTGAAAAGTCCAACTAGCAAACTACACATCCCAAATCCTAATTTTCTGACAACACACACCTATGAAAGGGTAAGAAATCCAGCTCAGAAAAGTCAAAAATAGCAAACCATCCATCCCAAATCATAGGTTTCAGACAACACATACCTATGAAAGACTAAGAAATCCAACTCAGAAAAGTCAAAAATAGCAACCCATACACCCCAAATCATAGGTTTCAGACAACGCACATCAAGGAAAGACGGGGCTCGGGGAGGGCCTTTGAGGGTCCGGAGGGGCCTTTGGGGGCGCCGGGGGCCCTTTGGGAGTCCGGAGAACCTTTGAGGACCGGTGGCTTCCTTAGGGGTTGGGGTGGGGTATGAGGACTCTTTGGGGTCGGGGTAGAGGACCTCACAACACTGTTCAAATGGAATTTGTGTATTATAACGACCACAGAGTTTCACCCTCAAATCCTCTTCTAAAATCTCTTCAAAAATCATCTTTTAAAATGTCTCTAACTGTTTCGCCGAAATAATTCCCTAAAACGGTTTCGCCCAAATAACCCCTAAACGTAATTTCAGCGTGTTCCTTTTGTTTTTTGGCATCTCTGCGCTGTCACATTTCAAATTACTAAGAAACCTGATTCCCGCGCTAAATCTATTCATCGCTAAGATGTTTCTTTGAGAATTGTTTCCATGGCGTTTGGTTATTAATATCTTTTGGAGTTCGACCAGTAGAACTGTTTCCGAGGCAAAGACATTAATGACTTGGATCTATTCCTGGAGAATCGTTTCTAGGCGAAAATTTTTAAGGTCAGACAGATGATGTCATTGGTTGATTGAACTGTCAAGAAAGGGGAAGTCCAAAACAACAACAACAACAAATACTATTTCTGGATCATAACATTCTTCCCTAGCGGGCACTTGGCCAAAAACAACAACAACAAATACTCTTTCCTAGATCATAACATTCGCCTCGAGCGTGCCAAAAACACACCTGGAGAAAGAGGTCATTGACACTGTCCCCATTAAACTATGCAAAAAAGTTGTAGGTGGCAGCAGGGGTGGGCAACAGGAGATATTAGGGCATCTCTACTTAGGACCTTTGGGACATAAGTAAGTTAAAAGTTCTTAATAAAGTAAGCCCTTTTCTCAATTTACACCATTCCTTAACTTGATTGAATAGGCAAGGAATGATTCTTTCGCAAAAATAATAATATTTTGAATCAAATCGTTTGATACCAGTCAGCAAGGCCATACCTAGAAGGCGGTTTAGGGGGTTTGAACCCCCCCCCCCCCCTCCCTCGAAATGTTTGTCTGACTCGTAGAAATGTAAAAAATGGATATAAACAAATTTTGTATGCGTCTTTTGAGTTTTCTTTGTGTAACCCCCCCCCCTCCCGAATTTTTTTTTAGTAAAACCCCCTCCGAAAAAAAATCCTGGGTACGACTTTGCCAATCTGTCCTTTTACAGATAGAAAATTCTTGGAATATTTATCTAATAATTTAAGACAGCAATAATTTTTATTATTTTTAAAGGTCATAAGAGTTAGCAATATTTTTTTTGTAAGGAGTCTTTTTTTGTGCTTGCAATAGAGCCTTATAATTAAGCTTATTCATTAAGTCACTGCAATAAATCACGATAAGCTTTCAGAACATGGGGTAAATTTTATCCAAATGATTTGGCTTATTGCAATTGATTTTTGTGATTTTTTGGCGTTCAGTAGCCAACCGCAATCACAGGTTTTGCATTTAAGAGCAATTAGTGAAACTTTCGTAATTAATGATTTGCTAAAAAAAAAAAACAGAAGTGTAAAAAACAGAATTTTGACATCTATAGACATATCAAAAAAATTGGCTTATTAGGCTTATTCGAAGTACGTACATAAGATTCATTAAGTTTAGTGTTACCCATAAAAAGCTATGAGCGTAAGAAAATTTGCCTGATTTTCGAAAAGGGGGGAAGATACCCATTACATTCAAGGAATCTTAATGAGAATCATACCATCAGATTCAGCGTATCTGAGAACCCTATTGCAGAAGCTTTATGTGCCCATTTGCAAAAAATTGGAATTTTGTATTATTTGCCAGCGGTAAGTTCACGGATGCCTGTTTATTTATTTTTTTTTTCCAGGAAGATCAAACAACAGTCCTAGAATATCGAGAAATGCCTTATTTGAACGGAAATCAAAATCAAAAGTAGTGCCCATTTAATTTACCAAAAGGGTCATAAGGGTTTGCAATATTATTTTTTTTTTGTAAGGAGTCCATTTTTATTTTCCGCTTGCAATAGAGCCTTATAATTAAGCTTATTCATAAAGCCACTGCAATAAATCACGATAAGCTTTTCAGAACATGGGGTAAATTTTTGCCAAATGATTTGGCTTATTGCAATTGATTTTTGTGATTTTTGGCGTTCAGTAGCCAACCGCAATCACAGATTTGCATTCAAAAGCATTTAGTGAAACTTTCGTAATTAATGATTTGCTAAAAAAAAAAAAACAGAAGTCTAAAAAACAGAATTTTAACATCTATAGACATATCAAAAAATTGGCTTACTCGGCTTATTCGAAGTACATACATAAGATTCATAAAGTTTAATGTTACCCATAAAAAGCTAAGAGCGTAAGAAAATTTGCCTGATTTTCGAAAAAGGGGGAAGATACCCATTACATTCAAGGAATCTTAATAAGAATGATACCATCAGATTCAGCGTATCTGAGAACCCTATTGCAGAAGCTTTATGTGCCCATTTGCAAAAAATTGGAATTTTGTATTATTTGCCAGCGGTAAGTTCACGGATGCCTGTTTATTTATTTTTTTTCCAGGAAGATCAAACAACAGTCCTAGAATATCGAGAAATGCCTTATTTGAACGGAAATCAAAATCAAAAGTAGTGCCCTTTTAATTTACCAAAAGGGTCATAAGGGTTTGCAATATTTTTTTTTTTTGTGAGGAGTCCATTTTTATTTTCCGCTTGCAATGGAGCCTTATAATTAAGCTTATTTATTAAGTCACTGCAATAAATCACGATAAGCTTTGCAGAACATGGTGTACATTTTTGCCAAATGGTTTTGCTTATTGCAATTGATTTTTGTGATTTTTTTTTGCGGTCAATAGCCAATCGCAATCACTGATTTGCGTTCAAGAGCAATTTGTGAAACTTTCGTAATTAATTATTTGCTTCAGAGCTTAATAAGCTGCTATGCTTCCTTTTGCATCTAAAAATACATATATTTGCATAAAAGAACAAGGCTTTTGGTTAGTTTCAAAAACTCTATAGGTTTAGATGAAATTTTTTTTTTTATAAGAAATTCAAGTACTTGTCCGTTATTGGAAACACATTCAATAATTACGCTTAGGTTGCGTCTCAGAAAACCGAAGTTTCATAACTACAAAATTGTGATGAATGATACAATGCATTGGACTTTATAATTTGGGCTACATATTTGCACGTTAGAGGAGGGGAGGGGGGTTAAGTTAGGCTTAATTAGGTTGGGTTAGATTACCATAACTTTGTTTTTTAAGTATTCTTTTATCATCATGTTTTGTTATTTTTCATTAGGATTAACCTAACTTCACTTTTTGGGTATATTTCCAATAACCATTAAGTACCGAAATTCATTTATAATAATTAGGATTATAATTAAGTTATTGGAATTAATTTCAAAAAGCTCTGTTGAATGCAGGGTAAATAGAACAAGCTTCGTTTTATGTTACAGCTTTAAGGTGACGTGTACTTTTTCATAGAAGAAAAGAATATAACGCTAGTTGGAACTAGGCTAAAATAGAAGACAAATTTAATTAAAGTGCATGGTTTAGCCACAATTTATCATATAAAAAGACTTGGATTCAAGTAAATTATGGTAATTCTTTCTTTTCTTCAGTGTATTTTGCCATACTTAACCCAGGGTAGGCTAAACAATCACTTCTTGGATAAGCTTTTTTATGTTAGGCTATGAAGATAGGTTAAGAGTTAGGTTTAATTGCAAAAGTACATTTCTAGAAAAAAATAGCCTATCAATCACCTAATTATGTTTGATGTTTCTATGAAACTGCTTAGATATGATGCTGTTCTGGAAACTGGGGAAAATTTTGTGGATAGGAGACAATTGGACATCCACCACATGGCTAATATGGGAGTAAAGGTCATTTATGATGCAAAGGGATGTTATATTTAGATTGAGGATGCAATTCTAGGTAAATATTTGCACATTAGGGGGGTGGGGGTATAGGCCCCTATAGCCTATTCTGTGAATATATAGGTTCTAAGAAATTCATGGATTTCTTAAAAAAAACAAGGAAAAAGTTGAAGATAAAGGCTCTCCCCCTGCAAAATGTGTTAACTAGGATTATTCTCCATATTATGGAGTAAGAATTGTCTTCTTAGGCTAATATGTTTCCTTATATCCAGCCAGACTCCTATGCTTAAAATACTGGTTGGTCAATTGGCTAATTTAAAAATTTAGAGTTGGGGGTAAAGTTTAAACCTACCTCTCATTTATATTAGAAATAAAATTTACCCCCCCCCCTCTAATGTGCAAATATATAGCCTACCCTGAATTGGTATATATAAGGTTGGGGGTAAAATTCATTTCTGACAAAAATGATTATTATATTTAGGAAGAACATAAAAAAAAGGCATTAAGTGGTATGTTTACTTTATTTGTAAGTCAATAACATAAACTACAAAAAATTTACCAAATTGCCTACATTGCAAGTCTATACTTATTGAAATTTTGACAAAACAACATTTGCCTTAATTTTCAGTTACCAGTTTCTGTTTCTCTGGCTTTAGTTCTGAAAATGCAGTTCTTCTCATTTGAGTAGAATTTTAAGCCATATCAATGTTTTACTGAGCAAAGTTGTGAAGCTGAATACAATTTTGTTGTACTTCATTAAAGCATAAGATCTATTTGGCAAGATTTCACTTTTATAACACAGATGTTTAAAGGTAATCAAAGGTCAGGACCCTCTAGAGAGAGGAGGAGTAGAGGTAAGTACTTCAAAATACCTTCCCAGAACATAATGTAATCTGTAGACCTATCCCTGAAAGTTTCATTTTCTAACCTAGCTCCATTCCAAGACATCCAAAAGCATCTAAAGTAGAAATCATGGACACACTCTAAGCTTGAGCCTCAACTTGGGAAATGCTGCCAAATCTTGTACAGGGAATCTTAAAGGGTTATTGTTAGAAATAGCAGTTTTTCAGAAGGTAACATGCTGGGAGAAAAGAGAGACAGTTTTAGATTGCTCATTTTAATGGTTTTGTTTGTGTATCTGACCTTTCATCCCCAGCCCTTCCCTCTCCTTTATATACCTCTAGGTCATTTAAAAAACTTACAAAAAACAATTGAAAAACAGTGAAATCCTTAATCTATAAAAGACCTCAGTTCCCAGCTGAAATTATTTTCTTCCAAAAATCTTGTTAAGAATAAGATAAACTTACATAATTCAAGCATCAACAGAAACAGGTCAGTTTTTTAGTACATATTTACCTTTATAATTCTATAAAGTACCTCTATAGTACTAAATAGTACCTATATGGTACCAAATAGGTTTTTTTTGGTTTTTACTCTCATTTTCACATGATTTTGGAAAATTGGCTCCAACTTTGCCCCCTCCCTTCCAGAATTTTGACAAAATTACACTACTGCTGTATGGACTAGGGCTATGAAGGGGGGTGGGGATGAATTGTCAAAAACACAAAGAAAATCACAAAAAAGATCATAAAATTAGCAATCTAAGAATATCTCTCATTTTGTTCTAGTATGTCTCCTGGAGAGCTAATATTCTTAACCGTTACCTCTTAAAGTTAGAACAAAGTATCTAAATCATACACAGACACTATCATGGCTACATTCAATCTGAGGCAAATGTTGCAAAGCAAACTAGTTGTATTTAATAATTTAGGATATAAAAGTAGGCTAACTTTTTTAAAGTTTAGATCTAAAGAAAATGCCTAGATTATAGTTTCTCAATCCTAACTAGTCCAGTCCTAACCATCAAGCAACCCCTACTATCTATAACCATCTATCTTATATCAAAGTTTAGACACCTACTATCCATGTTTATAAAAGACACTGACTTACTTGACTTAATGCCCTTGCTCAGCAGGGTCATGAGTATAGAGGGAACAGGTTGACAGCACTGTCAGTCTTCTCCAAGCAGCCCTGTCAAGGGCTAAAGATGGGGCCTTATTTGGGTTGATGTTGTGGTTGAAGAGGTCTTGATTTATAACATCAGCCCATCTGGTGTGCAGTCTACCTCAAGGACATTTCCAGACAATCAAAAGACACATTTACTTATAATTAAGCAGTAGTTGAATTAGGTGACAAAAACTTGGAATAGGCCCAAAGATCAAGTGAAACAGTTTGTGGTAATACACTGTAAATAAGGAGCAACTTGACCAAAAATCTAAAACACAGAATCTTAATGCAAACAAACAATGCATCAAAAGATTTGCTTTTTATACTGAACACATACCATACCTCTCAACTATTTTTAAAGTAACCTCTTCATAAAAACTTGCTGCCTGCTCCAATAAACAAGTATTCACTGCCATTTCTATGTAATTGTCATCATTGTAGTGGTTGCTGATCCAGACTGTAGAATGGGTTGTTTAAAACTTCCCTGCCAAAATTGTCCAAAAAATTGCAGGTCTGACCTGAAGTGTGAGGTCTTGCATTGTCATGAAGAAGAACAATTCCCTTTGTCATCCTGACAAGTTATTTTTTTTAATCACTACAGAACAATCTGAGGGTTTTGCAGTATGCTTCTGCATTGATAGTGTTTCTGTATTACATGAAGTCAACCAACAAAATAACATGTCTGTTCCATAACACTGACATTATGATTTTGTATTGGGACAGAGTCTGTTTGGCCTACAACTTTACAGGGGAGTGTGTGTGTTTTCATTCCATGTCCTGTTGCCTTGATTTTGGGCATAATATGTGAAACCCATGTTTTGTCCCCAGTTCAACTGGTTGCTACCTCAGTGGCAGCAGTAATGAAGACAATGTGAAGTTTTAGTTATCAGAGAAGACAGCACGTTTTATGAAGAGGTTACTTTAAAATTAGGTAAGAGGTATGATAAGTGTTTGAAAAAACTTGGTAACTATGCCAAAAAATAGATGTACTTCCAAAATGGTACACTTTTGGAAGATGTACTTCCAAAAGTGTACTTTCTGAAAATAAACTTACTTTTTTGAAATGATCTTTCATTTTGTACTTATGTTCAAATGGACCTTACTTAAAAAAAAACCTTGTAAAGAGACAAGATTTTTCAGCTGAAAATAAGGAGCAACATTAAAATGACCTTGCTCTGTGCACTAAAGTTTAACAGTTTCTTCCAATTATGTAAGAACAAGTCCTGAAACAAAAGAGCCATTTAATTAGAATAAGAATCTTTTAAAAAGTAGGCTTACTAAAAAACTAAAACAGTGAGACCTACTCAGAAGGAAACACAATAAAATTCTGAAAACAGCTTTAAAAATCCTAAAATACTTACTTATGTTATTCCTAAAAGCACTTCACATTACTTACCTCCTTTGCACAAACAATACCGCTCAAATATGTTGCCCAAATTATGAGGCATGTTTTTTAAGTAAGTACCTTTTTGCGATTCCGCTGCTGCAGCGCTATGGTTGGCGTTCTGTGCATGCATGTTGGTTATCTACATCTCTTGTTTACGCACTGACGCCATTACAGTCTGATTCTTCATTGTATACATTGTTTACTGAGTGTTTAAGATGCCTCCTACAATCGTGATTCCTGCTGAATCTGAAGTACGGGCTGTTATTTGATTTCTTAGTGCTAAAGGCGTAAAATCAGTCCATATTCGTTGTGAGATCTGTCAAGTTTACAGACAAATCATTATGAGTGATGGAATGGTAAGGAAATGGGTGAGAGCATTTAAAGATGGCCGCACAAATGTGCATGATGAAGAACCGAGTGGACGTCCTTTGGTCTTTAATGAAGAGTCTCTTTAATGAAAATTTGGTGCAGAAAGTGGAAGAAAATGTGAGAGAAAACAGACGCTTTACAATTTCATCAATATGTGACTGGTTTCCTCAATATTCTCATAGTGTCTTGTATTGCATTGTGTTACATTGCGTCTTCAAGACGATAACGAAGTCAAAACAGTTGTGATACAGTGGTTAACAAGTCAGGCGGCAGAATTTTATGAGGAGGTATTCAAAAACCGGTGCCACGTTATGACAAGTGCCTCAATATTCACGGAAATTATGTAGAAAAGTAGATTAAGGTACAAGCTTTCATGTAAAAATAAAATTATTGCGATATCTTTGCACGTCTTTTTTTAATTCCAAAATGGTACTTACTTAAAAAATATGCCTTGTATATATTTCCTATGTATTTGTCATACATAACTGTTTTCTTCAAATAAATTTGATAGCAAAGACACAGCATCAAGGATAGCAGGAAACAGAAACACATGGAAAATATATAATTTGTGCTATATATTTGCACATTAAAGGGAAGGTGGGGATAAAGTAAGTGAAGTGCTTTTAGGAAGAATTTTAGGATTCTTAAAGGTTGTTTTCTGAATTTTATACTGTTTACTTCTGAGTAGGCCTAACTGTAAACTAGCATCCAAGTTATAACTTAATAAGAGCATTGAAAGTATCAATCATGCCTCTCTCTATAAGGTACTGACCTTTAATAAATCCTTTAGCTTAAAAATTAAAATTTTCTGAAATAGATATCCAGAACAAATGAGGCCTAAAAAGTATCCTCTGCCCCATAATGGTAAACATATACAAGATTTCATAACTGTCACAATGAAAATCCAATACTCAATTCAATCCTTTATTGTATGCTCTTTCCAAATATAATAATCAATTCACTCATAAGTACACCCCTCCCCCTGATGGCCCCATATATAACACAATGAACATATTAAAACAAAAAGAAAACAATGAAATTTGTACTTTATAGTATAGCCTACAGGATGTTTCTATTAATCAGATATCATGTTTCATTCCCTTTTATTCCACATTCCAAAATCAATTCAAATAAAATTTTGATAAATTTTGCACTCAATAATACATGGAGATGAAGTCCAGATTGAGAGAATGACCATTTTAATATAGGAATTATAATGCATGACTAGTCTGCAATGGACAAATATATTATTAGGGCTACATATGTAACCATCAGTGGTTAATTTGTATGTGAATTGATTATTGTATTTGAAGAGGCCATAAAAAAGGGATTAATGAGTGTGTTCACATTGTTCATATGTCAGCTATATAATCTTTTATTAATTTGTCTCTATAGCTTTACTGAAATTTATAAGCTGTAAAGGAAATTGGGAAAATGTGTCTTAAATCTGAGAAACAAAGTCCTAAACAGGCCCAATTCACTGGAATTATATTTTCAAAGCCTAGAATCTAAGAAGACTAGACTAAAAAATAAAATAAATATACAGTTTTCCCCAAATTTAAGATAACTGTAAACCTAGTCTTCTATACAGATTTTCTAGCCTTTAGAAATACCTAAAGAAGATGACAATTAAATGAAATAAAAGTACTGAAGAATAAACAAAACTTAGAATAAGACAAAACTTTTTACAAATAATAATACATATAATAGGTCCAAATATTTTAGCTTCAAGTCTTTTTTTTCTTAGCTTCAGGTCTTTAACAACTGGAAAAAAAGAGAAGAAAACAAGAACAGCTAGCTTACAAAAACTAACACATACATAAAAGATATGGAAAATACAAATGCTATACAATTAACAAAAGCCTTCTTAAAAGGTTTCCACATTTGAAACTAAAATATCTAGACTTTTGTTATTATTTATAGAGAAAGTTTTTTTTCTGCAAAGTTCACTGTCTAGATTTTACTTTTTTTTCAATTTGTTTTTATTTTAGTTATATATGGAAAGACAGCATGGTCTAAGAAACTGTTTAAAGAAGAAGTATAGAATAGTAAAGACAGTAAGATGCAAAGTATTATACCTTCCTAGGGTATAACTTAAGCTTTGAAAACGTTCTTCAAAGTTTCATTTTCCTCACTCAAACTACTTTCCAAGATAGCAAAACGCCCCTCATCTAGAATTCTATCCATTTGCATCCCCATCCCCCTGACGGGACTGGGTTCAAAAGTTCTTTTTATGATGCAAAATAAGCACAAAAATAATACCAACTCACAAAATTTGCAAACTTTTGCATATAATCTAGGGCCATATCCAGCCTTATAAGGGAAGAGGGGGTGGTAAACTATTGCTACAGGTGTGGTTATCACATTTGAGTGATCATTGAAAAGAAACTGAATGATGTTTCTTTTTTTTCTAACTGATTTTTGTCTTACAATGTAAATTTGTCCCAATTTTTCATCAGTAGTTAATTTATAACTGAAAATTTATGTTATGAGACAGAAATCAGATATTAAAAAATAACCAGCAAACCATGCTACATTTTTGGTGACCTAGTGTACAAAATTGAGTGGGGGGTTATTACAGGACAATGCACCACAGTTTTACACACTCATTATTTAAATTCAATAAGTAAGAATAATAAGATTGTATTCAGTTTATAAATTAGTTAAAAAAGATGAACTAAATGACTGAATTAATGGAAATAATTAATAATACAAACAAAAAATATGCTGCTATTTTATAATGCTTTGGAAAAAACTGCTTGTTGCTTGTAACTTGGTGGGAAACAGACCATCATCATAATTACAGCATTAGCTGCAATTTGCTTACTTACTTGTACTTGCAGTAGGGCCAAGCATTTCTGCCTCACTTGGCATCCAAACATTGCTTCTGAATGAGGGTCTCTCATTTTGGCCAGTTCACCTGTTCAAGGACAAGCCATGACCCATAGTATCAAAAACATTACCAGGCTAGTGGAAAAATTCCCATTTCTAGCTGGTTCAGGACTTGTAACTATTACTAAATTAGTCTTAATAGTAAAATGTTACTAAAAAAATTAAGGGAAGTTTGAAAAAACAGCCTGGAACCCCCAAAAATTGCATTGGATATAAACAAGAAGTACACCATTGAAATCACCATGGTGGAAAACCCAATTCAGGAAAGTTGGTCTTAAACAACAAGAAAAATCACTTTTTTGTATAGGTTATAATAATCAGTCTTAATAGTATGGGTCTTAAATTAGTATTAATAGCAGGGGCGGATCTGGAGCAAAATCTTGGGGTAGGTTCAATGAGACAAGGGCATCAATGAGAAAAATTTTGGAGGGGGGGGGGAATGTGACAAAGGTGCCAATAATTGAACAAATTGACAAACTTATTCTAAAAAAGAGGGACGATAAGAAAACAAGCAAAGAGGGCACCAGGAAAATCCTGGGGGGGGTTCCCTGGCCCCCCTGGATCACCCACATCTTAATATTGAAATGTTTTTAACAAATTTAAGAAATTTTGAAAAATAGCCTTAAACCCCTAAAAGAATGTATTGTATCAAAACAAAAAGGACACCATTGGAATTGGCATGGCCAAAAAAACAATTCAGAAAACATGAAATTCTCTGACTTGAACAAAAGAGAAAATCACCTTTTTTACATGAAGGGCCAGTTTGATTGTTGATTTCAAGAAAATAGAACAAGCCAAGTGCAGCAAATAATTATATTAAGTTTATAGACCATCCAAGTATGATTAAAGCACTGCAAAATTATCTAAAATCTTGGGATTTTTCTGCACTTCACATAAAATTCATAATTTTGTGTTTTTTCAAATATACTGATTCTCAAAAAATCTTGCCCCCCAAAGAAAATTCATGCTCATTTTGGTCTTCAGCTTATTTTTGTGTGAAGATGATACAATTTGACAACAACAATATCAAACAGGGAGTAGGAATGCTAAATTTATGGACATACAATTTAGGTATGGATTAGACATATGCCTAGAAAGGGGAACAGAGCCTTACTTTAAGTCACATTGCCAACAAGATAAGGTGTTGATGGATTCATATACATTTCTTGTTAGTGGTGATATATAAAATTCAATTAGTAGTTGAGTCCCAGTCCAGCTTCCAGTCAATATTCTCCTAATCTTCTATCTTCTTTGTCAACCCAATCCATAGTGGCACAACTCTAACCACAAAAAAAACTTGCTGCTCATGTATTTGGGACCATGTGAGCTGGATTTAAATCTTTCCCTTAGATAGTTTTCTGCATCTTTTGAGTCATGTTTACAATAATGCTTTTTATTCAATGCATTGGGATCTTATACACAGTTCTTTTACACTGGATCTTATAACTTTAGGGATCTTATACAGTGTTCATATTGTTTTTGTTTTTTTATTGACTGGGGATACATTTTGTTGTCCTTCTTGGGGAACTGTGAACCCAGCATCCAGTTCATACTGTGAGATGCTATAATTATTCCAGGCTCAAAATGAGGGTGGGTTGGAGCTTTAACAGTTTCTGTACTGCATATGGATTTTTTGCAATTAATGTGTGCTTAATCAATGCCAAATTGAACAAGGCTTTTCAAAGCAATTTCTTATTCTGAAGCTGACTCAATGGATGACTGCAAATTGCTCCATGCTCATGAACTATACAGTAGGCTAAGAATTATAATATTGAGTGGCCTGGAGGATACAATCAACATCAACTCCTTTTTTCTAGCACCAGCAGAACAGAACATATTTTGTGAAATTGGGCCAATTCATTGCATGACTGTAAATTGATTTGTATTAAAAAATCTATAATGACCTCAGTATTACATTAGTAAATGGCCTAGCTGATACACTCTGCAGAAATTTCTCTATGATGTCGATAATTTTCGGAGACCACGCTGCCTTTCCATGACAATAAATAAAAGCTCAAATAGGGATAAAATCCTTTTAATAGACAGTGATGATGATAACAGTGATAGAAATTCGCAAAAATACCAGATATTTTGGTCACATATGTAGTGACCGTCATCAGTAGTAAAACTAAACTGGTAATTTTTAGTAGAAAAATATCTGGTATTTTTTTGTGAATTTCTATCACTGTTATCATCATCACTGTCTATTAAAAGGATTTTATCCCCATTCAAACTTTTATTTAAAAACTCCTCTTCTTGGGCCAGAAAACCAAAATCTATTGGGAAAAATGGATTCTATATCCAGCTGTAAGGGGGAGGGTCGTGATGGAGTTAAACTGGAATTAACCCTAAAAATTTTGTTGAACTCTAGATAAAGGGCTTTTTACTATTTTGGAAAAGGGTTGTATTAGCAGAATGAAGTCAGAGCCTAAATTATATATGCTATCTGGGGCCTGTTAGTGTTAAGAATTGATGATTTGATGCAGGAATTGGAGTTAGTCCAGAAACAGGCAACCAGGATCATCTTGACTAATTGAGACGTTTCATACCTTGATGCTCTTGCAATCCTTGAACCCCAAAGTCTTAAACTTTGGTTGGGCAACCTTATTCTGATGTTTGGCAAAATACTACTGTCTAACCATGCTTACTGTGATGTTCCCTCCCAAGAAGTTCAGAAGTTCAAGACAAGTAAAATCTTGTGCCTGTGTGTGCTCAAATTGGTATCTGAATGCTTTTTTTTGCCATTTTTACATTGTTGTATTTTGGAGAGTGTTTAAAAAAGAGCAACAAAGCTTATCCCAACACTGCAAGACAAAACCTACAAGCTATGTCTCACTTTACTCCCTTCTTTAGTATGCTGTAGGAAAAGAGGAGACATAATAACAACTTGTAAATTGATGAAAAATAACCTATTAAGTGGTGTGCACTCCCCATCCCTCACAACTACCACAAGAGGACAAATTGGGAAGCTGCAGGTCCCCCATTGCATCAATGTGGTTCCACTGACATTTCCTCTTGGTATGTTTCATCCCGCTCTGGAATAGCCTGTCCAAAGCTACCTTCCAATCTCAAAGCCTAGAAGTCATCAAGAAAAGTGTTGATCAAGATTGGGCCAGTGCTGAAAAAAGGCTGAACTGGGCTGTAAAATCATAACCTCAAAACACCACCAGCAAGATTTTCTATGGGAGGTTCAGGCAGGGGCGTCCTGAGGCTCATTTTATTTGGAAAGGGGGCGATCTTCATAAATTTTACCGAATTGCTACCTGATTTATGCCGAATTTTCTGCAGAAATCAAGAATTTTGCTAAATTTTGGCCAATTTTGCAAAATTTATGGCGAAATTTTCGCCTTCAGCAAAAATTTTTCCGAATGCCAAGAAAGTTGGGGGGTGGCACGCCCCTCCCTTCCCCCCCCCCCCCCCACCCCCTTGGGACGCCCCTGGGTTCAGGCTGAACCTCCAAGGCCGTACACAGGGGGTAGGGGGTTTGACCCCTCCCCCCAAATGTTTGTCTGACTCTTAAAGTGCAACAAAAATTGCTATTGATTTTTTTTTTGTGTGTAACCCTCCTCCTCGGAAAAAAATCTTGGATACAGCCCTGGGTTCAGCACCACCTTGTCTTGCCGGATGTGCAATTTAAGGTAATAACAGTGTATAATAACATGTTTTGTATCATAAATATATTATTTATATTAGCATTGTTCTTGGCTGTCTTTGATCTACAACTATTTACCGGTTGTCAGTAGTAATTTAAATTCCATTTTTGTTAATAGTGGCTAATCACTGGTCATTAAGTCAGAAATGACCATTAGTTAGCAACTGGAAGATTAACAAATCCTTTGGTGGCTGGTTATATAGGCAAAATCTTTGTCAAGGTGACAAAGTTTCAATGTGACCCTTTGCCACTGAAGTTAAAATGTAAAATATCCTATTTGCCACTGACAAGTGTCTTAACAAGAAAAAAATAAAAAATTAATCACAAGGCTAAAAATAAAAAATATGGGTATTTTCCTTTTTATTTGAAAACATTGATTTATCCTTTGATTGCAAAAATTAGAAAGTTTAGTATATAACGAATTAGAAACTTTGATGTATAACTTTAATACAAAAATAGAGTCATGGTCTATTTTTAAGTTTCTGAAGTTAAGTGAAAGACCTTGTATTACAGTGACCTATAAGAAAAGAGAAATATTATATCCCTGATTTTCCAGATCTATGACCAGCTCATTTTTTATTATCATTTTTGTGTCCTGCCAGTTCTAAGCCCCTAATTCTGTGTTTTTAGTTGTGCCACCTAATAGTCACAAACAAGCCTTTGTCAGGAAAATATTTTCCTGTAACTGTTAGCAAGCCATTAAGTTTTCAACACAAGCTAAAAACTTTTCTAAAAGAAAAATCAGGTGGGTAAGGAAATAAAAATTAGTGGCCTCTACCTAAGAATTATTTGAAAAAAACTCTGTTTTCTAAAGAGTTAAAGAGGCTGAGTTACAAGGTCGAACCTTAAAACGTACAGGGATTAGGAGGCACAGTTGGGGGGCTGCCGCCCCCCAAACCCCCCACTTTCGCAGCCTTTAAATAAAAAAAAAAGTTTTTTAAACTGAAAGTAAGGAGCGACATTAAATCTTAGAACGAACAGAAATTATTCCGTATATGAAAGGGGCTGTGCCCTCCTCAACGCCTCGCTCTTTACGCTAAAGTTTTTATTGTTTAAAAACAAGAGTTGTGAGAAAGTCAAACTTTAGCGTAAAGAGCGAGGCGTTGAGGAGGGCACAGCCCCTTTCATATACGGAGTAATTTCTGTTCGTTCTAAGATTTAATGTTGCTCCTTACTTTCAGTTTAAAAAACTTTTTTTTATTTAAAGGCTGCAAAAGCGGGGGGTTTGGGGGGCGGCAGCCCCCCTTCTGTGCCTCCTAATCCCTGTACGTTTTAAGGTTCGACCTTGTAACTCAGCCTCTTTAACTCAGCCCCCCCCCCTCTTGAACATTATTGTCTTAAGGCTTTTAATTCCTGAATACTCAAATCACGTCGTACAGGGTGCCTCCTAATCCCTGTACGTTTTAAGGGTCGACCTTGTAACTCAGCCTCTTTAACTCTTTAGAAAACGTAATTTTTTTCAAATAATTTAAAAAAGAAACTGAGTTTCTTTTTAAAGTTTAAATTCAGTATATAAAAAATTTGCTCTGACGGTGAATCGAACCCGGGTTTTCCGCCTGACAGTCTGGAGTACCAACCGCTGGACTAAACAGACACAATTGTAATTGTTTTTTAGTAGATGGAAGCTATTTTCGACGCAAGCAAATTCCCACGAAACTTGATATTTGGTTTTTGGAAAACAGGGAAGGAGTGATCAGATTGAGCTGTAATTTCGAGGATAAACTCCCAGGCCCCAGGAAAGCTTATCCTCTAAATTTCAGCCCGATCAGACAACGTTAAAGGGGGGTTGTGGTGGGAAAAATTAACATGGGCTATTATAGGAAAACGAGGTTTTTCCTAAATGTAAATTCGGGGGATAATTTTTTCGGTCTGAAAATATCAAAAGGCCCTAACAGGTCGAAGTCTGCTTTGAATGAGTCCTCATTCACCCGGATCAGTTGCCAACTGTGGCCTGTAGGCGTGGCTAAGAAAAAAAAAGAAATGATGAATTTTAAGTGGCTATATTTGGTTTTTTGAAAACAGGGAAGGAGTGATCGGATTGAGCTGAAATTTCGAGGATAAGCTCCCAGGCCCCAGGAAAGCTTATCCTCTAAATTTCAGCCCGATCGGACAACGTTAAAGAGGGGCTGTGGTGGGAGGGTCGAAACTTCCGGCCCAGTTTACCCCATGAAGATAAAGTCGGAGGAGGACGAAATTTTGCAAGTTTCTTAGTTTGAGCTTGGGCTACAAAATGCAATTACCGCCGTCTCTCTGCGACCTCTAGGACCTGAAATCGCTTAACATTGTGGTGGGTCGCCTCTTTATAGAGGCACAAGTGTGCCTCCTTGACTGGACTATTATAATTCAATAAAACTATTTCTGAGTTGCTGGTTACAGATAACTAGCAATCAACAACGTAAGTGTCATAAGTAACCAGCAAAAAGCAATAAATAACATGTCCACTGTCCTTTAACATTATAATTTTTTGTGAAATGCCTCACTTCGCAATTTCAAAGGACCATAACTTTCCTGCACTAAATCTAAATTATATCATCTACTTATCAGGCTACATTTGCTATAGCTTATTTTTAATTTATTAGGCTAAAATTAATCAGGAAACTGAGCTACAATAGATATCAACTATGAAGGCAAAGCTTGTACGATTTTTGAATAAGATTTGTTGAACTACAGTCAATTGTTTGATAGGGTAAATTACTGTGTTTTGACCACTTCTTTCTTGGTATTAGTTGCTTAAAAATTGAGATAATCTTACTCTGATTACTGGATACGTGCAGTTTAGTAGCTTTTTTCTAACTCAGGAAGGGTTTGATCTATAAAAAGAAATTATTAAAAAATGGATCTACAGTCTAAATTCAGTGACATAAATTCACAATGCTTTAGGGGGGAGGGGAAAAATGTAGTTTTCAATATCTAGGAGGGGGTGAATTTGCTGCTTTTTCAATGAATATAATAAAAGACATTTTTAATGAAAATACTGTCAAAAAGTTTTTTTTTCAAAACCCGGGGGGGGGGGGAACAGGGGGCGCACGGCCTCCTGTTGAAATGTGCCTAAATTAGGGTTATAAAAATTTTCCAAGGTCTTACCTCTACCTCTTCACCCCTTTTAAGCCTTTAAAGATTGTGTAAATGGCCTTAACTTTTAAATTTGTTTTTTAAGGTTGACTTAAGTTTCTGGTTCTCTTGGACTGGTGGTTTCAGGAAAACTGTTCTAAGGATTTTATCATTAGATTAACGACGCTTCTTGACTACTAAGGTTTCTGATCTGAGGATTTGAGTTTGGTTCAGGACCAAATTTGATTTTTTTTTTTTTTTTTTTTTTTTTTTTTTTTTGACCTTAGCACTAATTCTCCTACAGCCTTTCAAATCCTAAAAATAGGGAAGGAGTTGAGTTAAACACCTTTCCAGACTCTTATTTGGGTTAATCCATGTCTGAGAGTTTCATTTGCACAGCAAGCAGCTTTCCAAGATGGCAAAAAGCAGCTAAGGATGCCTTAGTATCCTCTTGTTTGAGATAGGCTACTTTCTGGATAAAAATAAAAGATGCAACTTGGCTACAACAAAGGCTAAGGATAGAAATGCAGAACAGTGACTTCTTGCTAACTCAGAAATCTGTTTTGCTATGTTAATAAAACCTTAAGAATAGGTATGTAGGCTGAGAAGGTGTCATCTATTTTGTATCCGCGACCTTGGTGGGTGGAAATAGCAGCCGAAATTAAGGTCCTGAGAGGTCATGTCAAACTCCCTCCATCTACCCATCTCCTACATGTAGGCTTGTAAGGTTTAGTGCAAATGCATCTATGCAGGTTCTGACTTTGGAATAAAAGTTGGAGTAGAATTTGAACAAGTCCTAAGGACTAAATTACCAATGCCTGCAGTATGAAGAATTGAGCACCAAGCTGAACTTGTTTTTTTCCTTTTCCAAGAAATACGTTTTATTTTGCACAGTCTTATTGGAAGTTTTTTCATTTGTTCACATAGTAAACAAAGGGAGCCCCTTAGAAACATTTCAGTATTTCCTTTGTTACCCCAGAAGTTTAATGTCTAGTAATGCTTATTTTCTTAGCAAATTAAGGTAGGCAATATTCATAAATGGTTACTTGCATTAAACAGAACAGAATTTCAACAATGACAAAGTTGCAATATTTTATATATATATATATTTTTTTTTGTATTTACATCTGGGAGTAATCTACTAGTATTCCTATTGTTCAGAATTAATCCATGTTCACTTGACTAGCAATTCTCTTTTTCTTTTGTAGCCTCAAAATCCACCAATGTTTCAACAAAGGCCCCAGTTTCAGGGTGGACTAACAGGTCAAGGTAGGTGCAAATATCCTTCTCTCTCTCCCTCTCTCTCTCTCTCTCTCTCTCTCTCTCTCTCCTCTCTCTCTCTCTCTCTCTCTCTCTCTCTCTCTCTCTCTCTCTCTCTCTCTCTCTCTCTCTCTCTCTCTCCCTCTTCCCCTTTCCCGTTCTCAACCTTGTTCTCTCCCCCTCCCCTTTGTAGTGAATGCAAATGATTACCCATAATTTCTCTCTGCAGGTTCTAAGTATTTTTCCGTTTTGTAAGCAATGGGATTTGTATTTCCCATAACCATCAATAAATTATGAGCAAACTATTCATCATTCAATAGAAGCATATATGTGCTCCAATAATTGGGTATATCGTCCAATTCCACTTGCTCATTATTTCATGTGCATATGATTGAGAAACTGGGTTCACCCAGGGCCAACTTCATTAAGTGGGAGGTTTATGTCCCCTCTGAGACTTAAAATTAAAAAAAAAAACTTTTTTTTTGCTAAACTGAAAGTTAGGAGCAATATCAAACAGTTCGTGGCAACGAACTGTAAGTAAGGAGCGACCCGGCTCAATGGTAACCGAAACTCTAAAAAACGGAATTTTGATACCAATAGATACATCAAAAGAATCAGATTTTAATGCTGATTTCAAATATATAAGTTGCATCAAGTTTAGTTCTACCCATCAAAAGTTACGCGCTTGAGAAAATTTGGCTGATTTTCGAAAATAGGGGGAAAGACCCCCTAAAAGTTTTAGAACCTTAATGAAAATTACACCATCATATTCAGCGTATCAGAGAACCCTACTGTAGAGGTTTCAAGCTCCTATCTACAAAAATGTGGATTTTGCATTTTTTGCCAGAAGAAAGATCATGGATGCGTGCTTATTTGTTTGTTTGTTTTTTTTGTTTTTTTTTTCCAGGGGTGATCGTATCGACCCAGTGGTCCTAGAATATCGTGGAAGGGCTCATTGGAATGGAAATTAAATTTCTAGTGCCCTTTACAAGTGACCGAAAAAATGGAGGGCAACTAGGCCCCCTCCCACGCTCTTTTTTTTCCCAAAGTCACCCGATCAAAATTTTGAGATAGCCATTTTGTTCAGCATGTTCGAAAATATGATATTTATGTCTTTTAGGATGACTTAATCCCCCGAAGTTTCCGGGGAGAGGGCTGAAAGTTATGAACTTTACCCAATGTTAACATATAGTATTGGTTATTGGGAAGTATACAGACGTTTTCAGGGGGATTTTTTCTGGTAGTGGGGGGAGGGGTGGCTGGGTCGGAGGTTATGTGGGAGGATCTTTCCATGAAGGAAGTTTTCATGGGGAAGGGACGTTGCTATGAAGGGGACGCCGGATTTCCCAACATTATTTAAAAAAAGATCAAAAATTAAATATAAAAAAACAAGTTTTTCAACTGCAACAGCAGCAACATCAAAACTTAAAACGAACAGAAAATATTACATATATGATTGGGTTCACCCCCTAGTCAATACCTCTCTCTTTAAGCCAAAGATTTTTAGTACTTTCATAAGAGCTATTCATTCTAATTAACGGCCTTTGTGATTAAGCGGTCATTTTTAAGAATTGGAACAAAATTCGAACTTTAGCTTAAAGAGCAAGGTATTGACTAGGGGGCAAACCCCTTAATATACGTATTAAAAATATATGAATATAGAAGTTCGTTACGTAAGTTAATTCGTAATTTACGTATACTTATTACTAATAAAAAAGTTCGTAAATAAAATTAAACAAGTTTCAAGAAAGCCATTTAACCAAATAAAAGTAAAATTAATCTACAAATTTTGTTTTAATTATTCATGTACGGTGAGCCAAGATCAAAATCTGCATTAACTCAAAAACGTTCAAAAATTAAATAAAAAAAACAAGTTTTTTTAAATGAAAGTAAGGAACGACGTTAAAACTTAAAACGAACAGAAATTATTCCGTATATGAAAGGGGCTGTCCCCTCCTCAACGCCTCGCTCTTTACGCTAAAGTTTGACTTTCTCACAACTCTATTTTTCAAACAATAAAAAACTTTAGCGTAAAGAGTGAGGCGTTGAGGAGGGGACAGCCCCTTTCATATTAGGAATAATGTCTGTTCGTTTTAAGTTTTAACGTCGTTCCTTACTTTCACTTAAAAAAACTTGTTTTTTTTATTTAATTAAAAGTTAAAACGAACAGAAATTATTCTGTATGTTAGGGTTGTCCCCTTCTCAACACCTCGCTCTTCACACTAGTTTTTTTAAACGACTCTTGTGTTTCAGGAGTCATTCTTAAAGAATTGGGACAAAATTCAAACTTTAGCTTAAAGAGCGAGGTGTTGAGGAGGGGGCAACCCCTCTCATATACGTGGTAATTTCTATTTGTTTTAAGTTTTAATGTTGCTCCTTACTTTTATTTGAAAAAACTTGTTTTTGTTTTATTTTACTTCTGATCGTTTTTTAATTAGTGCCAGGAAATCAGGCTCCGCTTCCACGAAAAAATCCCCATCCCCACGGAAATATCCTCTAGACAATTCAATACCTGTGAAAATTTACCCCGGACAACTACCCTTAACATCTCCCGTGTAAAATAGAGTTGGCAAAGAGAAAGCAAGACATAAAAAAATAATTTTGAATAGGAATTCTGGCAAATTCCTGCGGTGTAAAATTTCCCCTGAAAAGTTCACCACATGGGAACTTCCCTCCCCATCTAAAATTATCCCCGTGGAAAATCTCTCCAGCTGAAAATTCGACCCCCCACCTGAAAAATATATACTTTCGCCCGATTAACAAATACTATATGTAAACAATGGCCAGATTTTATGACTTAAAGACTTTTCTCCTGGCGTTTTGGGGGGTCTTGTTATCTTCAAAGGCATAGTTATTGGGCCTTTCAACTATGTTGAACAAAATGGCTATCTGAAAATTTTGATCAGACGATTTTGGAAGAAAGGGGCGTGAGGGGGAGATCTAGTTGGCCTCCAATTCTTTTCTCACTTAAAAAGGGCACTAGAACTCTTAATATCCAATGGAATGAGCCCTCTCCCATTATTCTAGGATCGCTAGATCGATACGATCACCCCTGGAAAAAAAAACAACAACAACAAACGAATAAACACGCATCTGTGATTTTTCTTCTGGCAAAAATACAAAATTCCATAGTTTTTGCAGAAAGGAGCTGGAAACCTCTACATTAGGGTTATTTGACGTGCTGAATCCGAGGGTGTGATTTTCATTAAGATTCTTTGACTTTTAGGGTGTGTTTCCCCCCTTTTTCAAAAATCGGGTGACTTTTCTCACTTTGATTGCACTTTGACTGAATGTACTCATTTCTCATTGGTTTCAGATCTCCATGTTCACTGAACCATAATGTGATATTACTTAGAATTCTTCTTAGAAATCTATCTAAATTCACCTCAAAGATAGTAAAAAGTTTGCCTAGTTTTGAATTACTTGAATACAGAGATATGATGATTGAATTGGTTGATTGGTGTTAAAGGAAGAATATTTTAAGGTGATTCTTTTTTAGGCACTGCAGCTCATCCGCCGCAGCCTGGTATAAGACCAGCACCACCAATGAATTTGACAGGACAAATGCAAAATATGTCAATTTCTCAACAAATGACCCAATTGGTAACTATTTTGTTCTGTTTTTTGATTATTTATTTTTTCGAAGTGGATTTTTATCATATAGTTTAATACCACCGTTTTCAGTCCTAAAATAAGAGAAGGACGTTAAAATAGTCATAGCCCCTCCTCTATTGGAGTCATAGCCCTTCCTCATAGCCCTTCCTCTATTGGAGCTACGACTCCTCTTCATTCAGTTGTCTCAAATGCTAGGAAATTTTCGCATATAATTTCAAGTACAAATTAGGTCCTACACCTTCACTTATGGCAGTATTTGGGAAAAACTGCAGCATTTTCTGTTTCAGCTAGGATCCTGATCCTACAAACAAACTAAGATAAGATCTACTTCAACTTTGCATCACTCCAGACACTTCAAAGATTTGAACTTGGAGCAGAATTTAGATATTCGAGCATAATTTCTTGTAGATTGTTAACACGGTACAGAATTTTGATATCAGGCTATATAATGCTCATAGAGATAGTAAAAGCAAATCTAAGGAATTCTTTTGGTGGTTTAGTTGAATGGCTGTCTTGAGAAATAATAATAGTATGTTAGATCACAATTAACCTCTTCTGGTAAAAATAGGACATGCACTACAAATATTTGTAATATACGTTGAGCAAGAGGGTAAATAACATGCTAATGAATATTTGTAATTCAGGAGTCTTAAATTTTCCCACATAAACAAAATAAAAAAAGATGCGAGTCCTTGTATTTGTTTCTCAAACCTTAAGTTGAACCTTAAAGTTAAGTGATGGGAGGGGGTATTTAATTTTGCCTCGCCAAAACTCAGGTCGGGTTGTTTACCGTGCCTTATTATTCAATTACTGATTATTATAAGGAAAAGGGGGGCTCTGCTTTGTGGTACCTACCTGCTATAACACATAGGATCAATTATAAGCATGTTACTAAGGAAATAGCTGTTTCAATAGTTTGGTTGCATGGCTTATATTCGGTTATAAGTTACAACCTTCTTAAACTCCGACTCCAGACATTTTGAATATACCGACTCCAACTTCATTCAGCAAAAATTTATTAAACCTCCGGCTCTACAGCTCCAACTCCTCAGTCCTGTTTTAAAGCCTCAATTAACTATATTTTATAAGTTGTAACCAACTCCGACTCCACACATTTTCAGTATACCGACTCCGACTCCATTCAGAAAATATCTTCTAAACCTCCGGCTCCACAACTCCAACTCCACAGTCCTGTTTTATAGCGTCATTTAACTGGATTTTATAAGTTATAACCGACTCCAACTCCGAATCCAGGCATTTTCAGTATACCGACTCCGACTTCATTCAGAAAATATATTCTAAACCTCCGGCTCCACAGTCCTGTTTTAAAGCGTCATTTAACTAGATTTTATAAGTTGTAACCGACTCCAACTCCGAACCCAGACATTTTCAGTATACCGACTCCGGCTCCATTCAGCAAAAATTTACTGAAACTCTGACTCCACTGTCCTGGTTAGTTGCGACATTTAGGGATCAGGGAAACATAACGTTATAGCTTAAGTTTTAACTAAAATGTTGGCACCATAGTCAATTTGCTTGCATTCAATATTTTCTGTGTAATGACTATTAAAGGGAGCCATTTATAGAAATGTACAACATTAGATACTGTTAAAATGGGCAAAATATTGACTTTAAAATTCGGTGATTATTTTAAAAATGTTTGTTAATGTAGGGATTGTTGGGAGTATATCCACTGTAATGAAATCTGACTAAATTGTACAAGGGAAACTGCCAAGGAATATCAAACGATAGACCCCAACCTCTCCCAAGTCCTCCCCGACCTTAACCAGATTACAGATCGTAAAACATCATATCATTCATATTCAGAAGTATCAAAAATTAAACCCTTTTAATTTCTTAGCATGCCTAATGACTTTGGAAACTAGTTCCTTCACGATAGAACTTTGGGGATAACTTATAAGCTCTTAAAATTTACTGTGAAAATGTTGAAAGCAGCACTCCTGAAATCCTCACCTATAATGAGCTAGAAGGTATATGGCAAAACTTACACAGCAACCCTGTGCCACCTGAGAAAGGAACTGTTTCTTCAGCCAGAGAGTATTCGCTATAAGATTCAGTTTCTGCAGAATCAACGAATGCAGAAATTGACTTAAAGTGCTGACCAAGAGTGGTTAAACCAGGAATTCACAAAATGACTGGGACGTTAGCTAAAATGTAACAATCATTCAAAAAATGAAAAAAAAACAGATCTCAAGAAGTGATCATGGATTATTACAAAGATGAAAATCCTTAAACATCTCAGCTGTCATTTCAGATTTGTATTATTTTAATAATTTAAAAATGCAAATAAATAAATAACCACTCTTAAGGATAATACCAGCCTAAGTAGGCTGTCCTCAGGGCTTTTTGATTATATAAACGATTCTGTATAAAATAAATACCACGAAATAATAATGACCTTGCTTAAAAATATCGTACGATTTTGAGAAGTTTCGCAAACTAGCAATTGTGACGGACTTCAAATGGAAGCTTTTCATGTAGGCCCTGAAACTGAAGCTGCGCCTGTTAAATAGCATTGACATCTCTGTACTAACATATGGTTGCGAATCTTGGAACCTTTCGAAGGTTTCAGAGAAAAGGTTGCGTGGCTTGGAAAACTATTATTTGCGAAGAATAATTGCAACCAATTTGGTTGGTAGAATTTGTAACACCTCAATCAGAGCTCTTTTTAGACAGAATTGTAATTTTAATCAGACAAAAGTTCCGAAGGAAGTTTAAGCTTGTTGTCGTGAGGTTACAGCAGCTTAGTTTCATGACCAAGCGTGACAAGATAATTGTCAGATCGTTAAACAATTCCCTCAGCGGAATTCAATGCCATTTGTGAGCGTTTAATGTTTTCAGTTAATTAATGTTTTGATTAATGTGTTCATTTGACCATTTTTATGCGAAAATATCACCTATACTCTTTGCATAAAAAATGCCAACGGTTTTTTTCCGCCAGAGATTGATACATAAAGATTAAAACCGGTAATGAGTTTTTTCCAATTTTTTCTGATCTGTTTTATTGAGTTAGTTGATTTGGTTGCTGTATTGACCAAACATCTTGCCAAACTTCCTTAATTTTTTCCTCTTTCCCGTCAGCCACTTTCTAGATGTTCTTTGACCAAAACAGAGAAACTAGGAGATAAAAGACCGTCGTTTAATTTTATATGAGTTTTATATAACTCCTTGGTCATAATTCGCTACCTCTAGAGTTAGCATTCAAGGTACTTCATTTTTTTAGTTAATGGTCCTTTTCCAAGAGGGCAGTGCGATGTTGAAATTTTTGATATCTTGTAACAACCCTCTTTTTTCTCAGATGAATATGCTCTCAAATGTCTTCTTTTTTTCTAAAGTGAAACGGGAAAGAAAGTACTAACCCAAATAAGGACTAATGGAATGGGAACTGGAAATACTGAACCTTCGCAACTTTTTTGAAGTATCAAGGACATGAAAATAAAAACATTTTCCCCTCCCATGGACCCATCTTAGTTCTATTCATAACTGGAAACCGTAGTTTCCTAAGATTTTTCATTTGGTTGCGTCAAAGTCATGGCGTTTTTAGGGTGATTTTCTTTTTTCATCCGTGTTGCAACGTTAAACCGTGAAAACAAATTAGTTACATTTGACAACGCCTTTTGTGCATAAAAAGTCAAACATCAGCAATCCGTTGACTACTAAGGAAAACTAGACCTTGAAAAGAAAGCTAAAACTTCTTGAGCTATTTGGGGCCATATTTTTTTTTAGTTTTTTTTTCAGATTTTTCGGTGTTTTTGTTTTTCTTTTTTTTTAGTCTGCAAAACAGCACATGGAAGTGTTTTTTGTTAAAAAGAGGATTTTCTGATTATTTTTTTTTTTTTATTTTCAGATATATATGGTTGCGTAAGTTCCCTCTTAATCAGTTCAAACAATCAAATTTCATTTTCACTGGTACCTTTGCAGCCCGACTTTTCACGGTTACTTTTTTCCAGATTCAACTCACTCTCAAAATTCCTCTCTTTTCTAGAATGATACGGGAAACAATGTAACAACACAGGGATATGTAAATGGAACGGCTAGTGGTAACATTACCCCAACTGGCCCTGCTCTTCCCCAGCGGATGCCAATTACACCTGGGATGGTGTCTACTCCTGGAAGTATGCCAGGACAGTTTCAACGGCCATTAGGAATGCCGTTTCAAAGAATGCCGACCCGGCCTTCTCCAGTATCCGGTCCTCAAAGACCTGTAAGTATTTGGAATGAAAGTCTAAAAATTGTTTAACCTTCACTAAAATACAAAAGTAATGTTTTTTTGTCTTAATCACTTTTCTCTTTAATATTATTTTCAATTGAAAGTGTAAAAAGAACAAAGTTCCAGAAAGTAATTTGAGGTTTATATTTCAAAATTAAGCAATTAAATTTAATATCTTGGTTTTAGTTTTGCAGAACCAGTGAAAAGTTTATATATATATATATATATATATATATATATATATATATATATATATATATATATATATATATATATATATATATATATATTATATATATATAATATATATATATATATATATATATATATATATATATATATATATATATATATATATATATATATATATGAATTTATATGTATATATGATTTTTTATAATTTATGTATAAAAATAAATGGGATAAGTATTGTATAATTTTGTTTTATATTTAAAATTTTGATCATATAAAAAGGTAACATAAATTTAAGTTACAAAACTTTTTGGTAAAATCTGTGAACAAAAAACTAAAATTAAAGTGAAATAGATTTGGTTTGCTTTTCTCCCCCCAAAAGCTCCTGTAGAAACTTTTTTTTTTTATTTTTTTTTTTTTATTTTTTTTTTCTTAAACAGTCCAATGGAAGACATTGGTTTTAGCAAAAACCAAGGTTGAGGTTTTGGCTATATAAGTGAATGGAAAAAAAAAAAACTTGACGATACTTTCATCTTTTAGGATGAAAAACTCTTAGAAGGGCATGTGCCCCTTAGGTTTTTTGCCCCCCCCCCCACGAGATTTTGAAAAATATCTTTGATGGTGGGGGATGTTTTCATTGGAAAAAGGCTCTTCTAGTATCTTCATTGAAGTGTCTGAAGAGACGACAAATTAGCCCCCCTCCCCCTAGATTTTGAAAGATACCGATAGATTCCTCCCCCTCTGAATTTTTACGAGTGGACGCCACTGAATAAGCTGCATTTTGAGCCTGAAATTTAAAAATACTTATCAAAAGCTCATTTTTGTTGAATTGTTTTCTGCTTCACTGTGATCATTTATTCTCATGATTAATCACTAAAATAATAACATGTGATCACGTAAGCTATCGGAAAGTGCAATAGAAATAGAATCACGACAAAACACGATTAATTAATTTACCATATTGACTTTTTAATCAGAAACTAAGTGGAATAATTTTTGTTGCTATGGAGAAATATTACACACGTTCCTTGGAAACAGTAGAACTTTAAAGGGGAACTCTTGCGGCTGGGGAGTAGGAGCATGATTATCAGAGTAGGTTATTTCTGAATGAGTATGAGCAAAAAGTAATAAAATATATTCTGATGTTTATATATCCGAAAAACGGTAGACTATATATAATATATATATATATATATATATATATATATATATATATATATATATATATATATATATATATATATTATATATATATATATATATATATATATATATATATATATATATATATATATATATATATATATATATATTATATATATATATATATATATATATATATATATATATATATATATATATATATATATATATATATATATATATATATATATATATATATATATATATATATATATATATATATATATATATATATATATATATATAAATAGATATATATAATATGGTGCAGATAATTATTTGGTTATAAAAAAAAACAACAAAAAAACACTGTCTTCCTAATTTAGTAATTGAGATAAATGAGCACTTGAACAAGGTCTCGACCTTACTCATGCATCCAATCACCTAGGACAAAACAGTATATCCAATCCATTAGCCAAAAAATCGTATATATTATATATATATATATATATATATATATATATATATATATATATATATATATATATATATATATATATATATATATATATATATATATATATATATATATATATATATTATATATATATATATATATATATATATATATATATATATATATATATATATATATATATATATATATATATATATATATATATATATATATATATATATATATATATATATACAAAAACTGCAGAATTGCATATGGAGGTCTTTTTGCTTAAAAAATGAAAGTACTATTTTTTACAAATATACGGTTGTGTAAGTTGCCACTGAACGAACTGAAACAATTATTCCTTGGTACTTCAAAATGTGTTGTTAGTGCGACATATTGAGTGTGTTCAGAGCACAATGATCTCCAAGGTATAGCTGACAACTTCCCTTTTCATCCTTGTTGAAGCCAGTTCCCTTAACATGCACTTCTCTGCTTTCAGCTTTAGCGGAAGAGTGTCGTATAGCATATAACTGCAAAGAAAGCTTCTTTTCAACATCAGTTGATTCTGATAGTAAGCGAAAATCTTGGAGTGAGCCACAACTAGCAACAAGGGAGGCTGGCTTATGACTTAATTAACTATGTTGACTACGGTTATATGTTAAATATCCTCTTTAATTTGTTTATGGAGCAGAGAATCCGTATTCACAGCTTTTGTTTTCGGGAATAGAAGCTGCAAGTAGCCGCTAATGTTTGCGGGTCCAACCTTCCTCAACTTCTCTAACTTCTTAACTGTAGCCTATAGTTGTACATCAAAGATTTAATGTGAGGTGTTGAGGAGGAGGCAGCCCCCTTCATATACGTAATAATTTCTCTACGTTTTAAGTTTTAATGTTGCTCCTTACTGTCAGTTGAAAAAACTTTTTTTTTTTTTCTTTTTTTTTTATCACACATGAAAGCTTATCGTATTTTGTTTAACATTCATTGTTCAAAATATTCAACTTTAGGGAAGATTCGTTAAATTTATTTTGAAATTTAGAAGATTAGCTTATGCTTACTTGACCTTTAGCACGGGCCTATTAATCACAGTTCAGTAATAAAGACGCCTGAGGGTTTTATGTATTCATTTGTTAACAGCAAGAGTAGAATGATCAATAAATGCTTGTCTACTTGCCTTGTCTTTACAGTTTAAGATTTATTTTCTTTTTATATACATGCTTAAAAGAATATAGTTCTGTTGTATCATATAATCATCTATCTTTATTTTCTTTCAGTTGCCACCGACCATGCCTGGACAATCTTATGGAACCCCAACCGTCAGTACGCCTCACAGTTCTTTGGGTATGTCTTCCCAATATCCCACGCCACCAACACCAAATCAACTGTCAAATATTGGTGTTAGACATGTGGAACCCAATGGAATTCAACCCTTAGCCTCCTCCCCTGCGAATGCTTTTACTGCTTCAGGACAGCCTTTAAGTATGCCACCACAGCCTCAGGCGATGCAGCAGATGGGAATCCGTCCTTTGCCGCAGCAACGTATGCCCATTCAGCCTGGAAGCTATCCTGTGCAAGGACACTACCCTCAGGCTGGTGGGCCTCCTCAAATTCCCCGTCCAGGTTATCCTCAACCTGGAATGGTGCCTCCTGGACGCTATCAGCAGCCAGGGGCATATCAAGGAGCTTCTCCTGGGTACGCTGCACCCACGGGGTATGTACAACAAAAGCCACCTGGATTAGACCCTGATATGGTTCCCAATACAACTGCTGTTTGGCGTGAAGATTTAGAGAAATATAGTGGAAAACCATTTGAAACCGATTCTAAAGGTGTTGTCCCTCCTCTAGCTGCCACAGACTTCAGTGCAGTTGATAAAGGAATTTGTAACCCAAAATTTATAAGATCCACTCTCTATGGCATTCCAAACTCGCCAGATCTGGTGAAGCAGACGTTAATTCCTTTGGGACTCATAATTAGTCCACTTGCCCAGCTTAAAGAAGATGAAACCTCACCCTTAGTTGTTGATTTTAGTGTAACAGGTCCCCCTCGTTGCGTCAGATGCAAAGCATACATGTCACCCTTCATGAAGTTTGTAGATGGAGGCCGAAGATTCACCTGTCCGTTATGTAAGGGAATCTCGGACGTACCGCAAGACTACATGGCATATCTTGATAACAGAGGTGAAAGAACTGATAAATATCAACGTCCTGAATTATGCCTTGGTAGTTATGAATTTTTAGTCTCGAAAGAGTATTGCAGAGAGAGCACTTTACCTAACCTTCCAGCTTTTATATTCGTAATTGATGTTTCATATAACAATATGAAGAATGGACTAGTTACCTTTTTGTGTTCATACATGAGCCAAATTTTGGAAAACATACCTCGGGAAAACGATGATACTTTAGTTGACATTGGCTTCATTACATTCAGCGATGAAGTCCATTTTTGGGATTTTTCACATGCACGCCCTAGAATGATAGCCCTGTCTGATTTGTTAGAAAATTTTAGCCCTCAAGCCCATTTTTTCCTTGTTAATCCAATTCAAGCTAAAAATAAAATAGATCAGTTAATGAAATTGATACCCCAATTGTATACTGAAGACCAAGGAACTCAGGCCATGTTGGGCCCAGCCATCGAAGCTGGTATGAAGGCTTTGACTGCTAGTAACAAGAATGGAAAACTGTTGGTGTTTCAATCAACTTTACCTGAGTTTGGGAAGCCAGGAGGTTTAAAAGTTCGTGATGACAGAAAGCTACTAGGGACAGATAAAGAGAAAAATATCCTTGCACCTCAAATCACATATTACAATGATTTGGCTCAAAAATGCGCTGAATTGGGTGTTGGCGTTGATCTGTTTTTGGCAAACCCAAGTTTTATTGATGTGGCAACGCTGGCTCAAATTTCTAGGCTGAGTGGTGGGACGGTGTACAAGTACACTTACTTCTTAGTAAGTTTTTATACGTTATTATTTGTGGTCATTATTATTAGATAAACCGCTCGGGGGCCCATTTGACCAAGTCTGTATTACAAAACTACGAGAATTTATTGACTGGAAAAATCCTGCACATTATAAAATTACAATATTTTTAGGGTAGTGGGTCTTCTATATAGCCTCATTAGGGGCACTCAGGGTATAATTACCATAGTAGCAACCACTATATTTGAAAAGACTGTTGAATAAGGAATTTAATGCCACCACTTTACATGGTGTATCCTTCTTAGTAGTATCAAGATTACCTGGGTTTATAAGTAAATTTGCGGGGGGGGGGGGGGGGCTTAAGTTGTGAGTGTTGTGTATTTTTGAAATATTCAAGCTAATCCCCTACTTACTTTATATCATGAAAATGCATAATAGTTGAAATGTCTCAGTTTTATCTTACAACAGGATTTATACCAACCAGAAGCATCCTTTTATGGTTTCTACCCTTTTAGTATCATTAGTACCCTATGAGAGTTTTTTCCAAGCTATAATAAACAATGTGGAGTGCAGAAACTTCTTAGTCTAAGCACCATTGGATTTGTCTAAATTTTTGTAAGTATCTAGTAGTTCTACTCTCCATAAGGAAACACTAGTAAATTCTGGAAACTTCTTTAAAACACTAAAATACTTACTTTGATATGAATGTGAATGTCTGATATGAGATGACGTGAAGGATCTGTCTGATATGAATAGTTGTCTTAGGATGAGACTTTTTTCTTTTTGGTTTTTGGGCTAGTATTTAAATAATATGTTTACTTTCCCTCCCTTTTTACTTTTAACACGCAATGAATCCCTTGTTATGACTAATGTCTTGGGTATAAATGTGCACGCGTGTCAATCTGTCTATATGTATGTGTCTGTATTTGTTTGTGTGTGGGTTTTGTCTTTATATTTATGAACAAGATTATCTATATTGCCAGACATTTTTCTTTTCGTCTCTATGACAAAGCATCACCAAACTTTGTGCGGATAAACTCACGGCATAGACAGCTTTTGGACACGGCGGTATATTGTAATGATAAGGAGGGAATCGGAGGATTTTCGAAGAATGGCGAGGGGATTTTTATTGAACGTTCCAACTATATTCATGAAGCGCAATTGGTCCTTAGTCTGAGCCTCAACTGATGCTGTCTTCGAACAACGGTAACCTTACCAGGCATTTGCAACAACTTCAAGTGCCAGGCATTACCGTTTTGTTTTGTTAGTCCTTCTTTAGGCCGTTACCAGGCATTTGCAACAACTTCTTGTTTACCAGTGACCAAGTAAGACCATAAAAAGTATTTTTTCTACTATCCAAACGGCCTCAAACCATTTTACACTCTATATTAAGTTTGTTTTAAGGTGTGAAAAGTTTACACTTTATCCGTGCCTAGAACTAAAGTTAAGAACAAAAAGAGTGCATTTTATCTGTGACAAAAATGAGATGACAAAAATGTGATAATAACAAGAAATCGATTCAATTCCTATTTAGTGCTACCTAATTGAATAGTGTGACTTAACTATCAGGAGGGAAGAACCTGGGGATCTGGTAGCTATATCTACCATTTTTGAAAGTAAAGAAAGGTTCAGTTGTATAATGAAAACAATTTGATAGCATTAACGAATTATTTGATACATTATGCAAAATGGGAAAGCAGTGAGTGTGGAGGTGAAGGTTTTCGATCTGAACATTGTATTCTGACACTCTTCTTGCATAGAACATGTCATCTTTGCTTTTTTACGGGCACCAAGGTATGAAATGTATATCTTGAGGAGTTCGACCTCAGGGTCAAAATTGGTGGCGGAGGGCTGGTAGTCATCGCTACACGGTTTTTCGAGAGTGAGGCAACGACTCACTGAGTAACAAGTACTTAGGAACACTCGTGTCCCAGAGCTGCGGCCAAGTGCCACGGCGCAGCTTTTGGATAACTGATAAGGCTGGTGAAAAGTGGCCTGCATAATTGCCTGCTCTAAGTGCTCTACAATAGTCCGACAACAACCTGTCCAACAGGTAGACACCATTTGTGTGCTTGTTGTAGTTTGCGACAGGGTTGTCCCGCCTAGTGATTTATCTTCATTTCCAGTGATTTTTTATATTGCTTAAACAAGAAAATCACCAAATCAACTAATAAATTACTAAAATATAGTGATTTTTTTGTTCACCGGGTGGTAACCTTGGTTTGCGGTAGTATGGGCTACCGAAATTTATAGTCAATTCTTTTCAGCTTGACTGAACCTCGTGGCTTTACGAGTTGGCTCGATTATTCAAATTTCTGGCCACAGTGATATACTTGCTGTCCTTCCACTCAGCTCCCAATTTGCTGGATCAGTAATCAAATGACTTAAACTCTTCGTCTAATGGACCTCAATGAATATTTATTGGGACGACTTGACCCTGGCAGTGTCACTAGCCCTATAGCCTTTGTTATTAAAGTTGACTAAAAGTTCAAATTTTGCAAAAAAAAATTTCAAAATAGTGTATATGTCGTGGAGGCTCCTAGAAAATTGATATCATTATATTGACAACTGGTCCTTCACCTCAACTTCGTGAAATGTAAGTAAGAAGTGACTCGGCTAAATAGCAACCGATACTCTAGAAAACAGAATTTTGATAACAATAGATAAATCAAAAGAATTGGTTATTTATGATGGTTCCAAATATATAAAGTTCATTAAGTTTAATGTTGCCCATCAAAAGGTACGAGCCTACTTCAGAAAAATGAGAAAATATACCCAAAGAGTCAATTGATCTTAATGAAGATCCCACCATCGAGTTCAGTATATCAAAGAACCTTGCTGTATAGGCTTCAAGCTTTTATATACAAGACTGTGAAATTTTGTATTTTTGCCAGAAGAAAGGTTACAATATAAACACGGATGCGTGTTTATTTTATTTTTTTTTTTTTTTCAGGAGTCTCCTTATCGAACCAGTCATTCTAAAAGATCAGGAGAGGGCTCATTTGATCGGAAATCAGCCTCCCTAGAGGGCAATTAGCCCCTCTCCCACGCTCCTCTTTCCCCCAAAGACATCCGACCAAAAGTTTGAGATAGCCATTTGTTTCAGCATAAGTTGAAAGATCCAATAACTAAGCCTTTGGGGGATGAGATGCCCCCATACTCTTTACAGAAAGGGCTGTAAGCTATTTGCCCATTGAACTATTGAAAGTAAGGAGCAACATTAAAACTTGAAACGAATAGAAATTATTCGTATGTGAGGAGTGTTGTATTTTAATGAGTTTTATTTCTTAAATAACTTCGAGACTTTAGCGTAAAGAGTTAGGGCTAAGGAAGGGGTAGCCCCCCTTATATACGGAATAATTTATGTACGTTTTGAGTTTTAATTATGTTCCTTACTTTCAGTTGAAAAAAAAACTTGTTGTTTTTTAATCATTCTGAAGATCTCTTGCACCATACTTTTTATACGAACCTACTTGATTTAACACTGATGAACATTTTTCCACAGCGGCTTCCAAAGAATGGTACCATTTGCACGTCAATTCTTAGGTTTTCTGTGAAAACTCCAAACATAGTGAGGTTCTTTGGAAGAAGATTGACAAAGATCGTTCTTCTCTAGGGGTGAGTTGTCTACAAAATGCATCTACTTCTTTAGTTTCCTGTATCTGTTGTGACTGAAGACCCGTGGCACCTGAGGGATCTCCAGGCCTCCGTCTTTGCTTCAAGACACATTTTCCTCTGGAATGCGCTGATATCCAGTCAAACAGATGAAACCGATCTTTTTGCCTGCATTCTTTTTGGTGCAAATGAAGTATTGGTTATTCTTCTGTCTTGTATATCTTAGGGTTTCACTGGCGAGATATTGCTTTATTTATTTGTTGTAGAATTCTAGGAAAATCTGGAAAGAATATTTCTGGCCAGGTGAGTTGGTTTTTCCTCTAAGCTAGGTAGAAGTTCACTCTGATGAGTATCGTCGAAGCCCACTTTTTTCTTCCATTTTGGGATACTGATAAACATTTTCTTCCCTCCGTTATTGGTTGCTCCTTGGACAGGTGTTGGTTTGACCCCGCTAGCATCTTCAATGAATAACATTTCCGGCTCACTAGCGACATCTACCGTGAGAACGTCAGAACGTTTTAATGGCTCGATCATCTTAACGACACTGATGTCTTCTATGTCTTCCTCGTCGCTTGCTTCACCGATTGCGTTAGTTGGCATTATATCCATTCCTTCAGCTTCGTCATCCTATTGGATCAAATCTATCTCGTCGCCAAACTTGAGAACCCGCCAAGACATTTTATATGCTAAAAATTCATGTTTTTTTTTTTACTCACAGCTATTTTGATGGCAACATGAGGGGTTTGTTTGCAGATAGGTGGCAATGAGCTCTGAATAACTTAAAACATTCAAATAATAAAATTTACATTTTTCACTAATTAGAGTTCACAACAATGCCTATCTATGTTGATATGTCAAATATCAGGAAAAACTGTTAGCTCTTCCGGCGGATGTTTCCAAATGGGAACATCATCACGTTTTCTTTCACTACACGCACAACGTTAGAGGTAAACATAGTTTTCTTCTTTTTCTTTTACCTCTAATAGCCTCTCTAGAGCAACAAACTTTAAAATCTTGAAGGCCGATTCTTATTTCGCAATCTCCTACAGGTTTGATTATACTGCCCACGACAAGCTTCAAATTTTGCTCAAATTTAATGGACTGATTTTGTGATTGCGGTGGGAAAAAATCGGTCAAATATTTTATCATCTCTTAGCCTAGCTGTCAAATTTCTAACTCAAATGCTCAAATTTGAATCTCTTTGTAGGCTGAGAAAGATGGTCAAAGATTGTTTGAAGACTGTGTGAGAAGTGTGCGCTTCACTTCGGCATTTGATGTGGTCATGAGGCTCCGAACGTCAACTGGTTTAAACCCGTGTAACTTTTATGGAAGTTACTTCATGTCCAATAGCAGTGATGTTGAAATGGGAGCTATGGACAGTAATAAAGTAAGTTTAATAGTTTTTATCAATTTATCCTCCATTTCTATCCTCCTTCCCTTCTTACTTGACTTGACTTAAGGCTCCTGCCGAGGGTTCGGCGTAGAGAACGATGAGACTAGGCGCCTCCAGGTTGACCTATCGCTTGCCAGGATCGCAGCTTCTTCCACCGGTATGTGGGCTTGGGTGAGGAATTCATCGGCTTTGTCTTTCCACCTAGTGTGTGGGCGTCCTCTGGGTCGTTTCCATCCGTGTAGGGTGGGATCGAAGTCAAATGCGACCCGTGCTGGGGCGTCGCGTGGCATGCGAAGGAGGTGGCCGTACCACCGAACAGTACGCTGGGCAAGCTGCGTTGAGAAAGGAGTTTGAGCCGTACGTGATAGGAGAGTCTGGTTGCTAACGAGGTCAGTCCAGTGAAGTATTTCGATTCTTCGGAGATGTTTTGTCTGAGCGACATCGACGGCGCTGAAGATAGATTTGGCAGCTGGCCACGTCTCCGCTCCATACAGCAGGACGGTGCTGACTGACGCATTGTAGATGCGCATTTTGGTAAATCGGCTTATGTTTGGCTTTCGCCAGATGCTGCTAAGCCTCCCAACAAGTGCTGAAGCCTTGGCAATTCGAGATGTAAGCTCTTTTGTGATCAAGCCATCATTCGACAGAATAGATCCCAGGTAAGTGAAGTCTTCAACCACATCTACTCGGTTGCTTCCGATGTTGACTTCCTTTACAGTAGAACGGGACGTGGGGGGCTCAAGGAGCATAACTTTGGTTTTCTGCCAGTTGATCTTCAGTCCAACTTTCGAGGCTTCTTCTGAGAGCACCTGGAGAGCTTTGGTCATCTTATCGACGGTGCTCGCAACTAGCGCTATGTCGTCGGCGAAGTCAGCATCAGAGAGTACCCGGTCTCCGAACTGAAGACCGAATTGAAGGCGATTCATCGTGCTGGCCATAACATGGTCTATGACGCAGTTGAAAAGCTCGGGAGCGGCGGCACAACCTTGGCGGACGCCAGTCTTCACCGGGAATGTGGGACTGCGTCTTCCATTGACTTGCACGCAGCTTTCCGTATCCTCATACAGCTTTTCAAAGAGTGAGCAATATTTCTTGGGTAGACCCGTAGTTCTTAGTATCAGCCAAAGTGAACGGCGATCAACAGAATCGAAGGCAGCCTTAAAGTCCACGAATGCGATGTACGCTTTTTGGTGGAACTCCCGCGTCTTCTCGATCAACTGGCGCATCAACTCCTTCCCTTCTCAAGTGTTTAAAGAAAAGAGGTAGCAAACTAGCATTGCTATTTAAAGTGAATAAAACGCATTGAAATGGTAAATAAAGAAATTGCTAGCTTAATTGTCCGGAGAATTCTGCCAAAATACGCATATATATATATATATATATATATATATATATATATATATATATATATATATATATATATATATATATATATATATATATATATATATATATATATATATATATATATATATATAATATATATATATATATATATATATATATATATATATATATATATATATATATATATATATATGCATAATAGGCTACGCATAATACCAAAATACGCATAATTAGGTAACGCATCTGTATTGTATCTTTTACTCTCTAAGTAAATTTCAAGATTCCAGTAATACTTTCAACGTCAGATTTTGAAATATAATTAACAGTTTATATCTCATATATGTGTGCTTTTAATTAATTAATTAATTTAAGCGAAAACCCGTCTAAAAAACAAAAAAAAGGATGGAGCATAAATCTAAAAAACAAGAAATCATAAAAAATTGGATATATACGTAAGGGGTCGGCATCCTTTGTGATTTGCTCAAACAGAAAGGGTAAAAAACAGCAGTTAAAAAACGGAACAGATAGTGGGAAAAAACGGAAATCTGGCTGTTTTTTTTTTTTTTTTTTTTTTTCATCTAAAACAGAAAATACCTGTTTTTTACTTGAAACGGCCATTTTAACTGATATTTCCGCTTTTTCCAGTTCCTTAGGGTTATGGGTTAGACCCCGGCGCCGCGCCGATGAGGGGGTGGCGGCGGGGCAAAAAACAGCGCGCCGCGCCACGCCGCCGGTAAGATGTCGGCGGCGCGATCAATGTTGACCGCAAACATTAATGTTTTCATCAGTCTTTCTCAAATCACAGCTTAAATTTACAACAGATTCGAGCCTATTCCTGAGTTCAAAAATTCACAAGTCGCTGGCTGGAAACTTGTCTTCTTCGTTATTCATCAAGAGAAGTAGAAATCTGGTAGAAACGAAATGGCTGTGGTGTTTCAGAACCCTTGTATAATACGATTAGTTAAAGTATCTATTAGCTATGTATTCTTAACATAAATAATTATCAAAATTAGTAGTTTTTTTCATCGAGCATTACTGCATACAAAACTTCAAATACCGTATCACAAAATTCGTCAGTTATCTGGGTAAAAACTTTGAATATAACTTTGAACATAGAAGCTTAATTTTTTCATAATGCCCTTTGCCTAAATCTGTTTTGTCACCTTTAAAACAGTTGAAATGGGCGACTTAGATAATGGATAGTTTTTTTGCTCTTTTGAATTCCTAAAAAGCCTTCTTGTATTAAAAACTGGTTTTTTCATAACAATTTTAAAAAAAATGCATTTTAAAGTTTTTTTTGGCTTCTTTATAGAATATATGTTATGTAGGCTAAGGCTGAACTGCTGCTTTTTTATTGCTTTTGGCTGCTCTTTTGGATATTATTCATTTTTCTTTTGGGGATTCATTCCAAATTATAAACTGCATCTAAAAGGAGTAAATTTATCAAATTGAGAAATTCAATTACAATGAAACAAAAAACACTTATGGTTTATTCAGTATTAAGAAAAATGAAGTGCCAGCTATTTTCTTAGGTAAAAAATGAAAAGCTCATCCGTTTTAAATGTAATTAAATGAAATAATATGCAGACTGAAGTAACTCAAGGAAGATGTCGAGATTTTCATCCTAGCTCGTCACATCTAATCCAAGCAAAATGTTAGGACACTTAGTATCAGCTATTGAGTTTAAGCTTTGATTTCCAAATGCTCACAAAAATTACCAAATTTAAGAAAGTCGCAACAATAAGTCACCCGTGGTCAAAATACTCAAAGACTCCTCTTTGGTCCCCACCCAGGCTCAAAGCGTCTGCTATGGTTATTTCCATGGAAATCTCCAAAGAGTTTCTTTTTAAAATGGCTTTCAAGCGTAGTTAGGGGTATTTAGCCTTTTTTTGCTTTTCTTCAAAGCTTTGAAAAAAGTGTTATAATATTCCAAATGTTACATGTTATATTTGTGCATATTTTTGGTAATCATTTTTGGGGTGATCGAATTTTTTAAACCACTGTAGATACGTAAGAACGTTGCAACATCTTGTACCCCGAGGTCATAAGACTGTCAAAGACTCCTCCTTGAACCTCCCAAATTGAAATCTTTTATTATGACTTGGCCTTTTAATGTAACTTGGGCACTGGACCAAGGGCGCCATTGTCACTTGAGCGCAACGTTAGGTGGGGATGCCGACATCGCTTTCGTCACACCAATTCGTTTTAGTGTGAATCTGCCTGGTACTTATGAATGAATATTTTCAAAGTAAACCCGTTTCATCAATAAGAAAAAAAAACGGGTTGGACGCATATGTCCCTTTCCCTTTGGACGATAAAACGATGCAAGTGCTGTATGAAGTATATCTCACGAAAATCTTGTTAATTTTTGTCAACTTTTCAACTTTTTGGCATCCCTGCTTTGAATAAAAAAAAAAAATCAAGGTACTATCACTTAAATATAATAACCCCTATGCCCTCCCCCCTCTGGATACCATCTTGATAGGATACAGTCTCTGCTTTAAGTTAAAAAAAAAATAATTAACTTATTGGCACCCCTGCTTTCAAAAAAAAAAAAATCGAGGTATTATCATTTAAATATGATAGCTCACTACCCCCTCCCCCTCTGGATACCACCTTGATGGGATGCCGTCTCTGCTTTGAATTAAAAAAGAATTAACTTTTTGGGGTCCCTGCTTTCAATAAAAAAAATTCGAGATATTATCATTTAAATGTAATACCTTCCTACCCCCCCCCCCCCCCCTCTGGATACCACCTTGATAGAATACCTTCTCAGGTTTCATTAGAAAAATAATTTACTTAATAATTAACTAGGTCACTATATGGTTCGAACAAACGCGCAAAATAACGTTAAACAGCTTAGTGTTCCTTGAAAAAAAATTGAGGGTATGAGTAAAGGGGTACAAAGACAACAACAAAAATGTCGAAATTATTAAGATATACCTCAAATTATTGGAAAACTGAGTCATAGATTCGCCATGGCATTCAATAAGATCCAAAGAATCTAATTAAAAGGGAGCACACACAAAAGCCAAATTAGGCCAGTAACCTATGAGAAATCGCAAAATACCCAAGACAATGAATAAGTCCTAATGGGGGGCCCTGGGTCTATAAAAATATTTCAATGGTTTCCCAGGGAATTTGATATCATTTTCTTCTGTTTCCACTTTAAATGAAAAAAAAAATGATTATCTTTTTGGCATCCCTGCTTTCAATAAAAAAAAAATGAGGTATTATTATTTAAAAATGATAGCCCCTATCCCCCCTTATAGGCAATAATTTACAATTTATGTATGAATCATATTTTTGGGGTAACTTCCGGTTCAATCTTTAATTCTCCAACCTTGTACATAGCGTAGTCTATAGCTACATTTTGTCTCAATAGAAGGTTTTTTTTTTGGGGGGGGGGTAAAAATGTTTCAGAAAGGAGATTGCATTTTCTATCAGGCGTTCAACAATTGAGTATTAAACATTAAGAAAATCTTATCTAAAAACAGAAAAAAAAGAAAATCTGCAAACTTACAATTCAGCTGTAGAAACAATCTGTCGGCTGTCAATTTCAAAATCCAACTGAAGGCTGAAGCTGTATAGTAGTGAATACGTTCTATAATTCCATTCAGCTTGAAAATAAAATTCTTGACTACGAATGATGTAAGAAATAGCGATTGGGAAACTGCATTCGAAATTACATGAATTCATTTCATAAAGACGATATTTTTTTTGTCAACATATGAAGAACTGTGTATATTGCAATATTTGCAAGTGCATATTGTACCTGTCTGGTTTTTATGCACAGTAACAAAAGAGACGAAAATTAATGAACAAGAGAGTAGTGAAGAATTATAGTATGCAAAGTAATATTTGGCAGGGAAAGTCATTGGTGACAAATCGCTAGGGGTGGCACCGTGATTGCGTGATTTTCGGGGATTCGGGGAACCAAATTGTTTATCGGGGTGACGCATACATTTTCGGGGAAATACCCGAAAATTCGGGGATAGTGCAAGCCCTGCTTGATTTCTAATCAGGAAAATCGAAATACCAAACCGCGCGAGAAGGAAAAGCTCCGACTTTGTGGTTGACGCAATAAAGAATTGCTGCAAAATTAATTTAAAGTCGACCGAACGCCGCCGCCTCTGCCGGCGGTGGCGCGCCGGTGGCGTTTCGACACTTCGGTGGCGTTCGGTCGATCCGCCGGCGCGGCGCCGGGGTCTAGTAAAGTCGACATTTCTAATGAAAAAAAAGCCCATCTAAATATACAAAAAGAACACAGACTAAAATTTATCACTTAAAAAATTTTAAGTTCGAGTGTTTTTGCAGTCATTCGTGAGCATTGCTTTCACATAAAGTTCGCAGCAATGCTAAATCCAGTCTCACTAGATATAGATGTTGCAAGTACCGAGAGATGCATGCAGGCTATTTAATTAACTCCGGGTAAGTATAAAAGTGGTCAGTCCAAAATTGTAGTAGACCAGAATTATTTTTTCCGATATCCGTCTCTTGCTAAAGAAGACGGTAACTCTCATCTGCTTCGCGGGCTATGCTTAAATTGCCGCGCGGGCAATTTATGCTTAAACTGCCGTGCCAGCTATGCTGCTCGCATTTTGCCTCGAAGAGCTCATCCGTAGCCCAGTCGTGTTTCGAAACTTAGCAAACAAGCTGTCTTCTTCATCACGAATCTCTGGTGATCCATTTTGGTTTGTCTAATTATTGACGTCAATATAGAAAGGTGTGGATTTCAATTGGATTTGAGGGAGTTCTTCTGTACTTCTCTGCTTGGAAATGAATTGCTGGAGAAGTGAGGAGATGGACTGATGAGCTAACTTTTTGTCTATATGGCTCGTTTTTTCATGAATTTTATGGTCCAAAAAGCCAGCTCTTTTGAAGAGCGTCATGTCAAACTCAGGGATTGTGAAAACTGCCTCCAGAGCTGAAACACAGGCAAGGGATACAAAATTACAATAATATTTCAAAGCCCTGAAATTCATCACACGAATCAGTTTTGAACTTGTTCTCTTCAGCTCTTTTTATTAATACTCCACTCGATGCTAAAAAGATCAGGTGCTATCGCAGTAAATTATTCATCTTTGCCATTCACACATTCTGCCGTGGGTCTGTGGAACTTACGATTAAATAAATTTCCACGTAACATCTGGATTTCGGATGCTAGGTCAAAAGAAAACGCCTGGTCCAGCTGAAAGATCAAGAAGAAGAAGATTCAGGCATTCCCTGCGTAAAACTTGGGTTCTGAGGCAGATGCATCCTGAAGGGTTATCGGTACTAATATGCTTATTGGTTACGACTGTGAAACTGGTTACGACCGTAACCAGTCGGTTAAAATCAAGGAGTTGCTGGCATCAAGCCATGGCTAATTGTAGAAAAAGCCAACACAGATAATCCGTGTGATAGGCAAATCTGGCATAAGCCTTTTTAGGATTGTATAAAAATGATTTCATTTCACTTGTTGATAGATAAAGTCTACCATCTTTCCGTCCATACATCATTCCTAGGGCAGAACTAGGTAGATAATCATTTACAATTTTTTATTTACCCTTCCTTTGACCCTGGTATTATTATCATTTTCACAGAAGTCGGTAACTCCAAACTATGATTACTCAAAGCTTGAGTATAAATTTAACACATCATATACTTGGCACAGTCGCAATCCAGCTTAAAAAAAAAAAAAAAAAAAAAAAAAAAAAAAAAAAAAAAAAAAAAAAAAAAAAAAAAAAAAAATTCTTTGTCCTCTAGGAGTAATTTTGTTGAAGAAACATAAAATGAAACAAAAGAAAATAAGACACTATGATCCTCCTCATTCTTGCGTGTGGGTCTCAGTTGACCTCATTAATTAATTAACATTAATTAAATTAACTTTAACAACAATTTTCAATTATTCAGTTGGAGACGGAATTAGGATCTAATACACTCACCAAAGACGAAGAAATAAATAAATAACTAAAAGCTGTAATAGAAATCCATATTTTACTTTATAATAAATTTGAGAAAGAAAGAGAAAAAAAAAACAACTCTTCGCCAGGAGTTTCTTCGAGTCTCAACTTCCTGTCGTAGAATATTCCATACCTGGGCACATGCGACATCAACCGCGAAATCAGACTATAGAGTTAGCATAAAGAGTACAATTAACTGTTGCCTTTTTCTTGACCCCCCCCCCCCTGGTGCGTTTTCTTCTGCGGAAACAGCTTTGAAAAGCATGACGGAGTAGATAATCATAGAATTTACACACAATTCAGCTTTAGATTTTTTATTTAATTTTTCAGTTGCTTCTCATTTTTCATTTCTCATTTCTCTTTTGCTTCTCATTTCTCGCTTTAGTTGCTTCTCTTTTTAGGCAATTACTGTGGAAATGAAATACGAAAACAAAATTCAGGATGAAGAGGCCTATTTTCAATATTCAGTTTTCAATTTTTAATTCAAATTTCAAATTTTCAATTCAATTTTCAATTCATTATTCAAATTTCAATTTTCAATATTCTTTTTAGGTAATAATTGTGGAAATCAAATACGAAGACAAAATTCAGGATGAAGAGGCCTATTTTCAGTATTGAATTTTCAATTCAAATTTTCTATTCAATTCTCAATTCAATATTCAAATTTAAATTTTTAATATTCTTTATAGGCAATAATTGTGGAAATCAAATACGAAGACAAAATTCAGGATGAAGAGGCCTATTTTCAATTGGCATTTCTTTACACTAGCCTAGATGGGAAAAGGAGGGTGCGAATTCACAACTTGGCTCTGCCCACTGTAAACCAGTTTTCAGACGTATATAAACTGGTAGATTCAGACGCCCTTATTAATTTAATGTTAAAGCAAGGTTAGAGCTTTTTATATTGTTTTAGGCTAGTACACTTTTCTTGTATGCTACTACCCACTAATTTGCAATTTAAAGTTATCTGCCACGATTTTTCGATATACCATAGGGAGATGTCCTTTGGGCCCACCTTTGAAGTGGGGAACTCCTTCCAACCTATGTGCGGGTATGATACTTAAGAATGCACAAACTAAGTATATTGGTTTGAGCTACATCTTTTAGTGTCCATTCTACAAAACTTGAAAACGCTTCTTTTTTTCCTTTTGGTTTTGTAGATGGTATCCGGGAGTAATAAATATCGTATTGTAAATAAAATTTATTTTATCTCAAAATATACTTGGAAATTCCTAGTTTGTCCAATTCTTATTCAAACTGGCCCATCAGATATTTCTTTATTTTCATGATTGTTAAAAAGTTTAATATGTATAATCTTAGAAAGTCAATCTAGGTTTCGAGCCCTAGAAAAAAAAAATTCTAAGAAAAGCAATAAGAGTGTAAAAATCGCATTTTTTTTAAATTACAAATTATTATTTTTTGAGATTTTTTTTTTAACCTGTCAAAAATTTGTTCATGTGCATTTCTGTTAATTTTTTACAAGCCGGACAAAAATTTCAGGGGGGTTCAATCGTAATCGTTACGATCAAATCGTAGAAAGTTGAAATGAGTGTCACAATTGTGTATCAGCTTGACAATTTAATTATATTTTATTGCATTATGATTAATTATATACTCTTCTGACAGTAATGTTTAATAGATATAGTTTTCCCAAGATCCCAAGCTTACAATAAAAATAATATGATTTTGAGAAAATCTCAAGGAGTGGCAACCATGGTCTAACGCAGTTTGTATGTTAAACAGAAAACTGGCTCGCTCTCTTATTCGGCTCTACTCTCTTATCCTCTCTTTTATTCTTATCTACTCTTTTTGCTACTACTATCTTCTCTATTATTGTCTACCCTCTTATTCTAAATCAAAAATCATTGCTTACATTATCCAGGGTTTGAGGCAATGAACCCTGGATAGTATATAAACATATTTGTTTCTTTTTTACGAGTTGGACAAACCAATTTTTTGGCGGGGGGAGGGGGGCTCAAACCTGATGCCCTCCCCGCTAAGTAGGGCCTTAGTGTTGTTTAAATGAGCCTTAGAAAACTAATACATATATTAGTTTTTTTCCCTTTTTTTAAGCAAGTAAAATTGCTATATGCTTCTTTTTTTCATGTTAGCCGTGTCAACAATATTGGATTCATCACCAAAGGGCGTTCGAGAAAATATGATTAAACGTGCTGCTCAGATTCTGGCCAACTATAGGAAAAACACAAATACCCAAACGAATACTGTACAACTCATCCTGCCCGAGCAGTTGAAACTGCTGCCTCTCTTTTCTATGTGTTTGATTAAAAATGATGCTTTGTCTGGTGGTAAGTCCTTATTCAGTACTTTTCGATATCTGTCAATATATATATATATATATATATATATATATATATATATATATATATATATATATATATATATATATATATATATATATATATATATATATATATATATATATATATATATATATATATATATATATATATATATATATATATATTATATATATATATATATATATATATATATATATATATATATATATATATATATATATATATATATAGATATATATATATATATATATATATATATATATATATAAAAGAAAAAAAATCTTCTAAATGTTTTCATTTTTATAATTTTAAGATATCCAAAATTAATTATGATCTTAAGGAATAAATATCAGCATATGTATATTAAACTGACAATGCACATTTTTTTCAGTAAATTCATTTGAATTTTTTTCAGTAAAGTACAAAATATATTCTGGCGTTTAGAAAGCATAGGGGTTTAGAACCCTACTCGTATTAATCTCTGCTTGTTTTGAGTTTGACTCTGTTATTTATTTTAATTTCTGTTGTTTTTTTTTAGGTTTTATTTATTTATTGATACTGATTTGTGGTAATTGTATGCTTGGTAGATTATTTGATTCTATTTTTGTTCATTTTTGGCTTAATGGAGTTCTTTACCTTTTTTTGAAAAACTTATTTTGTGGAAAAAGTCCTTTTTTAATTAATTGATTTGGAATAGCCGAAGACTCGTCAAAGCCAATACAACTTACAAAACTCCAAGTTATAGTTAGGAGGTTCTCTGGTATTTGATAGTCAAAAACAATTTTGACTAGTGTAACTTGCAACCGAGGAGTACAGACAACTTGATCTAGACCGAAATTGTGAAGGTGGACACAGGTGAAGTTGTAATTCCTTGAGTTTGCTAAGAAATTATTTCCAAAGTTCTGCGTAATAAATAGGTCCTTATGGATGCAAATTTTAGCAGAATCCTGAAGATTGCCTGGGCTGCACTGTTCAACGTGGGCTCAAAATCTAAATTTGTAAATCGCCTATCCAAGTTCGACAAAAATTATTGTAAGCAAGGGCGTACATGCAGCATTAACGATTTATGGCTGCGACGTTGAGAATCCTGGTTTGTAATTTCAAAAACAAATTTAACACAAAGGACATGTCTGTCAACCTATTCTAGTTTGCGAATCAGTTTTTACGCTCATCGTTAGTAGGATGTTTTATGTTTGATCTGAAGGCTTGCAGGAAACACAGAACATTGGTAGGGTGTGTTGTCTACCACGAGACGCAGTTTTACTTGAAGTCGTACAGTTCATCATCCCTGTTTGAAGTTCCTCCTCTCCAAACTCCAAGGCAATATTTGTAAATACAACAATAAAAGGCAATGATTTCACAGAGCCCACCATCACGCTAAGCCTTTTTATACTATCAGCTCTTAGAGCTTCTTTTGTTTTTGTTACTCTAAACCATCTTTAATATTCTTAAGCGTCGGTATAGGCTGTATTTCTGTTACTGTTCATACCATATAGAGGAGCTACAAGCGATCTTTTATGTCTCTAGTCATACACAATTATCAGAGATAGCGCCATAGTGTCTCCCACGTATTGTTATTATTTTTATTCTTTCAAAAACAGCAACCATTTTTGATTTTTACATAAATACTAATCGTTTATATGTAAAACAAACAGTTTTCTCTGGTAGACTGAATCTAATCGTCTCAAGTAAGTTAAGGACCGGAAATGATTAATTTGAAGGGGAATTAACTGTAATACTATTTTTTCTTCGTTTTTCTTCAAATTAGGAGTCAAAATTGTGAAGATCGGTAAGGGGTTCAAACTGGACCCCTCCCCCCTTGGTTGGATTGCATTTTTCTAGTTATACCCTTTTTATATCTTACTAATGAAATGTGACAATGATCTACAGTTATTGACATTTAATTGACTTAGAAAGCTTCTCAAATTCGGATGTGATCAAAGTAAATTCTGGTCTTGTCGAATTTTTACATTTAATCTTCGTATTTAGTCTTTATATCTTTATAATCGTTTTTGTATTTAGTCTTTTGTATTTATAATCGACGCTGTATAGATGCAACTTCAAATAGTTGATGTAATTGAAATTACGAGACATAAAGTTCGGCAGAAGAATAAAATAATTTATCCTTGTCTAACAAATATAGCCATATTATAAGTGAAATCGCAAGGCTTTTATGATAATTCTCACAGTTCTTCTTAGTCCTTTATACAATTCGCCCCATTTTTATTTTTTAGGGGGGTTCAACACCACTCCCCTCCAACCAGATTGATTCGTGCTTCCTGTTCTTTTTCGGCCTTTTGAAGTTACTATTTAATAATTTAAACGACCTATCTTCAAATATTTTGAAACAAATATTTAAGCAACAAAATTGAAACAAGTTGAAATTTGTAAAAAAAAAAAAAAAAAAAAAAAAAAAAAACTGGAAACAAAAGTTGTAGCAAATGGCAAATTTTAATTTGTTACTAATTTCTTTGTAACATATTGAAACAAAGGCTTTGACGAGCTAAGTAGGGTAGGGATGCCAATCGAGGCGGGGGGATGTATATCTTTTGTTGCCCCCTTCTATATTTTCATTAAAAAAAATTATTTTCACTGGAAAAAAAATCGGAGAACAAAATTGCTCACCCACTCCCTAGATTCAAAAAATATATTTTACCTCCGCTACATTTGCGTGAATTGGCAACCCTGACCTATCCCCCCCCCCCCTCGATACGGTCCAGCAATTGCACATTTTTCCTAATCATGCCGTTCTTGAGTAACAGTAGTGAAAATGACAATTATACACAATTAAATACTGTTGATAGGCGTAAAATTAAAGAAGCTATTTCTTATAAAAACGTGTATATTACAATAATAAAAACAGAAACAGCCTTAGCAAAACAGGGTCTCACAATAATTGACTTTATAAGTCTGGAAAAGAATCATTGCTTGATTTTTTTTTTTTTTTTTTTTTTTTTTTTTTTTTTTTTTGAAAATCTTCTTGAGAAGTTGGTTTTCGTTTAAAATCCGCTAAAACTAATGCGATGGGAATGACGTCGAAGCTTAGTTAATGAATCAATATTTTAGTTCCTTTGATTCCTCGTTATAGCCCTGGATATCATGATTGATGATCGTGCGTTGGCTATGCATATTGCGCAGACAATGGACGCAAGAACAAGCCTTTTCTTTCTCTACCCAAGGCTGTTACCCATTCATCAAATGCAAGATCCGAACGAAAACGAGGGATCATCCTTCCCAGCACCAATTCGATGCTCATACGATAGAATGAAACAAGACGCAGTATATATCTTAGGTGAGACAATTTAAACCTATCAGTCACTTTCTCCAGCGCGTGTTTTATTTTTCCTCCAGCACGCGTTATATTTTTTCTCCAGTGAGCGTTATATTTTTTCCTTCCTTAAAACCTCATCATATTGGTGTTAAAAGGGTCATAGGGTTTCCACCCTCAGGAAGCATGTACATAAACTGGAGAGAGAGAGATTCAACTTGTCTTAATTCTTAATACCTTCTCCTCTCTTTTATTTGTCTATTCGTTAGTAGAGACCACACGATTGAAAGACCATGTCCTTCTTTCCTTCTTATAGCCCTTCCCAGCTTGTACCCTGGCTTTGCTGCAATACTATTATGTTTGGGGGAGTAGAAAATTGGGGGAAGTACAATACTATTATTTGGTTTGGGGGAGTGCAATACTATTATTTGTTTGGGGGAGTTATTTTTTTTTGGGGGGGGGGGGGTACAAAAACGCATCAACAGTTCTTTAGATTCATTTTCTCACGTTTTTATGAGTCAGACAAAAGTATCGGGATTGGACAAAACCCTGAACCCTCCTCCCTCCTGGTTCCGGCCTTGATTAGGACTAATACCTTTCTTCTCGTTTTCCCCAAAAATGAACAGTTCTTTTTGGCGTTATTTTGAAATTAAAACATGGTCATCAGCTCAAAAGCTACCTCACCAATTTAGATGGGGCTTTACAATAAGTTATTTTTCTTAGCAAGAATCTGGTAAAGAACGAACTACCTTGTCAATAATGGCTGTGCTATGAAAAAAAAAAGAACTTTGTGTCAAAAATTGTGTCTTATTTTAGTCCCATCACTTTTACCAAAGCCACTCTTTAAAGTAATGGTGCAACCATGATGATACGCCTTTTGTCAACCTGCATGGACATAGTTCTTTTTGATTTAAAAAGTAAAATTGATTGATTAGTTTCCTTATGGGTAGTTATTAGCCAGCTAGAAGAGACCACGCTTTCATCTCCTTTAGCGCGAAAAGAAATTAAAAAATATATTGCTTCAATATTAAGACGAATAATAAAAATAGAACGATGCTCTACTTTAGCATTATTAGCGCTATTCGTTTTATTCACGCTATTGCCCAAAAATGAGGGACTATTTTCCAATTAAGACAAGCAATCGTATCAACTTAGACAGAATCTCCTCTTCTTTTCATTCTGTTAACGAGACTATCTGTATAAGACTATTCAGTCTCCAGTGTGTTTTCTTTTCAAAATCAAGGGGGATGGGCAAATTTATCAATTTTTTTTTAATTCTATTGGTAAAAAAGAAGAGTATTTTGGATGAAAATATCTTCGATAGCAACAGAAATAGATATAACAGAACAAATTTTTAAATCGAATAAGCAGCAAAAAAGAATGCAGCATAAGGTTATATGCGAATAAATCAAGAAACTGAGAAGAACAGTAGGAAAAAAGGGGTGCACTGATGTAAGAAAGGGTTCCATATATTTCAAACGTTGTTATCCAAATGTCCAAATATCAAAATTCTTTTCATTTCAATTTAATTGTTAAGAATCTTTAAGAAGAAGGTTACCAGGAAAATCCTTAAGAGGATGGTTTTCCTCCACTCTATGCTGACTTGACATAGATCTTTGAGAGGATATAGCTGAGTAGATATTGCTTGTTCCGTCTTCTTTCGAAAATATTTTTTCCACTAATAGTGATCTCCATAGTCATAATACACAAGGAGCATCGAATGTAGTCCATCAATTTAGAAATACGACCAGAGCTTTTGTAATAAGAAATTTTCCTTCCTGTTTATGGAATATAATTCCAGTTTCAAAACGAAATGCAAGTTATCTTGTAACCTTCAAAGCTACAACGAAAAGGATTTCTTTGCAAAATAATAGTAATTATCTGTGTTTTATGTAAGTAGGATGTAGATAAGCTTGGAGACAGTACTGCCTTTCCATGACGATAAATAAAAGTTCAAATAGGGATAAAATTCTTTTAATAGACAGTAGTTTCACAAACAGTGATAGAGATTCACAAAAATACCAGATATTTCGGTCACATATGCAGTGACGGTTTATTAATGATGACGGTCATTGCATGTGTGGCCGAAATATCTGGTATTTTTGTGAATTTCTATCACTGTTTGTGAAACACTGTCTATTAAAAGGATTTTATCCCTATTTGAATTATTATTTATCGTAAGTAGGATGGTTGTTGTGTATGTGTGAGTTGAGTATTATTGCAGTGTAGAATAATATAAAATAGTATTTTTAGAATATGTGGAATAGAAGACTCCCACCTGCTGCCAACACGCCCTTAGGGGGTTTTCTTAACAGGGGCTTCAAAATGTTCTGTATGGACTTGTCAAATAAAATTATCTTATCTCTTAAGGGTGAGCAATCTAAAATGTTTGAAAAACTCTGATGGCTAACATCTTTGAAAATACAAAGTAGGGCTCTGAAACGACGATCATAAGGAAAGTTTGAAAGGAGGTTGGAACTTCATGGGAGGGTGTGAAGAGTGAAACTTTTAATAAATTGAGATGGAGATAGAGCGGCCGCAGTCGCAGCCGTTTTGGCCCTAAGTGGCTTGGGACTACAATCAATTGCTAGTAATAGCAAGAGTAGTACGCAACTGTCTAGATAGACTTAACTCGTGTTCTTTAAGCTTATCGCAACTAAAACTGATCTTAAAACTTATCGCAATAAGATTTTTTAAAATTTTGATCATTTCATAGTCAATTGCAGTTACTGAATTGCTATTGCAATTATGTACTTGCCTATTGTGCTTCAGAGCTTAATAAGCTGCAAATCGTCCTTTTGCAGATGGAAAATTCGTGAAATAAGTCTTACTTACAAACTATAGTACCCCTATATAGTAACTCAATAGTAACCGAAACTCTTAAAAACAGAATTTTGTTAATAATAGATAGACCAAAACAATTGGCTTTTACGCTGATTCCAAACACGTACATTCATTAAGTTTAATGTTACCCATCAATAGCTACTATGCTGAGAAATTTTACCCAGTTTTCGAAAAAGAGGGGGGAGGGGAATAGCCCCAAGGAGTCGAGTGATCTTTATGAAAATCACACCGTTAGACTGAGCGTACCAGAGAACACTACTGTTGAGGTTTCAAGCTCTTATATACAAAAATGTGTAATTTTGAATTTCTTGCCTGAAGGAAGATAATGGGTGCGTGTTATTTCTTATTCCCAAGGGTGATCGTATCGAACCATTGGTCCTAGAAGATTGAGAGAGGGCTGAATTTATCGCAAATCAAAAGTTATAGTGCCCTTTTTGCATGACAAAGAGATTGGAGGGTAAATAGCCTCCTTCCTATGCCCCTTTTTACCTCAAAGACGTCTGACCAAAATTTTTAGATAGCCATTTGATTCGGCATAGTTGAAAGGTCCAACAGCTATGCCTTTGGGGATGACATGAACTTCTTTAGTTTCTGGGGAAATGGCTCTAAGCTACGCAATTTGCCCCTTTTTCACGTATAGTATTGGTAGTTGGGAAGTATACAGACATTTTTTGGGTGGTCTTTTCTGCGAGGAGGATTTTTCAGTGGGAGGATTTTCCGTGGGAGGAGATTTTTTGGGGGAAATTTTACACGAGGGGAGGTAAGGGGATTTTTCGGTATGATTTGAAAAAAAAACAGTAAGAAATTAAATAATAAAAAACAAGTCTATTCAACTGAAAGTAAGGAGGAACATTAAAACTTAAATGAACAGAAATTATTCCATATATGAGGAGGGGGGCTGACCTTTCCTCAAACCTCGCTCTTTATGCTAAAGTTTGACTTTTTGTCATAATTCTTTGAGAAAGAATACCCAAGCACAAGGGCCGTTGAATTTGAATGAAATGTATTTTTGAAGGACTTCAAAACTTTAGCGTAAAGAGCAAGGATTGAGGAGGGGGTAGCCCCTTCATATACGGAATAATTTCTGTTCGTTTTAAGGTTTACTGTTGCTCGTAACTTTCAATTAAATAAACGTTTTATTTTTATTTATTAGTGTATGGTAGGAATATTTTTGGTTAATTTCAAATGTTTTATGGGTTTGCTAGATTTTTTTTTTTTTTTTTTTTTTTTTTTTTTTTTTTTTTTTTTTTTTTTTTTTTTTTTTTTTTTTTTTTTTTTTTTTTTTTTTTTGTAAGAGATTAATTTTGATGTCTGAACTGCGTCCAATAGAGCACAATAATCATGCTTATTCAATAGTTACTGCAATTAATTACAATAAGCTCTGTTGAACACAAGGGTAATAATTGCGCTTTTTCAGTAAGTAATTGCAATTAATTACAATAAACTGTATTGAACAACTTAGCAATTGTTTTTAAGTTATAAGCGACTGTATTTCATCAACGCAGACTTATTCCAGAACGATTTTTGGCCTAAGAATGTTTCTTGATTAGGCTCTTTCAAGTATTTTGTGGTGTTTTTTTATGTGATATATATATATATATATATATATATATATATATATATATATATATATATATATATATATATATATATATATATATATATATATATATATATATAATATACATATATATAATATTTGGCAAGAAAATGCGGTTTTGTTTTTCGGGGAAAATACTTGGCTTATTTCGGGAACGTTCGTTCCTGGAACGCTGAAAAAAGTCGCTACATCTGCTTATCTCTTAATAATAAGGCAATGAGTGTGTAAATAAGGGGAATAGACTTAGATGAGCCCAAAGTCTCGGGACACGTGTAATGCTCTATTGCACATACTTTTTATTTCAGAAAATGGAGTGTACTTGTTTATTTGGATTGGTAGTGGCGTCAGCACCGAGTGGCTAAGGGATGTGCTAGGAGTCAATTCCTTCAACGAAGTACGTTTCGAGCAACTTGACCACTTTCCTGAGTTAGATAACCCAATGTCAGAATGGGTGAGAAGTGTTGTAGATCAAATTCTTGATGAAAGACCTAGGAGTATGAAGGTAATTGTCTGCCAAATTTTCTTATACTTTCTATCTATTATTCCCTGTACTCTATATGTTTTTTTTTTTTTTTTTTTTTTTTTTTTTTTTGTATGGTGAGAATGGACTTTGAACATTAAGACACTTTTAAAAGAATACCAAGGAAAACGACCCAAATCGCTCGTAATTTCCACTGCACAGTTGAGGGTGGGCAAGCTAGCGATGAATGGAATTCTTTCACAGAAGAAATGTATAGCACCTCTATTAAAGAATATGTCATTCTAAAGAAATAACGACTATAATGATGATGATGTGTCAGAAATCATCAGAGAGATGAAGTCTATGGGCATCGACGATTTTAATCGGCTAATTGTTATCGATTTTAAATCGGCTAACGGGATTTTATTATCTTTTTTTAGTAATATTTTTAAACTAGTTGATATCGTTACAAAGCCTGTTGCATTAGTATTTTTATTCCTGTAAGAGTGGATGAAATTCACCTTCTTTTTTTTGGGTGGGGGGGGGGGGTTTCACTGAAATGCTCCGTGCTAGAAGTCAGTAAACTCAGCTTTTTATTGACGAAATGGAAGTTCAAGATTTAGAAGTGGCAGCCTGGCTCGAAAAATATGATCGGCTTCTCAACCGGCTTGAAATTTATCATCAGTTGCAACCCAGCTCAAAATTGGCTTCTCACTTCGTTCATAGTTTCTAACTTATATTACCCATTTGGGTAACCCCAGAGCTTTTACAAATTGAAAGATATTTTCGGAAACAGATTTTTTTTTGTGTGTGTGTGTGATAAGATTTTTGTCAAGGTTTTGCCAAGGGGTAAGTGGGTTTTGCCAAGGGGTAAGTACAAACTCTGATTACTGGTTCCGTAAGCTCTTTCAGTTTGATTTTTTAAGTTGCATAAAAGTATTTTGTTTGGGTCGTTTTACATAAGATCAATCAGGAAATGGTAACCGCCTTTGTGGGGTGGGAGAAATAAAAGACTAATTCCGAGAACCTCGGATGACTACCCATTTCAGCGCTCCTGCAATATTCCAGTGACCAGCTAGTGGTGGGGGAAAAAGGAAGAAAAAAAATAAGACTTGTTCAGGTATCAAGCACTTTTTCTAATTCCCCAGAATTTGTTTCGTAACTAAGTGTAGTGTTTAGATGAAAATAAATATCATCTATGATTAATGAATCAGCTTTGTATTTCAGTGATTTTTTTTCACTTGGTAGTTTTTCAATACTCAGTTTTTTCCACTTTCAAATATTACTGGGTAGGGGGGTGGTGAGTATTCAAGAGGGGATTTGAATACCAGTTGAAGGGTTTTATGATCAGAGAGATTTCAGTAGTAGGTGCCTTTACGGTTTCTAGTCTTTACGCTCTAGAAATGACACTAAAACCGTACTTTGGTGCCATGAGGCATTTTATGATGGTGTTGTCATGAAGAAACTGTAAAAAGCGATTTGATTATATGATTGGGAAAGTGGTTCGAGGTTGATTTCAGGGATTACTTAAGTGTCGGCTTCTCTTTTGAGAAAACCGAAATATGAATTTTTTATTCTTAAATCACCAGAATCCCTGTTCAAAGCTAGACCTAAATGTTGGTATTTAAAAATTTCAGCCGCTTCCCTGTAGTTCTGGATAATACCTTTGTCATGCGAAATTAAACTAGCTTGGTTAAACAAAATAGTATGTTCCGGAAAATCAAAGATATGTTCAGCAAACGCAGAGTCAAAATTTCTGGTCTTTTCCGCTTTTTAGGTGTTATCAATTGAGGTAGAATGCTGATTTAATCTATCCGTTAGCCGTTGGTGAGTTCTTCTGATGTACTAAAGACCACACGAGCATGGAATTGTGTAGACACCAGAGTTCTCACCTTTTTGCATAGGGTCATGATCAGACGCGTAGGGTTGGGATAGGGTCTGATGTGTTAGATGTGGTGATTAAACACATCAACTCCTTAGGTCTCGAAGAGTGTCTGCAAGGAGTGCAATAATTAAAATCAGAAATCAGGTGACCTAGTTCTCCAATTTATTTAATTGCTGGTTCGTTTGTTTGATTGAATGAATTTTTTCTTTTATTTCTCAGTTGTTCGCTAGTATCCGTCGATGGCAGTTCATAATTTTTGGGATAAATCGCGAATATTGGCGAATGACTCGCTTTATGGTTGTTATGTATTTGGTTTTAATTCTTATAAATTTTTGGCTTTAATTGAATTTTATTCATCTTTTGATTTTGTAGTTTTTTCGTTGTATTTCTTTTTTTTTGCATTGACTTTCCGCGTTTGTTTTGTTGTTTTTTTCTTCGGCACTTTCCTTGAATATATTATTTTGTTTCGCGCTGAAGAAGAGAGGCGGTTTTCCTCTCGGAATATTCGCTTTGTTTGTTTATTCAGTATCCTCGTTTTGCCTTAAAAACCCCATTTTTGATCGTTTCCTTTTCCGTTTTTTATTTGTGGATTATAACTTTTAATTTTACGTTTCAGTTCCCTGACAAGAGTTGATATTCGGCAATTATGCTGCTTGTGTAAAAAGGTGTTTTTTTTTCTCTTATGTTACTGAAAAATTGAAAGTAATCAAAATATTGTTTTAAAAATTGTCCTGCTCTTATAACCCAGCTGGATAGCCAAAAAGCTTAATTTTTTGGCTACTTATTTCACTTCATCTGTAAAATATGACCTAGCTTTCTTTAACTTTTTACTATTATAGAAATAAGCAAATGGACCGAACTTCAGTTTCTCTAAAGCTGATTTTCATATTCGTATCTTGAACGAGCACCTAAAATTACCCTTAGATTTTTCTTCTCTGTGCCTTGACTGTTCTACTTTTTCCATTTTTTTTTTCTGGATCCACCATTTTTACTGATATTGCTACTACCTTGGTAAGTGAAGCCATTCGCTTGGTCGATTTTCTCGTTTCCTAACATATCTCTTTACCTTTATCTATTCCTAGTCTTAACGAATTTTCAAACCACAAACTCCAAAACCGCCCAATTAACAAAATCTGGTAATCCAAAATTTAACAAAAGTTTTGATCTAACATTTTTTTTTTTTTTTTTTTTTTAGATGGTCATTGGGAAGCAGCTTGATATTGCTATTTTCTGTTCAACACAACGTGTTCTAGACGATTTTACGTCAGATTCCATTGAATCTTGAATATAGAAGTTTGGTTATGCCTTGAGAATCTTGACCTAGTAGTTGAAAAGAAAATCAATTAAAACGAGTATAATGTAACTTCAAGTGGGATGACCATGGTAAAAAGAAAAGTAATGTAGCAAATTTTGAAGAAAAAAATTTGAGTTTATTTTTAGAAATGAAAACAAATTATATTTCTGGGTCTTAATTTCTTAGGGGATGGGGGTCGGACCAATCAATAGAAAAATAAGATGTATATTCATTTATATTAAAGCCGACAAAATTAATTACAATGCTAATATAAAGAGAAACGAAAATGAAGAAATAACAATATACTAAAAAAATACTACAAATTAAAATAAAGAAGTTTTTTTACTTATAAGAGATAAAAGATAAACTCTAGAGATAAAAAGTATATTTTTATCATGTATAATTTTTTTTTAGATGATCTTTGCAAAGCCACACGACAAAATGGAAATAATCATGAAGCGGTTCTTAGTTGAAGATAGTCAAGATATGAACAATACAGGGATGTCCTATACAGGCTTCTTACCGCACCTACACAAAGAGATTAAGCAACTTTTAAATTAACAGTAATATGGTTGTTCACTGTCGGAGTGATGATGTGTTTTGCTTCCAGTACGATGTTAGGGAGTGTTAAACTTGAGTGCCCCAGTTTGTTATCTGTGAAAAGACTTGGTCACTGCTTGTTAACATTCGATTGAGGGCAATTTAACTTGAAAACATAAAGATACCCTTGGTGATAGTTTTTTTTTGAAGTTTTAAATTGAAGTATTGTTACTTAATTGTGGCTGTTCTCAGCATTTTGTATGGAAGGGTTTTGCTTTTAGAGAGATGCGCCATTTGAAAGGGCATATTCTTTAGCTTTCTAAAAATCCTTGAAGAACGAAAAATTTGAAGAATTGAGTCCAAAACACAGATTTCCGAGCCCCGCATTATTTAGTGAACTGGCATTTGTGGTTTCTTTTTAATGTTTTTTTTTTTTCTCAAAAATATGCCAAAATGAACATCATACAATTTCTATGAGAAACATAAATTTGGCTCTATGTGTCAGAATTTTCTGGAAGGATTCAACTCTGAAACTTTGTTCTTTGAGGAATTGATGCTCTGACAACTGTGTTTTCCTGGCAAAAAAATATCTTCCTGTTGGCAAATATTCTGTTTATCTCTGTTTCAGATAAGAGCTGTATAATCTTTTTTTCTGTTTGGCAAAATTTTGTTTATAGTTAAATAAAAAGCTTCTGCCGGTGCACAGGTCAAAATTTACTGTAATGGTTTTGTTTTGTTTTTTAGACCCTCGAGGGAGTTTTTCCGACAGATTTTCTAGGATTTCAAAGGAATTTCTCTGTCTGTCGCGTGGTCATTTTCACTCTAAAAAACGTTATTTTTTGTCGTAACTCGGTTTGACAGTTAAAATAGAGCTTAGCTTAGCAGTACTACGGTAATAAATTGGTCGTTTTTTGTTTGAAAAACTGTAGTTTTATGTCGGAACTTGATTTGGCAAAAAATTAGAACTTAGCTTGACAGTATAACGGTAATAAATTTGGTAATAAATTGGTTATTTTCGTTTGAAAAAAAATGAATGTATTGGTCGAAGCCCAGCTTAACTCTAAAATAGAGCTCGCCTTACCCATATTATGGTAATAAATTGGTTTCTTTTGTTTGAAAGCAAAAAACATCTTCACTCAAAAAACACATCACTATATTTTATTTTCCAGCCTTATGAAAACCATTATTAAAGTCAATCGGTTATTCATTTACCGTTTCTCTTTAGTGTGACCGTGGGCTTTGTATTTTGCATTTTTTTTTCTTTTTTTTATATCTTTTTTTTATATTTTTTTTTGATAATACATTAAAATTGTGATGTTAGCCCTTTAGAGACTTACTAAAATGGTCAGATTAATAGCCAGCATCAACAGCTCCATTCTCAAAAAAATAATCATGTTTCAAAAACTCTAAATAACTGGCAGTAAACGTCCACTGTCTTATGTTTGCATGATAAGCTATTTTACCGAAAATTCTCTATTTGGCTAAAGTTATCTTATGGTTTCCAAGAAGAACCATAAATATTTGCTAAATTGATCAAAGAAATACTTATTGAATCCCATCAGATATTAATTAAATTGAATGCTTTTGAAAGAAATTTAGTCTGATTGCAGTCACTATTGACTGCAATCCTCCAGCCCCCCATTGCACTTCCTGGCTGAAGGACCCCGAAACGGAGATCAGCACCGCCGGTTTGGACCTTAAGGGTCTAGTGCCCTCATTTTTACTTTTACCGGTATCCTAATATTATTCCATATTTTAGACCACAATGAGTTATGCTTCTTCATAAACTACCACTTTAATAACGCACTGCAGTACTAAGCCACCTGAGGCTAACACAGCTACGCACGCTCCTCCTCCGTCCCAATCTATTCAACCCTCTTTACACCCTCCCAGGAATTTCCAATTCCTTTAAACACTTTCTTACGAACTCTACCTACCCTATTCGGGTTTGACTTGGTTTAAGATTAACGTAAATTTCACGGACTTTTTTTGGAAACACCTTTTTGGCGTATTTTACGTTTGAGTGATTGTAAAGTTTTCTTTATAAATAAAATGTAAAGGGAATCTTAGAAGGATTCAACTAGGTCTTCTAACCTTGAGTACGGCCACGGGCTTAATTACTCCAAAACAAAGCTTCAAGGTAGTAATTTTCATTTCTGAAGTTAAATCCCAAAGAAATTATGTTGAATTTTTCCTTATGCAAACAAAAGGTTGCTTGGTATGAAGTTCGCGCTCTGTAATAAATTGATGCAAGTGAAACATATTTGTGCTACATAGTGTCATGTATATCACATTCCTGTTGATATCAGTATCATAAATTGCAACGCTAACGAAACTACAGGTATTTTAGAAATTTTTTACTTTTTTTGAAGGAAATGGAATACGATTTTCTACCTTGAAGGAAGTTAAGAAAAAGAAACTTGTTAATACGCTCTTTGCCTCTCTTAGTTATTGCTTTTATCTCATTACTTACGTGTTTTTCTTCCGCTTTGGAATTCTTTATTCCGTTCTGGTTAAGTAATTAATTTGGCTTTATTTCAGCTGTTAGTTAGCAGATCTTACGTTCCCAACGTCAAGATTTTCAAAACTAAAATATGAATTAGAGATTATGGGGGGGGGGATGAAGCTGATACTGAAAGAGGGTGTGTTTGGTTAGTTTATTCTCTGTGTTGTTATCTTGAGACGTCATAGTGATGTATGGATGGGTCAAAAGGCATGTTCCTATCGTCCATGTGGTACGATAATTGGCAACAATATTTGCTAATGAAAGGAAGCGCGATTGAAAAACGATATTTTTTGTCGACATTAATTGAAGCAAATTATTCGGGCCTAATTTATTGAGGAACCAAGAAATATATACATACAGATCTTATACAGCATATAAAGATTAAAAAAATACCAGAATAAAGAATGACCTTTAAAATACAAAAGCAGCTTAAAATCCTTTAACTAATGCAATAATTTAGAGTTTAATTTTTTAATTTTTTTTTTAATCTTGCACTCACAAGCCACTAAATTTTTTCATTTTTCCTCGTTCCCATTTTTATTAATTCCTCGAACTATATCTCGGTCGCATAGATTCATCAATTTATGCATAATACACAAGCGGGCGAGCTTTTCTTTCTGTTGTAATAGACCCAATTGATAATACGATGTTCTGCGTTAAAGTGACAGGTGTAGCATTCTATTCAGTCTGGTATATATGTTTGCATTTCAAATAGCGCAGTCAAAGTTTGATGGTCTAAAAGAGAAGTTGAGAAGCTATTCTTGAAAAAAAGAGAAGCTATTCTTGAAAAATATTGAGAGCTGATATGCATGCATTTAATTCTTTGTACTTTATTTCTCTTTTGTTTAAGTATATCGTTTTTGAGAATATTTAAATTCGTTTTCATATTAGCTTGAGGAAATATGTGCCAAATGTTTACTAACCAGAATAAGATTGCTATTAAACCGCACAGTTAAGTAACTATGTATACTATAGTCTGACATTTGGGGAGGGAGGGAGTCTTTGGAGGTTTTTGGTGGAGAGGCAAGTCCGATCTTAGGTGAAAGAGCCCATTTCCCATGTGAAGCTTTGGTTTAAAATATAATAAATATTATAGGCGTTTCAATCATGGTTTTGTACCTTGCTTTTGTTTTTTTGGCTTAAAATGTAAAATGATTAATTTATAATGCTAATTCAAAGCTTCCGAAACTTATTGTTTCATAAAAAAATACAATTTGTTAATTTTGTATTAAAAGTCAGTACAATCTCTTAAAAAAAAAAATTCTAGTTCATAGTTGCTGCCCTTTAGAGAGCCATCATAGATCAAAATACAATTTTCTCCAAAAATAGGATGTCAGTTAAATTCACTATAAATATTATCGGCCATGGTCTGATGTTTGATGTCTATCAAAAATGTCCATATAACATAGTAACTTCTAACTGCAAGTTCTTAAAGACACTCAAGTCTAGATAACGGTGTTTTATCTTGATCTTTTTGCTGTGGTGTCAATAGTAGAAAAGTGGAGTTTTTCTTCCCCCCTCCCTTAGATTTTTAAAACTATATCTTTTGGGGGCATTCTCTTTTCGTTTTCATTGAAAATCAACACATTTGTCCTAGATATTGAAATTAAATTTTGCCCCCTCCCCCCCCACTCTTATTTTTGTGAATTAAAACACTGTCTTGATGATAAATTGTTGATCTGCAAATATTGTCTCGCAACCAATGCCAGTTTGATGCCAACAATTGAATGAGAATAACCAACGAATCCCTTGTTTAAAGAGTTTGTTAATTGGTCTCCTGTGTTAAATTTTAATTTATGACCTTGAATAATTATAAAAATCAACAGGGTATGGCAGTTCTAATTTATGCTAATCCCAGGAAAGAAAAATCTTGAGGTAAGCGAAGGTTTTGTTTTGCAAAATTGTGATTTTAATTTTCTTTAGCACATTATGCGACAATTGTCGGAGTTGCTAGAAAATACTGTGTATATCTCTATTTACCAGCGTTCTAATTAAGAGAAGTTTTATTTTTAAGAAATAATTGTCTTATTTTTTTCTTGGTCAATTGTTTCAAAAAATACAACAATCTATTTGCTAGCAAACACTGTATATCTCTCGATTTGTATGCAATTCCTTAGTATTGTTCAACTTTTTCTTTAACTTACGATGAACTTCAGACTGGAAAATATTTAAGATAAAACCCACAGCGCCACCTTTGGACGAAAACTCCGGCGGGGGGGGGGGGTTGAACTCCGATCCCCCACGTGAGAGATATTCTTACCATGTACCACCGGGAATCTGAAAAATATTTCTTACCCCACTCCACTGTGGTAACTGGTTTTAGGTGATGATTCATTATTCGATTTTTTTAATTTTTGCTTTTGAAATAGAAGGAGTAAAAAAGCCACTATGAAAAGAGGGCTGACGGTATAGGCGATAGTCAATGAATGTTCTCATGTATAACTCATTTGTGCTTGTGAAGCGTTTATTCTATTTAATCTTCTTCTGTTTTTAGTTAGTATTTGTGCTTAAAACCCTATCTTTTATTATCCAGTTTGTCTGAGGCAGTGTTATGGCAAGGAGTTTCTGAATTTGCTTGAAATTCAGGGATTATATTTTAAGGGTTTCAGAGTTGATATATAATAAATACTGTTTTTAAATAAAGTTGTTTTTTTATTATATAAAGTCTTTAAACATCGTTTTCTTATTTAGGTTTTAGCTTGTTATTAATGTTTGAACCTATGACAGGGATAAAAACATAGAGGCGGGGGGGGGGCAAAATGTATTTTCATAAATCTAGGGGAAGGGAATATTGCTGTTTTTTTCCAATTTTATCAATGAAAGTGCAAAAAAATGTCCTTAATGAATGATAAAATATTTTCGGAGTGCCTATACTTCAGAAACCATACTTGATTTCTGTCATCACTGTGGCTTCCAAAATTCTAATCTTGGTTCGCAGGCTTATCTTCCTATTCTTCCAATTTTCTTTCAACTTCGAAAAAACACCCTGGGCCTTCAGCTATTCTATTTATAACATCTTCACGGCACCCACCGTCTTTACTAATATAACTACCTAGATATGTGAAGCTATCCTGTTGATCGATCTTCTCGCAACCGAACATCACCTCTTCAACTTCACTTATTCCTTGTCTTGAAAATTATGATTTTCAGATAGGAATAGAGCTAAGATGGAAATGCTTTATTTTGATGTCCTTAGTTCTTTGAGCACTAGTTTTAAAGTTTTTATCTGAATATGTTTATTGTCGTGTATTCTCATTAAAGAGCTTTGCCATAGACGTGTACGCAAAGGGGGGGGGGGGGGTGGATTCTGGCCTGTTTTGGACTACAATTTCTAGGAGAATTATAAGTAGCTTAATATCTACATTACAAATTTATTTCAAAAATAAAATATAAAATATATTTGACTAGTGCAAGCTAGGTATATGACAGGAGCAGGCAGAAGGAAGTCTGAAACTATCAATAAACAAACCCTTCTCTGGGTGACAGGGGTCAAAAGATAAAATCCTGTGGGATGCAAACTTCTGAATGCAGCGGCTTTTGTAGCATGGTGCTAGCAGCCGACAAGCTCCTTCTGGGTTTCTACAAATTTCGACCCGTTGGGTCTGCGTGCAGTGACTGGGGTCGTTAACAATCACTCTCCATTCACCATTTGCATTTACAGCCCTTAAAGGTCTTTCGTATGTTACGTCAGATGGGCAGATGTATCCCTCTGGCCCAATCCAATGGGTTGTATCGAATGTGAATGCTCCTGTGTAGAAGGAGTAATCAAAGCTTTCTTCGTGTTTTTTTGAAACGTCATTGACGAGGTCTTGGGCAGATTGATCTTTTAAATCGGAGTATTGACGAGCCAGGAAGATACTTTCCCCTAAAAGTTTCTGAAAAAAAAGGAAAAAATATTAGCTACATGAGTCGATGCTAAATTTGATTGTCTTAGTGCACAAATCAACCATTAGAAAGGTCTTCTTATACTATATATTTCATAGCCTGTGAGACAATGTAAAATTAATTGACTATATTTCGAAGGACTTTTACGCTTTATTAAATAAAAAAAAACAGGTTTTTTTAACTGAAAGTAAGGAGCAACATTAAAACTTAAAACGAACAGAAATTATTCCGTATACGAAAGGGGCTGTCCCTTCCTCAACGCCTCGCTCTTTGTACTAAAGTTTTTTATTGTTTTGAAGAATAAAGTTGTGAGACAGAGTCAAACTTTAGCGTAAAGAGCGAGGCGTTGAGGAGGGAATCGCCCCTTTCGTATATGGTTTAATTTCTGTTCGTTTTAAGTTTTAATGTCGTTCCTTACCTTCAGTTAAACAAACTTGTTTTTTTTTTATTATTTTATTTCTGAACGTTTTTAAATTAATGCAAGTTTTGATTTTGGCTGTATATGAATAATTAAAACAAAATTTGCATATTAATTTTACTTTTTTTTGGCTAAATGACTTTCTAGAAAGTTGTTTAATTTTATTTACGAACGTTTTTATTAGTAATAAATATACGTAACTTACGAATTAACTTACGTAACGAACTTCTATATTCATATATTTTTGTTAAGTATATTATGGGGCCCCCCCCACCTAGTCAATACCTCACTCTTTACGCTAAAGTTCGAATTTTGTTTCCAATTCTTTAAGAATTATCCCTTAATCAAAAAGGCCGTTAATTAGAATAAATAGCTCTTATGAAAGTACTATAAAAAAACTTTAGCGTAAAGAGCGAGGTATTGACTAGGGGGTGAACCCAATCATATACGTAATAGTTTCTGTTCGTTTTAAGTTTTGATGTTGAAAAGTTTTCAGTTGAAAACTTGTTTTTTTTATTTAATTTCTGATCGTTTTTTTAAAATAATGCTGGAAAATCTGGCGCCCCCTTCATAGCAATGTCCCTTCCCCCATGAAAATTTCCTCCATGGAATTTTTCCATGGATCGGAGGTTACTCTCACGTAACCTCCGATCAACCACCCCCCCCCCTCCTCCACTACCAGAAAAAATCCCCCCTGAAAACGTCTGTATACTTTCCAATAACCAATGCTATATGTAAACATTGGGCAGAGCTCATAACTTTGCAGCCCTTCCCCCGGGGACTGTGGGGGATTAAGTCATCCTCAAAGACAGAGTGTTATTATATATTTTTGACCATGCTGAACAAAATGACTATCTCAAAATTTTGATCGGGTAACTTTAGGGAAAAAATAAGTGTGGGAGGGGGCCTAGTTGCCCTCAATTTTTTCGTCACTTAAAAATGACACTAGAACTTTAAATTGCCGTTCGAATGAGCCCTCCCACGATATTCTAAGACTACTGGGTCGATGCGATCACCCTTGAAAAACAAAAACAAATAAACACGCATCCGTGATCTTTCTTCTGGCAACAAATACAAAATTTCACTTTTTTTTGTAGATAGGACCTTGAAACCTTTACAGTAGGGTTCTCTGATACGCTGAATCTGATGGTGTGATTTTCATTAAGGTTCTTTGACTTTTAGGGGGTGTTTTCCACTTTTTTCGGAAATAAGGTAAATTTTCTCAGGCGCGTAACTTTGATGGGTAAAACTAAATGAAACCTATATATTTGAAATCAGCATAACAATTTTATTTTTTTATGCATCTATTGGTATCAAAATTCCTTTTTTTAGAGTTTCGGTTACTATTGAGCCGGGTCGCTCCTTACTTACAGTTCGTTACCACGAACTGTTTGATAATGCAATGATCCACAACACCAAGTGACGAGCTTCAATAAATGCTTAGAAAGAAGGACCAACCTCTTTTCAGTGGCGGATCCAGGGGTGCCCCCCTAACGTAGTCAAAAGTAGTGTAATTTACTTAACTAACGCAATTTGGCGTTAATTAAACTTGCTCTTAACGCAAGTTTATCGGATCGACCTATTTTGCCCCCCCCCCCCTAAAAAAGTCCTGGATCCGCCCTTGCCTATTTTTTAAGGCGGAAATAAAGGATTCCGTGTGACTTTTAAGGGAGAGGAGGTCCGTTCATTTCGCGTGTACGTAAAATGGAAAAAAACTGTGCTGTGAAGTGCCTCAAAATTATGCACTTTCTTTTTTATCAGCGGGCTAAACACATTGAGGGGATGGGGAAGTAACCAAATATAGAACAATTAAAATGTAGTGGTATAAAAATGTGCTTATGTTGTATTTTGACCCCCTCGCCATTCTAAAAAAAAATCATCTTTGCCCTCCTTCCTATGGGCTTAGATTCAATTTTCTCTCAAATTTAAACGAATCCGTCAAACAAAAAAAGGCTTTGGCATTTGAATAATTTTTCTAACAACAAATTTTTGTCGTGCGAACAAGAAAGTTTAGATCTTTTAGGAATATGTGGTTTTTCTTCTAAGAAAAATTATTTTTTGAGTCAAACTACCTAAAACAGATCAAGAAGTTTTGAAGATTTTTATTTTGTTGACTGTTTTCTTGACATTTAATTAAGATTATTGGTTTATTTAGCTCTGTCGATCGTTTTTTAACACAAAAGAATATCGAAGCTCGTTTTAAATGCCTTAGAAATTTACTTTGTTTTTGTAGGCTTGAAACATTTCCAGTGTCTCCGTTTTACCTCTATTTTCAACTAAAATGTAATTTCAAGGTTTCATTTTCATTTATGCATTCCCTCTCCATTATATGAATAAAAAACCGTACACAAGGCGTGGCCATATGAAGGGACTTGCAAGGGGAAAAGGGGTGATTTTCCCCTTCTCTCTTAAGGATCAAAATGTATAAAAAAACGAAGATTTCCTTTGATTAAGATGCCTGAAAGGTAATGTTTTCATTCCTTAGTTTCAGAAATTAGGCAGCAGGCCTCTTGAAATCGGAATATTTTTGTAGAAGCAAATGACATAGAAGCAATGAAAATGAATGAATAGAATGAATAGAAGCAATGAAAACATCCATACAAAAAATCAGTAACCGTTATTCTACAGATGGTCCCTGTGGCCGCGATAGAGATGGACCGACAACTTCCCAGCTCATAACCTCCCCCAGCTACTTCGCCTAGCGCCAGATAGATTTAACTACCGTTGCTACATTCGTCATTTGCTCAGAAGAGAAGAGGCCACAAAGGCCGGGCGGGACTCAAGTCATGTCTAGTAACTCAAGTCTTGGATTCATTTGCAGTTTTTCTGCAAGCGATATATCTTTGTGACCATACAATTCCGCTCCACATTGACGACCAAAATCAGTTTTTCATTAGACTATTGCGTTAATACTTGGCCCTTTTTCTTATAGGAACTTGATTTTCATACGTGTCGATCGTGATGTAAGATTTTCAAAAAAAAAAGAAAAAAATGAGACCTGATGATAAGTCCTTAGGCATGGAAGCAATGATAAGAAACCTTATTGTGAATTTGTAGCCAAGGCCGTACCCAGGATTTTTGTCGGAGGTGGTTTTACTAAAAAGAAATTGGGGGGGGGGGGTGCGCAAAAAAAACTAAAAAAACGCATACAAAATTTGTTTATGTCCATTTTTGCTACGGTTTTTGCGATTCAGACAAACATTTCAGGGGTGGGTTCAAACCCCCTTACCCCACCCCCTGGATACCGCCTTGTTTGTAGCTACTTTATTATATAATGTTGCGTCTTTCCCCTCCTCCCTTATATGTGGATTCTGAAGTTCCACCTATTCCAAAAAATCTGGCTCTTGTGACCCCCCCCCCTCCCCTATATAATGATATGACACACCCTTTCATTACTATAAAATTTTCAAAGATTGCTAAAATAAGAAAACAAAGCAAAATCACTCTACTTAACATTAGATTTACTGTTAAATTACAATAGTTGGATCATAACTACAAAAAGATAGGATCTTGATAGAAATTAAATAAAAAAAAACACTTTTTTTAAACTGAAAGTAAGGAACGGCGTTAAAACTTTAAACGAACAGAAATTATTCCGTATATGAAAGGGGCTGTCCCCTCCTCTACGCCTCGCTCTTTACGCTAAACTTTTTATTATTAAAAAAAATAGAGTTGGGAGAAAGTCAAACTTTAGCGTAAAGAGCGAGGCGTAGAGAATGTTTTTAGTTTTATAACTTTAATAAATCAAATAATATTAACATTGTGATAACTAAATATCAGTATGTGTATATTAAACTGATAATGCACATTCATTTGTATTTTTTTTCAGTAAAGTGCAAATTATTTTCTGGCCTTGGGAAGGCATAGGGGTTTTGAGCCCAACTTATGCTAATTTCTGCTCGTTTTGAGTTTGACTCGGTTATTTATTGTAATTTCTGTTCGTTTTGGGTTTCATTTATTTATCGTTGCTGGATTTGTGGTAGTTTCATGCTTGGTAGATTATTTTATTTTATTTTTGCTCATTTTTGTTTAATGGAGTTCTTAACTTTTCTTTTAAAAACTTATTTTGTGGAAAAAGTTTTTTTTAATTAATTTCTGTTCGCTTTATATTGACATAGTCTTTTCAGCGAAAAAGAAAATAATACTTTAAATCTTTTCGTTTTTTTAAGAATTCATAGTTTGGCCTACTATTTGTATGCTTAAGAAACATTTTCAACAATTTTTAACAACATACACCTTTTTAAAAATCTCGACACAAAAAATAGTGTTTAATTTAGTTTCATACTTCCTCTAGTTGACCTGAAATGGAAAACTTGATACCATTCGCAAAAAAATAACTTTACTTTCTTTGATAGCTTGGATACACTTACACTATTTTGAATTGGTTAAATTTTAAGAGCAGAAGCAGCCCCGAAAGTTTGAGCATAATACCCTCAGTCGTTCTTGGGATACTGCTGAGATGCCTTATTGGAAATTAGCATTAACACAGTGCATTTTGATTTAATCTTATGACAACAGTTAGTTTTTAAACATAAAGTCAAATGGGAGGGTGAGCGTGGGAGGGGAATTAGTTTCCCTCCAATCACTTTTGACTATTAAAAAAGGCATCAGCCCTTTCTATTTTCAATCGAATGAGCCCTTTTCGAAGTACCTACGACAACTCCTTCGATACAAAGTGCCCTGGTCTAAACAACAACAACAACAAAAAATAATACATTATACACACATCGATCTTTACTATAAAAATATCAAGCCTTCCAATCACTTTCGACTATTAAAAAGGGCACTAAGCCTTTCGATTTCCAATTGAATGAGCCCTTTTTGAGTTTCTACGACAACGCTTCATATAAGCACCTTATATGCCCCCAGGGCATAAATTACAACCCTTGCCCTAAGGGCTGCGAGGGTGGTTTTCATCCTCTAAGACCTAATTTCCAGAACTTTCAACTACGTTAAACAAAATGGATATCTCCAAATTTTGATTGAATGTGTCAGGGAAAATGGTGGGCGTGAGAGGGGCGTTAGTCTTTCTCCAATCACTTTCAACTATTAAAAAAGGCACTAGCCCTTTCAATTTCCAATCCAATGAGCCCTTTTGAAGTTTCTACGACAAAGCTTTCAATAAAACCTTATATGCGCCCAGGGGATAACTTGCAACCCTTGCCCTGAGGGCTGGAGGGGGTTATCATCCTCAAAGACCTAATTTCCAGAACATTCTACTACGTTGAACAAAATGGCTATCTGAAAATTTTGATTGGATGTGTTTAGGGGAGTGGTGGGTGTAAGAGGGAGGTTAGTTACCCTCCAATCACTTTCAACTATTAAAAAGGGCACTAGCCCTCTCAATTTCCAATTGAATGAGCCCCTTTTGAAGTTTTTACGACAACTCTATCATTAAAACCTTATATGCCCCCAGGGCATAAATTACAACCTTTGCTCTGGGGACTCTGGGGGGTTTGTCATCCTTAAATATATAATTTCCAGAACTTTCAACTACGTTGAACAAAATGGCTATCTCTAAACTTTGATTGAATGTGTTTGGGGAAATGGTGGGCGTGACAGGGGGGTTAATTACTCTCCACTCACCTTCGACCATTAAAAAAGGCATGTTCAATTTCCTACAACCCTTGCACTTAGGGCTCTGATGAGGCTATCATCCTAAAAACCTAATTTCCAGAACTTTCAACTACGTTGAACAAAATGGATATCTCAAAATTTTGATTGGATCTGTTTGGGGAAATGGTGGGCGTGAGAGGGGGGCTAGTTGCCCTTAAATCACTTTCGACTATTAAAAGGGCAATAGCCCTATCAATTTTCAATTGAATGAGCCCTTTTTGATGTTTTTACAACATTGCTTTCTATAAAAACCTTACATGCTCCCACGGCATAACTTACCAACCTTTCCCTGAGGGCTGTGGGGGGATGGGTTGTCATCCTTAAAGACCTAACTTCCAAAACTTTCAACTACGTTGAATAAAATGGCTATCTAAAAATTTTGATTGGATGTGTTTGGGGAAAAGGTGGGCGTGAGAGGAGGGTTAGTTGCCCTCAAATCACTTTTGACTATTAAAAAGGGAACTAGCCCTTTGAATATTCAATCGAATGAGCCCTTTTTCAAGTTTCGACTACAAAGGTTTCAATAAAAAACCTTACATGCCCGCAGGGTATAACTTGTAACCCTTGCCCTGAAGACTCTGGGGGGAGTGTCCTGCTCAAAGGTATAATTTTCTGAACTTTAAACTGCGTGGGACAAAATGGCTATCTAAAAATTTTGATTGAATATGATTGGGGAAATGGTGGGCGTGGAAGGGGTGTTAGTTGATTTCCAATCACTTTTGACTATTAAAAAGGGCACTAGCCATTTCAATTTCCAATTGAATGAGCCCTTTTTGAAGTTTCTACGACGACGAGTTCTATAAAAACCTTATATGCCCCCAGGATATAACTTACAACCCTTCCCCTGAAGGCTGTGGGGGAGTGTCCTCCTCAAAAACATAATTACTATTTGGAAATCCACAACACTGAACAAAATGGCTATCTAAAAATTTTGATTGGATGTGTTTGGGGAAAAGGTGGGCGAGAGATGGGGGCTAGTTGCCCTCAAATCACTTTCGACTATTAAAAAGGGCACTTGACCTTTGAAGTTCCAATCGAATGAGCCCTTTTTCAAGTTACTACGACAAAGATTTCAATAAAAACTTATATGCCCCCAGGCCATAACTTATAACCCTTGCCCTGAAGACTGTGGGGGGAGTGTCTTGCTCAAAGGTATAATTTCCAGAACTTTAACTGCGTGGAACAAAATGGCTGTCTCAAAATTTTGATTGGATGGGTTTGAGGAAATGGTGGGTGTGGAAGGGGTGTAGTTGCCTTCCAATTACTTTCGACTATTAAAAAGGGCACTAGCCATTTCAATTACTAATCGAATGAGCCCTTTTTGAAGTTTCTACGACAACGTGTTCTATAAAAACTTTATATGCCTCCAGGGCATAACTTACAACCCTTGTCCTGAGGGCTGTGAGGGGTTGTTATCCTCAAAGACCCAATTTACAGAACTTAAAACTACGTTGAATAAAATGACTATCAAAAAATTCTGATTGGATGTGTTTGGGGAAAAGGTGGGCGTGAGAGGGGGGTTAGTTGCCCTCCAATAAATTTCGACTATTAAAAAGGGCACTAGCCCTTTGAATTTCCAATCGAATGAGCCTTTTTTGAAGTTTCTACGACAACGCCTTCTATAAAAACCTTATATGCCCCAGCGCATAACTTACAACCCTTACCCTGAAGACTGTGGGGGAGTTTTCTCCTCAAAAACTCTAATTTCTCTTGAAATAAACAACGCTGAACAAAATGGCTATCTAAAAAATTTTTATTATATGTGTTTCGGGAAATGGTGGGCGTGGAAGGGGTGTTAGTTGCCTTCCAATACCTATCGACTATTAAAAAAGGTGCAAGACACTCCGATTTCCAATTGAATGAGCCCTCTTCGAAGTTTCTACGACAACTTCTTCGATACGAAGTGCCCTGCTCTAAAGGAAAAAAATAATTAATGATACATTGTGCCAACGTCGTTCTTATATTCCCCCAGGGCATAACTTACAACCCTTGCCCCAAAGGTTGTGGGGGAGTGTCCTCCCCAAAAAGATATTTTTTTTTATCTGGAAATCAACTACGCTGAACAAAATGGCCATCTCAAAATTTTGATTGGATGTTTTTGGGGGAATGATGGGCATGGGGGGGGGGCTAGTTGCCCTCCAATCACTTTCGACTCTTAAAAAGGGCACTAGCCCTTTGAATTTCCAATCGAATGAGCCTTTTTTGAAGTTTCTACGACAACGCCTTCTATAAAAACCTTATATGCCCCCAGGGCATAACTTAAAACCCTTGCCCCGAGGGTTATAGGGGAGTACCCTCCTCAAAACATATTTTCTTTCTGGAAATCAACTACGCTGAGCAAAATGGTTATTCCAAAATTTTGATTGGATGTGTTTGGGGAATGATGCGCGTGGGGGGGGGCTAATTACCCTCCAATCACTTTCGACTATTAAAAAGGGCACTAGTCCTTTGAATTTCCAATCGAATGGGCCGTTTTTGAAGTTTCTACGACAACACCTTCTATAAAAACTTATATGCCCCCAGGGCATAACTTAAAACCCTTGCCCCGAGGGTTGTGGGGGAGTGTCCTCCTCAAAAAATATTTTCTATCTGGAAATCAACTACGCTGAACAAAATGGCTATCTCAAAATTTTGATTGAATATGTTTGGGGAAATGGTGGGCGTGGAAGGGGTGTTAGTTGCTTTCCAATCACTTTTGACTATTAAAAAGGGCACTAGCCATTTCAATTTCCAATTGAATGAGCCCTTTTTGAAGTTTCTACGACGACGAGTTCTATAAAAACCTTATATGCCCCCAGGATATAACTTACAACCCTTCCCCTGAAGGCTGTGGGGGAGTGTCCTCCTCAAAAACATAATTTCTATTTGGAAATCCACAACACTGAACAAAATGGCTATCTAAAAATTTTGATTGGATGTGTTTGGGGAAAAGGTGGGCGAGAGATGGGGGCTAGTTGCCCTCAAATCACTTTCGACTATTAAAAAGGGCACTTGACCTTTGAATTTCCAATCGAATGAGCTCTTTTTCAAGTTACTACGACAAAGATTTCAATAAAAACTTATATGCCCCTAGGCCATAACTTATAACCCTTGCCCTGAAGACTGTGGGGGGAGTGTCTTGCTCAAAGGTATAATTTCCAGAACTTTAACTGCGTGGAACAAAATGGCTATCTCAAAATTTTGATTGGATGGGTTTGAGGAAATGGTGGGCGTGGAAGGGGTGTTAGTTGCTTTCCAATAACTTTTGACTATTAAAAAGGGCACTAGCCCTTTCAATTACTAATCGAATGAGCCCTTTTTGAAGTTTCTACGACAACGTGTTCTATAAAAACTTTATATGCCTCCAGGGCATAACTTACAACCCTTGTCCTGAGGGCTGTGAGGGGTTGTTATCCTCAAAGACCTAATTTACAGAACTTAAAACTACGTTGAATAAAATGGCTATCTCAAAATTTTGATTGGATGTGTTTGGGGAAAAGGTGGACGTGAGAGGGGGGTTAGTTGCCCTCCAATAAATTTTGACTATTAAAAAGGGCACTAGCCCTTTGAATTTCCGATCGAATGAGCCTTTTTTGAAGTTTCTACGACAACGCCTTCTATAAAAACCTTACATGCCCCCAGCGCATAATTTACAACCCTTACCCTGAAGACTGTGGGGGAGTTTTCTCCTCAAAAACTCTAATTTCTCTTGAAATAAACAACGCTGAACAAAATGGCTATCTAAAAAATTTTTATTATATGTGTTTCGGGAAATGGTGGGCGTGGAAGGGGTGTTAGTTGCCTTCCAATACCTATCGACTATTAAAAAAGGTGCAAGACACTCCGATTTCCAATTGAATGAGCCCTCTTCGAAGTTTCTACGACAACTTCTTCGATACGAAGTGCCCTGCTCTAAAGGAAAAAAATAATTAATGATACATTGTGCCAACGTCGTTCTTATATTCCCCCAGGGCATAACTTACAACCCTTGCCCCAAAGGTTGTGGGGGAGTGTCCTCCCCAAAAAGATATTTTTTTTTATCTGGAAATCAACTACGCTGAACAAAATGGCCATCTCAAAATTTTGATTGGATGTTTTTGGGGGAATGATGGGCATGGGGGGGGGGGGGGGCTAGTTGCCCTCCAATCACTTTCGACTCTTAAAAAGGGCACTAGCCCTTTGAATTTTCAATCGAATGAGCCTTTTTTGAAGTTTCTACGAAAACGCCTTCTATAAAAACCTTATATGCCCCCAGGGCATAACTTAAAAACCCTTGCCCCGAGGGTTATAGGGGAGTACCCTCCTCAAAACATATTTTCTTTCTGGAAATCAACTACGCTGAGCAAAATGGTTATTCCAAAATTTTGATTGGATGTGTTTGGGGAATGATGCGCGTGGGGGGGGGGCTAATTACCCTCCAATCACTTTCGACTATTAAAAAGGGCACTAGTCCTTTGAATTTCCAATCGAATGGGCCGTTTTTGAAGTTTCTACGACAACACCTTCTATAAAAACTTATATGCCCCCAGGGCATAACTTAAAACCCTTGCCCCGAGGGTTGTGGGGGAGTGTCCTCCTCAAAAAAGATATTTTCTATCTTGAAATCAACTACGCTGAACAAAATGGCTATCTCAAAATTTTGATTGAATATGTTTGGGGAAATGGTGGGCGTGGAAGGGGTGTTAGTTGCTTTCCAATCACTTTTGACTATTAAAAAGGGCACTAGCCATTTCAATTTCCAATTGAATGAGCCCTTTTTGAAGTTTCTACGACGACGAGTTCTATAAAAACCTTATATGCCCCCAGGATATAACTTACAACCCTTCCCCTGAAGGCTGTGGGGGAGTGTCCTCCTCAAAAACATAATTTCTATTTGGAAATCCACAACACTGAACAAAATGGCTATCTAAAAATTTTGATTGGATGTGTTTGGGGAAAAGGTGGGCGAGAGATGGGGGCTAGTTGCCCTCAAATCACTTTCGACTATTAAAAAGGGCACTTGACCTTTGAATTTCCAATCGAATGAGCTCTTTTTCAAGTTACTACGACAAAGATTTCAATAAAAACTTATATTCCCCCAGGGCATAACTTATAACCCTTGCCTGAAGACTGTGGGGGGAGTGTCTTGCTCAAAGGTATAATTTCCAGAACTTTAACTGCGTGGAACAAAATGGCTATCTCAAAATTTTGATTGAATATGTTTGGGGAAATGGTGGGCGTGGAAGGGGTGTTAGTTGCTTTCCAATCACTTTTGACTATTAAAAAGGGCACTAGCCATTTCAATTACTAATCGAATGAGCCCTTTTTGAAGTTTCTACGACAACGTGTTCTATAAAAACTTTATATGCCTCCAGGGCATAACTTACAACCCTTGTCCTGAGGGCTGTGAGGGGTTGTTATCCTCAAAGACCTAATTTACAGAACTTAAAACTACGTTGAATAAAATGGCTATCTCAAAATTTTGATTGGATGTGTTTGGGGAAAAGGTGGACGTGAGAGGGGGGTTAGTTGCCCTCCAATAAATTTTGACTATTAAAAAGGGCACTAGCCCTTTGAATTTCCGATCGAATGAGCCTTTTTTGAAGTTTCTACGACAACGCCTTCTATAAAAACCTTACATGCCCCCAGCGCATAATTTACAACCCTTACCCTGAAGACTGTGGGGGAGTTTTCTCCTCAAAAACTCTAATTTCTCTTGAAATAAACAACGCTGAACAAAATGGCTATCTAAAAAATTTTTATTATATGTGTTTCGGGAAATGGTGGGCGTGGAAGGGGTGTTAGTTGCCTTCCAATACCTATCGACTATTAAAAAGGGTGCAAGACACTCCGATTTCCAATTGAATGAGCCCTCTTCGAAGTTTCTACGACAACTTCTTCGATACGAAGTGCCCTGCTCTAAAGGAAAAAAAATAATTAATGATACATTGTGCCAACGTCGTTCTTATATTCCCCCAGGGCATAACTTACAACCCTTGCCCCAAAGGTTGTGGGGGAGTGTCCTCCCCAAAAAGATATTTTTTTTTTATCTGGAAATCAACTACGCTGAACAAAATGGCCATCTCAAAATTTTGATTGGATGTTTTTGGGGGAATGATGGGCATGGGGGGGGGGGGGGCTAGTTGCCCTCCAATCACTTTCGACTCTTAAAAAGGGCACTAGCCCTTTGAATTTTCAATCGAATGAGCCTTTTTTGAAGTTTCTACGAAAACGCCTTCTATAAAAACCTTATATGCCCCCAGGGCATAACTTAAAACCCTTGCCCGAGGGTTATAGGGGAGTACCCTCCTCAAAACATATTTTCTTTCTGGAAATCAGCTACGCTGAGCAAAATGGTTATTCCAAAATTTTGATTGGATGTGTTTGGGGAATGATGCGCGTGGGGGGGGGGGCTAATTGCCCTCCAATCACTTTCGACTATTAAAAAGGGCACTAGTCCTTTGAATTTCCAATCGAATGAGCCTTTTTTGAAGTTTCTACGACAACACCTTCTATAAAAACTTATATGCCCCCAGGGCATAACTTAAAACCCTTGCCCCGAGGGTTGTGGGGGAGTGTCCTCCTCAAAAAAGATATTTTCTATCTTGAAATCAACTACGCTGAACAAAATGGCTATCTCAAAATTTTGATTGAATATGTTTGGGGAAATGGTGGGCGTGGAAGGGGTGTTAGTTGCTTTCCAATCACTTTTGACTATTAAAAAGGGCACTAGCCATTTCAATTTCCAATTGAATGAGCCCTTTTTGAAGTTTCTACGACGACGAGTTCTATAAAACCTTATATGCCCCCAGGATATAACTTACAACCCTTCCCCTGAAGGCTGTTGGGGAGTGTCCTCCTCAAAAACATAATTTCTATTTGGAAATCCACAACACTGAACAAAATGGCTATCTAAAAATTTTGATTGGATGTGTTTGGGGAAAAGGTGGGCGAGAGATGGGGGCTAGTTGCCCTCAAATCACTTTCGACTATTAAAAAGGGCACTTGACCTTTGAATTTCCAATCGAATGAGCCCTTTTTCAAGTTACTACGACAAAGATTTCAATAAAAACTTATATGCCCCCAGGCCATAACTTATAAACCTTGCCCTGAAGACTGTGGGGGGAGTGTCTTGCTCAAAGGTATAATTTCCAGAACTTTAACTGCGTGGAACAAAATGGCTATCTCAAAATTTTGATTGGATGGGTTTGAGGAAATGGTGGGTGTGGAAGGGGTGTAGTTGCCTTCCAATTACTTTCGACTATTAAAAAGGGGACTAGCCATTTCAATTTCTAATCAAATGAGCCTTTTTTGAAGTTTCTACGACAACGTGTTCTATAAAAACTTTATATGCCCCCAGGGTATAACTTACAACCCTTGTCCTGAGGGCTGTGAGGGGTTGTTATCCTCAAAGACCTATTTTACAGAACTTAAAACTACGTTGAATAAAATGGCTATCTCAAAATTTTGATTGGATGTGTTTGGGGAAAAGGTGGGCGTGAGAGGGGGGTTAGTTGCCCTCCAATAACTTTCGACTATTAAAAAGGGCACTAGCCCTTTGAATTTCCGATCGAATGAGCCTTTTTTGAAGTTTCTACGACAACGCCTTCTATAAAAACCTTATATACCCCCAGCGCATAAATTACAACCCTTGCCCTGAAGACTGTGGGGGAGTTTTCTCCTCAAAAACTCTAATTTCGCTTGAAATAAACAACGCTGAACAAAATGGCTATCTCAAAATTTTTATTATATGTGTTTCGGGAAATGGTGGGCGTGGAAGGGGTGTTAGTTGCCTTCCAATACCTATCGACTATTAAAAAAGGTGCAAGACACTCCGATTTCCAATTGAATGAGCCCTCTTCGAAGTTTCTACGACAACTTCTTCGATACGAAGTGCCCTGCTCTAAAGGAAAAAAATAATTAATGATATATTGTGCCAACGTCGTTCTTATATTCCCCAGGGCATAACTTACAACCCTTGCCCCAAAGGTTGTGGGGGAGTGTCCTCCCCAAAAAGATATTTTTTTTTATCTGGAAATCAACTACGCTGAACAAAATGGCCATCTCAAAATTTTGATTGGATGTTTTTGGGGGAATGATGGGCATGGGGGGGGGGAGCTAGTTGCCCTCCAATCACTTTCGACTCTTAAAAAGGGCACTAGCCCTTTGAATTTTCAATCGAATGAGCCTTTTTTGAAGTTTCTACGAAAACGCCTTCTATAAAAACCTTATATGCCCCCAGGGCATAACTTAAAACCCTTGCCCCGAGGGTTATAGGGGAGTACCCTCCTCAAAACATATTTTCTATCTGGAAATCAACTACGCTGAACAAAATGGTTATTCCAAAATTTTGATTGGATGTGTTTGGGGAATGATGCGCGTGGGGGGGGGGGGGGGGCTAATTGCCCTCCAATCACTTTCGACTATTAAAAAGGGCACCAGTCCTTTGAGTTTCCAATCGAATGAGCCTTTTTTGAAGTTTCTACGACAACACCTTCTATAAAAACTTATATGCCCCCAGGGCATAACTTAAAACCCTTGCCCCGAGGGTTGTGGGGAGTGTCCTCCTCAAAAAAGATATTTTCTATCTTGAAATCAACTACGCTGAACAAAATGGCTATCTCAAAATTTTGATTGGATGTGTTTGGGGGAGTGATGGGCATGGGGGGAGCTGGTTGCCCTCCAATCACTTTCGACTATTAAAAAGGGCACTAGCTACTCCAATTTCCAATCGAATGAGTCCTCTTCGAAGTTTCTACGACAAGTCCTTCGATACGAAGTTCCCGGGTATTAAGGAGAAAGAAGAAAAAGAAAAAAAGAAAAATAAATAATACATTGTGCCCACATAGTTCTTTACTTAGGTAGTGCTATCGCGCTGCCTATGATAGCACTTGGGGATGCCCACTTTCGGAAATTGTGCACTAGGTGGCACATACCATACGTGACATGATTATGCGCAGTGTGGCAGAAGTGTACCCCGTAAGCAGGAAAAGATGACATTTCGAGATGTAAACCGGATGGTGCAGAGTGAACAATTCCACGGAGGAGCTTCTAAAGAGTCATTTTTAAGCTTCAATAATTATAATTTCAGGCAAAATTAGCGGGTGATTCAATCTGTAAATTTAAATTTTTACCTGGGTTAGAGCAGGGGGCGCCAATTCATAAAAATGTGGGGAGACAAGGATTTTCCAGTTCTTTAATAAAGAGTCCGAAAAATAAATTTTTCAAACTTTAGGCGGGAGGGGGCAGTTCTGTGTTTTTTAAGTAAAAATCACGGAAAAGGTAATTTTCTATATCGAGGAGGCCATTACCCACCTTTCTTCCCCCAATTTGCATACTTTTGCAGCGGACCCAGATTTTTCCGAAAGTCCACAATTTTCTTTTTGAATGACAATCATTTAGCGAAGGAGCACTGTGGTAATGAAAAAGCGGCTCGATAGTACCTGAAACTCTAAAAAACGGAATTTTGATAACACTGGATCCATCAAGAGAATTTTTTTATGCTGATTCCAAATTAATAAAATTTATTAAGTTTAATGTTACCCATCAAAAGCTATGAGCCCGAGAAAATTTGCATACTTTCTAAAAGGGGGGGGGTCTCAAAATTAAAGCGATCTTAATGAAAATCACACCATAGATAGGTTTTAAGTTCTTATCTACTAAAATGTGGAATTTTGTGGGTTTTTTTATTTATCTTTTTGCCAGAAGAATGCGTCTTTATTTGCATTTTCTTTCCCCAGGGGTAATCGTATCAAACCAATGATCCTAGAACGTCGGGAGAGAGCCAATGCAAAAGGGAATTAAAAATTCTAGTCAAAACTCTAAAAGCTTTGAGGGCAACTAGCCCCCCTCCCACGCCCATTTTTTTCTCAAAGATATTTGATCAAAATTTTAAGATAGTTATTTGATTCAGCATAGTTAAAAGGTCTTAAAACTGTGCTTTTGGTGATGACACACCCTCCATAGTCCCTGGGGAAAGAGCTGTAAGTTATACAATTTCCCCGTGTTGTTCACACGTAATATTTGTTAGTGGAAGATATACGGAAATTTTTTGAGGTAATTTTTGTGGGAAGAGGAGTATTTTTGGCTGGGTGAATTTACATGGGGAGGAAAGGCTCCGGGGAGAATTTCCCAGGAGAAATATTAGAGGGGAGGGGAGGGAAGGGGATTTCCTGGCATGATTTGAAAAACGGTTAGAAATCAAAATAAAAACAAGTTTTTTCAACTGAGAGTAAAGAGTAACATTATAACTTAAGACGAACAGAAATTATTCTGTATACAAGGGGGCCACCCCTTCCTCGGCTTTCGCTCTCTACGCTAAGGTTTGACTTTTTGTCCTGATTCTTTAAGAAAGACTACTCAAACACAATGGACATTGATTCTGAATGACAAGTATTTTTAAAGAATTTTAAAACTTTAGCGTAAAGAGCGAGGGATGAGGTTGGGGCAGCCGCCTCATATACAGAATAATTTCTGTTCGTTTTGAGTTTTAATGTTGCTCTTTACTTTCGGTTGTAACAAATTTTTTATTATTATTAAGTATTGAGTGTTTAAAGTGAAACCATAAAGAACATGAAAAGGGCAGGAGGGTCTGATTGGATATATTTGAAAAATTTGCCGAAAGCTAGAAGAAAAAAGAATGGAAAAGAAAAGTAACAGTCGCTTTTATTTGAAATCAAATAGTCGTTTTGTTTACAATTGAATGCGTGGGAAGATGAAAGTGGAATAGCAAGGGGGAATAGGGCTCCAAACAATAATTGGTAGATTAGTAGTGGCCCTGCTGGCAATTGAAAATGTGCCTAACAGAGCCAATAATTCAGGATACGAGGATTTTTTTTTTTTTTTTTTTTTTTTCATTTGAATGGTACTAATGAAACGCAGAAGGGAGCTATATTTTAAATACAAATTGATCATTCAAATCCTGTGTACAAAATGGACTGGATTAAACAATAAGTAGAAACAATGGGGACTTTTTTTTTATACAAGACAGTGGAACGACAAGTTCAAGTTCCACTGTCTTGTATAAAAAAAATTTCCCCGTTGTTTCTACTTATTGTTTATGATGAAAAGACAGTGTGGTCTTCGTCGCTATTTACGGACTGCATTAAGAGAAATACAACGAAGAAAAGTAACAATAGAAATTTTCCGTACGAAAATTCATAAGAGAAACACACTAGTCAACTTCTTAGACTATATTATGCTCATTATTTTTATATTTATGATATGCTTACCGGTACACAAATAGGTTCACACTAATCTGGGGTTTTATTTCATATGCAGTCAGGGGAAGGGTGAGAATGGCCTTTTTTCATACGCTTCCTTCCTTTGCACATTTATACAGGCGATACCCTACCGTAGGAAAAAAAATGATGGCTCCGGGTTGAGCATTAAAAAAAAAATAGGACATGACGATGCTTGGATTTTTGTATGAATACTCATTTTTGAGGCATTGAAGGGCAAATTGAGGAAGTCCTATGAGGAAGTTCTCTTCAGAGTAAAGGTTTATTTTGACAAGAACACGCTTAATCGGCTTTATACTGCGTCTTTTGCACAGTTTATTTAATTATCTAATTAGTTTAGATAATTATATAAACTGTGGTACACTCGTAGAAGATAAATTTTATACAAATTATCCATGTTAAAGCAATTTAGTAATTAATTTTTCCAAAAAGCATGCCCTAGGAGTTAAAAAAGAGCTAGCAATGATAATGTAAGTAATAATAATAAGTTAATACCCTCTCTGCATACAAAATGCATTAAGAAGAGAATGAAGATAGAAAAAGAAAAGCTTAAAAGAAAAAAAGGGATTTTTAACCGGGGACACACACATATGTCAACAAGACAAAAAAAAAAACAAAAAAAAAAAAAAAAAAAAAAAAAAAAAAAAAAAACGGACTTTACGATTTAGATCACATCAAAGAAAGATAATTAAACGGAAAATGCACTGCTGATACTGATTGAACTATGAATCCAGCAACTGAGGAATCCATTTTCTCGAATTTATTTCCGTTCGGAAACGGAAAATCTCTCCAAATAGGAACCAGGAAGAAAACGTAAAGACAAAAGGTGGAGTGTACTATCACAGGTTGAAGGTTACGGGTTGAATTTAGGGATTGACTTGAATTTGACGGAAGTTGAATTTGACGGAAACACTTAAGTTTCCGTCTAAAGATTAGTAGTTTGACAGCAATTTATGCAGCCGACAATACATCATTTAGAATTTCAGGTGATTCCTGCCCTAGTTCTGTGGTTAGGAAGTAAAGGCACTTCCTTGGTTCAAATTGAAACCTTGACCATGACGAGGTCTTTTAGCCACACGCCAGACAATTTAAAACGATGTTGATAATTTCACTATCATTATTGATTGCTTATGCAGTGTAATTAAGTAAGTTACTGAACCCGTAACTTTGAATATGGAGCAGCCTGGCTTTATATGATCTAATATTGTTTATTCAACGTAGCTCCAGCATTTTTATTGGAGGAGAGGGGCAAGAGGGGTCCATATCCGGATATTCAAGGGCCATGGGCTATATAATAATGTTTTCTCCAAAATATTAGGGGGGGGGGGCAACTGCCTCTCCTTCCCCCTCTTTCTAAACGACGCCCATATTTACGACATAAAAAAGATGTTTTGTTGCTTAAGCTTGGTTATTTAATTGTACAGCAACGCTAATAAACGATGGTGATAGAAGGACAAATTTTTCAGGAGTAGGATCAAAAAGACAAATGAAAGCGTATTCATAGGCTCACACTTTCAAATTTTCATTAAGAAAGGGTCTTCTAGGCTCCAGCCCACCTTAAGGAGAAATTAAGCGTAAGGGCTACCTTAAACTGCATTTGTGACACTATAGTCAGTGGCGGATCCAGAGGGGGGGTGCCCCCTAGCGTAGTCTAAAGTAGTGTAATTTACATAATTAACTCGATTTTGCGTTAATTAAACTCACTCCTAACGCAAATTTATCGGATCAACCTATTTTGCAACCCCCCTCCGAAAAAAAATTTCGGATCAACCTAATTTGCACCCCCCCCCTAAAAAAATCATGGATCCGCCCCTGACTGTAGTCAAACGTTATGAACGTTATGAAACATTATGAAAGCAAATGACAAATACCATAGCCAGGGCTGGATTTAATGCTTTGACGCTTCTAGCCCTTGTGTTCTGCCATTCCGTTTTTGCGAGATTTTCGGGGAAATTCAGGGATAGTGGAAGCACTGAATAGAACGCAACTTATGAGCTAAAAGTAATGAAAGAGGGGTAATACCGAATTCTCAGCTGCCATTCTTGGTAGACATCTGACAGTTTGTAAGTGGCCGTGGAATCCCTGTGCTATTTTAAAATCACTTTTTGTGAATAGGAGGGGTGCCGGCGGAGTGCACCTGGTACTTTGACGATAAGTCATGTCAGTCAAATTTTTATTAAGAAAAAAAATTCACGCAGTGATAATTTGTTGCTCCCCCTGGCATTGTGCACCTCTAGGCCGGGCCTATTGGTATATCCTGGGCTGAGGCCCGGGCCTAGTGGGCCTATTGGTAAATCCTGGCTGACCACAGCAATGGTGATAGAGCCATAAAACAAATTCTTGCTGATTAAGTGTATGAGCTTTAAGTTTTAAGGCAGAAGGAAGCGTCGGGGACAGTTTCCACCGCCAGGAAGGAGCAATATACCACAGTAGAAAACTTCGCACTGAGACATAGGCTCATCTGTGTTTACCAACCTTTGTCTTCGGATCCATTTAAAACTAGGTCATTTGATTTTGACCAACATAGTATTAACCTTTAATGCATTAAAAATATTTTGATTTCTTATTATTACTTTTTTTCATTGGGAAATTGCCCCACCTCTTACAACCGATTTTGGTTGTTTCCTTATTGAGTATAGTTAGTTGACTTGTAATTATCGATATGGAATATCATAGGCAGCGCGCTAGCACTGCCTAAGTAAAGAACGATGTGGGCACAATTTATTTTTGATTTTTTCTCCATACCCAGGCACTTCGTATCGGAGGAGTTGTCGTAGAAACTTCGAAAAGGGCTCATTCGATTGGAAATTGGAGTGGCTAGTGCCCTTTTTATTAGTCGAAAGTGATTGGAGGGCAACTAGCACCCCCCACCCCACCGCGCCCGTCATTCCCCCAAGCACATCAACTCAAAATTTAGAGATAACCATTTTGTTCAGCGAAGTTGATAATTGCGAGTTCTAGTGCCCTTTTTAATAGTCGAAAGTGATTGGAGGGCAACTAGCCCCCCCCCCCCCTCACGCCAGTCTCTCCCCCAAACACATCAAATCGAAATTGATGTAGTTGATTTCCAGACAGAAAATGTGTTTTTGAGGAGGAAACCCCCCACAACCCTCAGGGCAAGGGTTTTAAGTTATGCCCTGGGGGCATATAAGGTTTTTATAGAAGGCGTTGTCGTAGAAACTTCAAAACAGGCTCATTCAATTGGAAATTCAAAGGGCTAGTGCCCTTTCTAGTAGTCGAAAGTAATTGGAGGTCAACTAGCCCCCCCTCCCCACGTGCCTATGCCTTCCCAAGGCCAGAACAAAATTTGCATTTTACTGAAAAAATACAAATGAATGTGTATTGTCAGTTTAATATAGATTTACTGATATTTAGTAATCAAAATGTTAATATTATTTGATTTATTTAAGTTATAAAAGTAAAAACATTTATATTTTTTAAGTGAAGTGCAAATTTTGTTCTGGCCTTGGGAAGGAATGGGGGTTATGTTACCAACTTATGTTAATTTCTGCTCGTTTAGAGTTTGACTAGGTTAATTATTGTAATTTCTGTTCGTTTTGGGTTTCATTTTTTATCGATGGTGATTTGGGGTAGTTTCACGCTTGGTAGATTATTTGATTATATTTTTGCTCATTTTTTGTTTAATGGAGTTCTTTACTTTTCTTTGAAAAACTTATTTTGTGGAAATTTTTTTTTTTAAATTAATCCGGTAAAAAAAGGTTCTTCCATCCTTTCCCCTTTACTTCAACTGAATTCATAGGAAAGATGTTTACAATTAATCAACTTTTTTTAGTGGATTGGATAGCAATCTACGTAATTAGCTGATGTATAAGCCATTACCACACTAATAGACCCATTACTTAATTTTGCAAGGAAATGTAGAAGACTTAAACTTGAATTACAGAGACAAAACAAGACCCCCTCCTCCTTAGCCCATTTGTACTGAAAACTGTGGTTTTTAAGGTTTTCTTTTGGTTTTTTTAAAATTCGGAAGTTTTTAGGGGAGTATCAATTTTTCGTCAGTGTTGTCACGTTGCACCGTGAAAATAAGCAAAACTTATTAGTTAACTTGGACAATACTCTTCATCCAAAAAACTTAAACACTAACAACGATTTGATTCCCAAAACAAAGCTACGTGTTCAAAGTAAAACTACCTTCTTAAGCATTTAGGTGCCACATATTTTAGCTCATTCTTTGCCGACTTTTCAACCACGTTTCTTTGTTTTAAATTTGACACCCACTACTATCAACAACAACAATTTTTTGTGTCTTCCCCGTGGAGGACTATTTGTTAATCCATTACTATGGATGTGGATCCTCTTTAAAAAAAACAACAAATCTTGCATCCTTCACCCTTTGCTTAGATTGGAAATGCGTTGAAATAGCTGAGGATTCCGTAGCAGATGGGTATCAAAGCCAATGAGTAACTGCCATTAAAGCAATGGTAATAAGAGCCATTAGTAAAATTTTTGCCTTGAACTGTATGAGATCTGAAAATGAGCAGAGAATTAGGGGTTTGGAGGAGTTCGGTCGTCTAAATTTAAAACACAATACGTGCAAAAAAAGGTTTTTGAATTATCAAGGACAATGAAAATGAAACCTGATTGCTTGGAATGGTTAAACAGAGACTTACACAGCCAGGTATGTTTTAAAAATTCTGGAAAAGTTGGAAATTCAGTTTTTAATGAAAAAACCATTCATATTCAGTTTTACAGTTTGGGGTAGCAGCGTTGGCCAAATTTAAAAAAAACGTGGCTAAACATTGAGCAAAAATTATGACAAAAATATATATCGCCAAGCACCTAATGAAGCTGTAATCTTCCTTTGAAGGGGTGGTTGTCTTTATGAATCAACTGATTTTCAATTTTAAAAATTTTACGGATGTCGTCAAATATAACTAATTAGTTTTTATTATTTATTATCACCTTCCAACATGATAACACTGACAAAAATGTGATAATGTCCTAAAACTCCATGGTTTTAAAGAACTATAATAAAATCTTAAAAAGTGTTGGTTTACAGGTATGAATAGACCTAATGTGGTTCTGGTAGGCAAGAAATATATTATTTTATCTGGTTCATCAATAATCAGAGTTTGAACTTACTAAATTCAATTGGAAACAAAGACATAATTCAAATTAAAAAATGACATAGTAAATATTCAGCGGGGTTTTAGACTTCAGAAACGGTGCGATAGGGTCTAGTATTTTAGTGTCGAGGCACTAAAATGGCACTAAAAAGGCACTAAAAACGAATGACTCAGTTTTCATTTTAGATGACCGAAAGGACTCTTGCAAATGATCTTAATGTCAAAAAATAGCTATATCTACAATAATAGCTTATCCCCACCCTCATATGACCTACGTGTCTGTTTGACTTTCAGAAATCACAAACATCGAGCGGCCCGTGCCAATCAAGGTGACAGTGTGCTAAACGCGGCAGAGCTGTGCCAAACGTTGCTGGGACCGTGTCACACTTGGTGTAACTGTGCCACGCTTGGTGAAACTGTGTAGCACTGCTGATTCTCGGATATATAAACCCGGTGGCGGAAAGCGAACAAGCTCTCAGATCTAAATGTGAGAGTAGTCTTTGTATGGCCATCAGTCAAATATAAAGGGAAGGCTTCCGACTTATTCCTCTGACCTATCCCTTATAAAATCCCAAACCCAAAGAATCGGCAATTCCTCTCTATTTTGTAGAAAGTTTATTTATTCTTGTACCTTCTTTTAGCCCCTGTCCAGGAACTCCCTGTCCGATGTAGATTTATGTGTGCTGGCCTGATAGCTATAATTTTATGGTAAAAAGAAGTAGATATAAATGTGATCTTTTATATTTTGGAGGGTGTATGCGCTTACCTTGATCCTCATGGCCTATACTTACATGTAGAAGAAGTTTTAATTGAGATACGCTTGATTTAAACAATTATTTTGAAAATTTTAGTCTACATTTTTCATTATAGGGCGTACTCTGCGCTAAGGTTCACTGATCTAAAGCCAACAAATGTCACTTAACTGTGGTTTTGGTGTTTGCTTTGCTAATGGGAACTCAAAAAGTAGTACTTGGCTTAATTAAAGGAACGGGTATATGAATGGTTCAATACCACAATGGTCATTAACGCAATGGCTCTTTCAATTACACTGGCCACAAAAAAATTAACTTTTATATCAACATAGACATTTGTCCAGTTATGTTTAGAGCAAGAATAACGAGAATATAAATGTAGTTATAATTTAGCATATAAATACAGTTAGAAGCCTTAGCCAACACAGCCACGCACGCTCCTCCTCCATACAAATACATTTAAAGCATCTCTTGTTACACTCTCACAGGAAGTATCCATTTCCCTTAAATGTTTCCCTATGACCTCCTCCCACCCTATTTGGGGACGACCTGCTTTTCGTTTGGCCGAAGACGGCTGACCTTCATCCACAGAACGTGTCCAAGCCAACCCGACCTTTCTCTCATTATAACCCTAGAAAGCGGAATTGAACCACATTTTTCGTACTCCTTACTGCTGGAGATACGGTCAGTCAATCGGGTAACCAAAACAATCCATTGAAATTTCTCTGGAAAACATTTAGCAATATTGGAATCTTGGTTCGCCAACTTATCGTCCTCATGACGATAGTCCTATAATCACTTGATCGGTGATTCCTGAGTAAATTGGTTGTCGCATTCATGCCGGATTTTTACATGAATTTTTTCGAAACACCAAACTTTCATAAGAAAGAAAGTAAAGAAAGAAAGATGCCTAAGTAAAGAAAGATGTTGGCACAATGTATCATTAATTTGTTTCCTTTAGACTATGGCACTTCGCATCGAAGGAGTTGCCGTAGAAACTTCGAATAGGGCTCATTCGATTGGAAATTGAAATGGCTAGTGCCCTTTTTAATAGACTAAAGTAACTGGAAGGCAACTAACACCCCTTCCACGCCCACCATTTCCACAAACACATTGAATCAAAATCTTGAGATAGTCATTTTGTTCAACGTAGTTTATTTCCAGATGGATATTATGTTTTTGCGGAGGACACTCCCCACACAACCCTCAGGGTAAGGGCTGTAAGTTATGCCCTAGGGGCATGTAAGGTTTTTATAGAAAATGTTGTCGTAGAAACTTTAAAAAGGGCTCATTTGATTGGAAATCCAAAGGGCTAGTGGTCTTTTTAATAGTCGAAAGTGATTGGAGGGCAACTAACCCCCTTCTCACGCTCACTCATTTCCCCAAGCACATTCAATCAAAATTTTGAGATAGACATTTTGTTCAATGTAGTTAAAAGGTCCGGAAATTATGTCTTTGAGGATGATGATAACCCCCTCAGAGCCCTCAGGGCAGGGGTTGTAAGTTATGCCCTGGGGGCATATAAGGTTTTTTATAGAAAGCGTTGTCATAGAAACTTAAAAAAAACCTCATTTGCTTGGACATTGAAAGCGCTAGTGCCCTTTTTATTAGTCGAAAGCGATTGGAGAGCAACTAACCCCCCTCTCACGCCCACCATTTCCCGAAACACATCCAATTAAAACTTTGAGATAGGTATTTTGATCAAAGAAATTGAAAGTTCTGGAAATTAGGTCTTTGAGGATTATAACCCCCTCAAAGCCCTCAGGGCAAGGGTTGTAAGTTTCGCCCTGGGGTCACATAAAGTTTTTTATAGAAAACGTCGTCGTAGAAACTTCAAAAAGAGCCCATTCGATTGGATATTGAAAGGGCTAGTGTTATTTTTAATAGTCGATATCGATTGGAGGGCAACTAGCCTCCCTCTCACGCCCACCTTTTCCCCAAACACATCCAATCAAAATTTTGAGATAAGCATTTTGTTCAACGTAGTTGAAAGGTCTTGAAATTAGGTCTTTGAGGATGACAACACCCCCCCCCCCCGCAGAGCCTTCAAGGCAATAGTTGTAAGTTATGCCCTGGGGGCATATAAGATATTTATAGAAAATGTTGTCGTAGAAACTACAAAAAGGGTTCGTTCAATTGGGAATTGAAAGGGCTAGTGCCCATTTTAATTGTCGAAAGTGATTGGAGGGCAACTAACCCTCTCACGCCCACCATTTCCCCAAACATATCCAATCAAAATTTCGAAAAAGGCATTTTGTTTAACGTAGTTGAAAGGTCCGAAAATTATGTCTTTGAGGATGACACTCCCCCCACAGCCCTCAGTGCAAGGGTTTTAAGTTATACCCTGGGGGCATATAAGGTTTTAAGAAAAAGCGTTGTAGTAGAAACTTCGAAAATGGCTCATTTGAATGACAATTGAAAGGGCTAGTTCCCTTTTGAATAGTCAAAAGTGATCGGAGGGCAACTAGCCCTGTCACGCCCCCTGTTTATCCAAACACATCCAATCAAAATTTCAAGATAGCCATTTTGTTCAACGTAGTTGAAAGAACTGGGAATTAGTTATTTGAGGATGACACCCCCCCCCCCCCCACAGCCCTTAAGGCAAGGGTTGTGAGTTATGCCCTGGGGGCATATAAGGTTTTTATAGAAAGTGTTGTCGTAGAAACATCAAAAAGGGCTCATTCGATTTGAAATTGAAATGGCTACACCATTTCCACAAACACATCCAAACAAAATTTTGAGATTACCATTTTGTTCAACGCAGTTTAAAGTTCTGGAGATTATATCTTTGAGCAGGACACTCCCCCCACAATTTTCAGGGCAAGGGTTGTAAGTTATGCCTTGGAGGCATATAAGATTTTTATAGAAAGCTTAGTCGTAGGAAATTCAAAAATGGCTCATTTGATTGGAAATTGAAAGGGCTAGGACCCTTATTAATAGTTGAAAGTGATTGAAGGCCAACAAACCCCTCTCACACACACCATTTTCCCAAACACATCCAATCAAAGTTTTAAGATAGCCATTAGGTTCAACGTAGTTGAAAGTTCTGGAAATTAGGTTTTGAGGATGAACCCCCCCCCCCTCCCCAGCCCTCAGGGCATGGATTTTAAGTTTTGCCCTGGGGGCATATAAGGTTTTTATAGAAAGTGCTGTCGTATAAACTTTAAAAAGGGTTCATTCGATTGGAAATAAAGAGGGCTAGTGCTCTTATTAGTAGTCAAAAGCATTGGAGGACGAATACCCCCCCCCCTCACGCCCATCATTTTTCCCAACCACTTTCAATCAGCATTTGATAAAGCCATTTTGTTGAAGGTAGTTGAAGGGTCCGAAAATTATGTCTTTGAGCATGACGACCCTCCCACAGCCCTAAGTGCTAAGGTTTTATGTTATGGCCTGGGGGCATGAAAGGTTTTTACAGAAAATGTTGTCGTAAAAACTTCAAAAAGGGTTAATTTTTTTGGAAATTGAGAGGCTTGTTGCCCTTTTTAATTTTTGAAAGTAATCAGAGGGATAATCATCCCCCCACGCCCATCATTTCCCCAAACATTTCCAATCAACATTTTGATACATCCATGTTGTTCAACGTAGTTGATAGGTCTGAAAATCTGAGGATGCCACCCCCCCCCCTCCGATAACCCTCAGGACAAGGGTCGTAAGTTATGCCCTTGGGGCATATTAGGTTTTTATAGAAAGTTTTGTAGTAGAAGCTTCAAAAAGGGCTTATTCGATTGGAAATTGATAGGATTAGTGCTTTTTTTATTAGTCAAAAGTGATCAGAGGGCAAATCACCCCCAAGCCCATCATTTCCCCCAACACTTCTAATCAAAATTTGAGGTAGCCATTTTGTTCAACGTATTAAAAGAGCCCATTCGTAAAAGAGCACATTCGACTGGAAATTGAAAGGGCTAGTGCTGTTTTTAATATGGGGTTAGGGCAACTACCCCCCCCCCCCCCTCACGCCCTCCATTTCCCCAAACACATCCAATCAAAATTTTGAGATAGATATTTATTTCAACGTAGTTGAAAGGTCCGGAAATTATGTCTTCGAGGATGACACTCCCCCCCCACAGCCCTCAGGGTAAGGGGTGTAAGTTGTGCCCTGGGGGGAGATAACTTTTATATAGAAAGAATGATCGTATACACCTTGGAGGGGGGGGGGTCATTGGTTTGGTAATCAGAATTTCTAGTGTCCTTTTTAAGATTGAGAGTAATCGAAGGGTGGATACCCCCCCCCCCCCAACAGCCTCGTATTTTAACGATCATAGGCAGCGCAATAGCGCTGCCTAAGTAAAGAATGATGTTGGCACAATGTATTATTAATTTTTTTTTCTTGGTTTCTTGGTTTTAGACCAGGGCACTTCGTATCGAAGAAGTTGTCGTAGAAACTTGGTAAAGGGCTCATTCGATTGGAAATTGGAAGGGCCTGTGCCCTTTTTAATAGTCGGAAGTGATTGAAAGGCAACTAACACCCATTCTACGCCCACCATTTCACCAAACACATCAAATCAAAATTTTTAGATATCCATTTTGTTTAATGTAGCTGAAAAATCTAGAAATTATGTCTTTGAGGAGGACACTCCCCCCACAATCCTAAGGGTAAGGGTTCTAATTTATGCCCTGGGGGCATATAAGGTTTTTGTTGAAAGCGTTGTTGTAGAAACTTCAAATAGGGCTCATTCAAATCGAAATCCAAAGGGCTAGTGCCCCTTTTTATATTCGAAAGGGATTGGAGGGCAACTAACTCCCCTCTCACGCCCACCATTTCCCAAAACGCATCCAATCAACATTTTAAGATAGCCATTCTATTCAATGTAGTTGAAACCTCTGGAAATTAGGTTTTTGAGGATGACAAACCCCCCACAGTCCTCAGGGCGAGGTTTGTAAGTTATGCGCTAGAGGCATCTAAGGTTTTTTTTACAGAAAGTGTTGTCGTAAAAACTTCAAAAAAGGCTCATTCAATTGGAAATTGAAAGAGGTAGGGCCTTTTTTAATAGTTGAAAGTGATTGGAGGGCAACTAACCCCCCTTTCACGCCCACCATTTCCCCAAACACATGCAATCAAAATTTTGATATATCCATTTTGTTCAACGGACTTAAAAATTTTGGAAATTAGGTATTTGAGGATGATACCCCCCCCCCCCCACATCCCTTAGAGCAAGGAGTGTACGTTATGCCCTGGGGGTATGTGAGGTTTTTGAAGAAGTCATTGTCGTAGAAACTTCAAGAAGGGCTCATTCAATTGAAAATTGAAAGGGCTAGTGCTCTTTTCAGTAGCAGAAAGTGATTGGAGGGCAACTAACCCCTGTCTCACGCCCACCATTTCCCCAAACACATCCAATCAAAATTTTGAGATAGCTATTTTTTTTAATGTAATTGAGAATTAAAAAAAAAGGTCTTTAAGGATGACAAACCCCCACAGCCCTCAGGGTAAGGGTTGTAAATAATGCCCTGGGGGCATATAAGGTTTTTACAGAAAGCGGTGTTGTAGAACCTTCAAAAAGGGCTCATTCGATTAGAAATTGAGAGAGTTAGTGCCCCTTTTAATAGTCGAATGTGATTGAAGGGAAACAAAATTCTAAACCTCATGCTTTCTAAAAGCCAGAATATAATTTGTACTTTACTGAAAATTTTTTTTTTAAATGTTTTCACTTTTAAAACTTTAAGAAATCGAAAACTAATTATGATTTTAAGGAATAAATATCAGCATATGTTTTTTCAGTAAATTCATTTGAATTTTTTTCAGTTAAGTACAAATTATATTCTGGCTTTTAGAAAGCATACTCATATTAATTTCTTCTCGTTTTGAGTTTGACTCTGTTATTTATTTTAATTTATGTTTGTTTTGGGTTTCATTTATTTATTGTTACTGATATGCGGTAGTTGTATGCTTGATAGATTATTTGATTCTATTTTTGTTCATTTTTGGTTTAATGGAGTTCTTAACTTTTTTTAAAAAACTTATTTTGTGGAAAAAATTTCTTAAGTAAATTCTTAAAATAGGCCATCTCTCATCAAACTCATCGACTATTTGAGGACCAGCAAATATGACTTCTTTAAATCTTGTATCATTCATTTTTTATTTTATTTTTTTTTTTTAATTCTAAAAAAAAGAAGTCATATTCGTGTGCCTAAATTTTATGTGTAAAGGTGAAAAAATTGTATTTTCAGGCTGGAGTAATGGGAGATTTCAAATTATCAGTGAGAGAAAAAATTATAAACATAGACCTTTTCCATGTGCAATCAAATTAGAAATGATAAATATTCCCGGAATTTAAACATAAAAGTTACAGCCCTTACATGTGGTGGCAAAACTTGAAAAATTAGCACACAGTTAGAAAGAAGACTCCAAGCGCATGGTAATAATTATCAAGGATCTATTTTAAAGATATATGAGACAGCGGAAACGAGGAACGATGGAATTTACCGCATGATAAATTGTGTAGATGACACTACAAAGGGGCGAAGAATATATTGGGTGTATCTGGTACGAATGGAAGGATGCTTGACAACGCATGGTGTTGAAAACCCGAGGTCTTCGTAAGTCACAAAAGAGTCTAAGGTTCTGGTCTAAAGCTCAGGAAAGGTCCGTGGGGTGGACTACTCCTGATTCCCTATTAGCTTTTTTGTGTGAGAGAAACTAAATCGAAACAACGTGTAGTTTTGCAAATTCTGGTTGTAGAGGACTCCTAATTTGATTAAATTAAAAGTAGATAGAATAATTAAAAAAACTATAAATATATTGGAGCAAGCAGCTTAAGGAGATGGAGCTTTCTTTTGACGTTGTAACTGTTTTTGGGAATCAACTGAATTGTTATGTAACAATTTCAAAAGACCAGAAGGGTTGTCAAGTTTAGCTAAATAGTTTTACACGGCTCAACGAGGCAACGCAGTCAAAAATCTGATGCTGCCCTCAAATCTTCATTATATTGAAACAGCCAAACTAAATATTGTAGAAAATCACTCTTTGGGTATAAAAGTCCTAAGACAGGTCCATGAAAATTGCATGTTTACTTTGACGTCCACGTATTAAAAAAATAACTCAAGGTTTTCGGGAAGACTGACGACTGATTTTCACTGTGTCTCCGAAAGCACTAATTTCTCTTCTGTCTCATCTCACTCAAGAATAAACCCACAGGCATTTAGTATTACCTAGTGGTAATCCCTAAGCTAGAGCAATAAGCATCAAAAGTTTCAAGGACAACAAGCTTCAGATATGAAAAGTCATAAGATAGGTCCAGGGGCAAAACATGTTCTATTTTGATGTCCTTGCACCTGAAAAATTTTTGGTCCTGAGGTAAGAGATTCCCTTTCACTGCATTTCGAAAACAAGGATATTTCTTCTCTTTCCCTCAAAAATAAAACAGCAGCATTTTATATTGCTTAGTCGTAATCCGTAAAGTAGGGCAATGAGCTTCGAAAATCAGAACGTTTCTCTAGAGAAATCAGAACGATTTCTCGTCGAGACGCATAAAGCGTATCGACAGGACGCTTACATATTAGAAGCCTGCTATAGTATTGCAACGATTTTTGGATCCAACTTAACTCTAACTAGCAGTGAACCCAACAAATTATTCGTACAATAACGGTAAAAAGAACGCTATAGTGGTTTAAAGTGGCGTTCTGATGTTTGCTCCTTAGACTTGCTTCTCTAGACGCATGTCTTTCCAGATTTCAATATCCAGGCAGCTCGCGCTTTCATGTAAAATTTGTTCTTTGGCTGGAATAGGTTGCAGCTAAGTATTCATCTCTTGAGTCTAGAACTCTATGTCTGGGATTTCAGATTTTACCTATCAGGAAACATCTTTTGCGCTATATTCATAATATGTGCTAAAGAGTGTCGTTCACATACATATCAATATATCACATCACATCACTCTGTTTATTAAATGTATGTCTATTTTAACTTTTATGCTTAAGCGAGTGTATGACCAGACATAAATGTCTTGGCATGGAAACCTTGCTGGACTTGCTTGTGACTTAACTGCCACTTAGCTGTCAGAAGCATTTATTTTCTTTAGTAAATGCCATAAGAAATCACTTCAACTGAAAGAGAATTAATAAAGCAAGCCCAGTCTCTAATGTTCAGCAAGAACTACTTTTTTACGATTAGGGTTGTAATATGTAGATCCCTTAAGCCCTCTTCAGATCAAACTAAATATTGGATAATACTCTTCAATTTCGTATAAATACCGAATAACTGTAGGGGCCAAAGGCATGGTCATCATCCTTAAAGGATTTAGACAATAGATCAATGAAAGTTTTGTCTTTCTTGCGCCCCTTCCCTGGTCACTACTCGTTTAACGAAAAACTGTGTGAAAAAATATCTTTGGAATCACGAACCAGTAGCACTACTAATCAGATATCTGTTATCACTCGAGATTGCCTGGTCATAGGGCGTAAGTTGTTCTTTCCGTTGGATTAAGAGTAATATAAGAGTCCCAGTAAAGGAGACTTGGCAAAGTAGGACTTGACAGAACAGTTCCACGCAAATTCCTATCACTCATGCCTAACTCACAAAAGACCTCCCAAAGATCAGCACTTACCCCTTGGGCATCACAACACACCGATTTGGGGCAATTACTCTAGTTTTTCATAAGCAAATATAACAGGTGAGGATTTATAGCATAAATCATAAATTTTTCAGCTGAAATATGAAGTTTTGAAATATTTTATACGCTGAAAGATTCATCAAAGAGTAATTGAGTAAAAACAGAAAACAATAACAATACTACCATTTTCAAATGCAATGATAAGCAAAAAATAAAAATTATCCCTGATGTCCCAAAAATGGAAATTGTTAAGATCAAAAACAAGGTAAAGGGTACTAACGGCATATCTTATAGCTATTCAAACACAAATTTCTATATCAAGAATGGCTCAAAGTTGTATTTCTAAGTCTAAAATTTGCAATTTTTCAGATAATAAAATTTCGCTTCACTTTTTGTGTATTCCCAGATGAAGTGTCTTTAAGAAAAGGTAAATATTTATATTCCAAGGACTATATGCAGTTAGTTTCTTTGAAATAAATGGACTTACATTCAAGAGCTCAAAGGGATATTCTTCATCTATAGAGCAATACCCAAAAGGAGCATCTTTGCACATGTGGGTGGTATTCTGGAGTCACAGTACGCTGGCTTCTCATATGGCTTTTGTGTATATTTGTCTTGCTTCCCTGGCTTATGATGAGGTTCTGCAATAGGCTCTGGTTCATCAATTGGGTTCGGGGTCGTTCTGGGAATATAATCCGGAACGGAGGTATTATGATGCCTGTCATAGGGGTGCAATTTGTATCCTTCATATTTTCCAAAATTTGCTTCAGCAAATTTGATAATGGTACAATGAAGAAGGAAAAGGAATACGGAGATCTAGAAAAAATATTGATGATTAATTAGTTAATAATTAAATAGTAAATTACATCTTTGGAAGTTTTTGGCCGCCATTAATGTTTTCCAAACTAGAGTTTATCTTAAAATGAATTTTGCACATATTCCTCATGAACTGTTTAAAGAAAAATACATAATAATACAATATTAATTAAATCTCAATTGCTATACAGGTTACAGCATAACTCGATTAGGTATAGCTAAATCCTAACGTCACTTGAGCTCACAAAACTCAACTACCATGAAGATCGAGGTGGTCATTCACAAAGATATAGGAGGGGGGGGGGGCAAAATATACTTTACAAATCTCACAGAGAGACAATGTGGAGGGTAATTTTTTTTGTTTCTTTCGTTTTTTTTACATTAAAAATACTACGAAAGGCATATTTCCAATAAAAATCCCATCAAAGGTTTTTTTTTCAAAATACGCCGGGGAGGGGGGGGAGGTTGGTCTAAGGAGGCAAATGCCATACGACCCCTCTATCTCAATCAACACCTCTGAATAAAGCTCTACCCCATAAGCATATTTCGTCTTTCTCTAAATAGAAATCCTCTTAACTTGACGTGAAAACACTAATCCTTGGCAATTCTTCTTTTTTGTGTTTAGCAAAAACAGTAATTCTTTTTCTTTTTTTAAATATTTATGTCCAATAAAATATGCAATAAAAATCAAAATTGTTGTTTATTTTTTGGCTATTTATTAACCAAGCCATTGATCTCTTTGCTTTTAGGTTAATGACTGTTTTCTTTTTCTGATGATCATTAGAGGACGTTTCAAATAAGACCGATTAATTTAAGATAATTATCTAACAATGATTGTAATTACCGTCCACTCGTATTTTTTTGAAGGTTTTTGACCCTGAGGACAAAACGATACCCAAGTTTAATTTTGTTTGTTCAAAACTATAAGGAAGAAATAGGATTAATTTTTGTTTCTTTTTTGTACAATAATAAATAACAGCCGATTTTGTCCTTGAGAAGAGATTAATATTTTTGTATTATAATTTGGCAAATATTGTGTGATTATCAGCGGAAGTACTAGGGACATCAAAATCAAAACTTTTTTCGTCCCTTTGACCCTTTTTAGGTCAATTCAAACCTGATAAGCAAAATTCTTTAGGATTTTTCTTTTTTCTAAAATATGAATATATATTTTTGTATTTTCCGCCTGAACGGATACGTTTTTGTGTTTCATTGTCATTTAAATATTTTTCAAGGAGTGATTGTATTTATCTAGGTGTCGCTTTGAAAAAGATTTAATTTTTTACAGTTATGAAGTATAAAGGTGTGAAATATATTGTTTTTTGGAATTCAAAATTAAATTAAAAATATTGAATTAAAAATTTTTATTCGATTTTCTTAATCTTAGTTTTAATGTTTTTGAACAAACTACTTTGATAATGTGTTACTTTTTATAAACAATTGAGTCTAAAGGCATTAAATATTTTGGTGTTTGATAACCAAGTTCAAAACTGTCGATACTGTAAAAAAATATGCGTCCAACGCTTCGGCATTGCTTAACAGAACTGAATGGTGAGAGTTTGTATCTTAGTTCTGTAAGTAGTCTATTATTTTGTGCATTTTTTTTAATCAATTACTTTTTCCATTTTTTATATACTTTTACTTTAATTGACATACTTTTTTCATTGCCTTTAGAGAAATGTTTTTCTCTAAGCTTCATTAAATGAAACAAGTTTTTTCAACTGAAAGTAGGGAGCAATATAAGAACTTAAAACGAACAGAAGCTATTACGTATATAAGGGGGCTGCCCCCCTCCTCAATACCTCACTCTTCACGCTACAGTTTTTTGGCACTTTAAAAAAGTTACTTATTGTTCTAATTGAACTACCCTTGTGTTTCAGGAGTTGTTTTTGAAGAATTAAGACAAAATTTAAACTTTAGCGTAAAGAGCGAAATGTTGAGAAGGGGAAATAATCCGTCATATACGTAGCTTAATAGTTTCTGTTCGTTTTAAGCTTCAATATTGCTCCTTCCTTTCATTTGAAAAAACTTATTTTTTAAAATTTAATATCTGATGGTTTCTAAATAACGCCAGGATACCTGGCTTCCCCTCCACGGAAAAACCCCATCCCCACAGAAATATCCTCTGGGTAATTCAGTCCTGGCAAAAATTTATGTCGGACAATTACCCTTAACTTCTCCACGCCTAAAATTAAATCGATAAGAAAAAGCAAGACATATAAAAAAAATTTCGCACAGGAATTCTGGCAAATTACCAAGTGTAAAATTTTCTCTGAAAAGCTCACCCCCTGGAAACTTCCCTTTCCACGGACAATTCTCTTCATGTAAAACCCTCCCAGCAGAAAATTCTTCCTCCTCTCCCCACCCGAAAAATGTATGCATATTCCTAATAATAAATAATGGGTAAATTTTATAACTTAAAAACTTTTCACCAGGGGCTGTAGGGGGTCATTTTACCTCTAAAGACATCGTTATTGGGCCTTTCAACTATGCTGAAGAAAAAAGCTGTCTCAAAATTTTGATAGGACGATTTTGGAAAAGGTGGCGTGGGAGAGGGCCTTATTGCCCTACAATTATTTTGATCACTTAAAAAGGGCACTAAAACCTTGTATTTCTTTAAGAATGAACCCTCTCTCGACGGTCTAGGCCCATTGGGTTGATACGATCTGCCCTTGGAAAAAACAGTAACAAATAAACACGCATCCGAGATCTTTCTTCTGGTAAAAATTACAAAATTCCACATTTTTGAACTGTTTGAACCTTGAATTAATTCAGTGATAAGTTGTGCAATCGGATACTTGAATTTTTTTTACAAAATCAGATTTTTGGCGTTTTAAATTGAGAAAACTGGATACGTTAGCCGACTGTGGTGTTTGGAGAAAATTGGATATTATATAAGATAAGATATTTACTTCAAAAAATGAGTATCACAAGCTCCGAAGGGCCGAATTCGCATTTCGGGGTCATATAATAAAAAAAGACATAGAAATAGCACAACAACTAAAAAACTGGCTAAACAATGCCAAAAAGAACAATATCAGAAAGGCAAAGCCATTCATTAGTCTAAAAAACAAAAAGTGTCAAATGTAAGAAAGTTAAAAAGGCACAAATTAAAACAAAACCAAAAAAGAAATTGAGATAAAAATAGTGTTAAAAAGGTTTAAAAGAGAGTATATAAAAAGGGGAGGGAACGGAAGAGCCAAACGGACACCAGCATGGGTTTCACAAGTACAATAAAAAAAAAAAAAAAAAAAAAAAAAAAAAAAAAAAAAAAAAAAAAAAAAAAAAAAAAAAAAAAAAACTAGTGGTTTATTTGATCAGTAATGAAGGGGACAAAGGTTTTTTCATATCTGGAGGTTAAACAACGGATGGGGGACAAGATAGGGATGGATTCTGAAACAGTACGTGGCAGGCGGTGTCTGGATGGGGATATGCTGATGGTGTTCTGATGTCAGAGTACGATGGTTAAAAATCAGCAAGTCTCTACGGTCCATCGGGCCACCGACCAATAAGGTGGTTGCCACTGCCATCCGTGGGCCTGCCCACAAAAAGATAAGTTTCTTTTCGTCTCTATCTGATGCTAATTAAATTCAAATTTTATCGATTTTTTATATTTATTGTTACCGTCATGGATCCGGCTAACGTTAAAATTGGAGATTTGTTCCTCGCCAAATCTGCGGGTTATCCCCTTTGGTCGATTCGAATCCTAGAAATTATGAAGACAAATACCGGAGACAGCAAATTTGTTGTTTTTTGCTACGGCGAAAAACACGACCGTCAGGTTCTCTCCGTCGCAAGTTTACTTAGTTTTGATGGCAATGAGAAGGAAGCATCAACAACAAAGAAAACTAAGGGTGTTAATCATGCGTTTGCAGAGCTAAAAAATCATCCTGATGTTTACCGCCAGTTTCTAAGAAAAGGGCAAGAATCGGTAACGGATAGTCTACTCTCAGATCCCACTGCTGATCTCCGTAGACTAATAGTGGCTACAGAGAATGAACTTGCGGCTACAAAACAAAATCTAACTAAAGAAATCGAGATAAAAATTAACGAAAAGCTGAAAAAATCGACTTTACAGACTGCAGCTAATTTTAATGCTAAGTTTCCAGTTGAAACAATGGTTTCTGAAATCTATGATGCAGTACATGTTGAGTTTATCCTAAATTTGAACTGATTGAAAAACATCTAAAAATATACATGCATATGATTAATTTGTTGCAAAATCGCGTGAATCAGCTTGAGCTCAAGCTAGACGACATTGAGCAGGAAGGGAGAAGTGATCCCCTGTTGTTTAATGCTGTGAAGCAGATTCCTTCGCAGAATGTAGGGGACAACATGAAGCGCGCATTGTTTGTCAAGATGGGTCTAACTAATATTAAGGATTCAGACATAGTTAGTGTTCAGCGATTTAGAGTTGGAACAAATAATGTTCAAAGACCAGATAAAGTTGCCCCTGTTCTCCTTCAGTTTCGATCAAAAGAAATAGCTCGCCATGTGTCTAAAGCGAAGAAGCAGCTTAGTGGCTCAGGCTTATTTGTAGCTGAGAACCTTACGAAACGCAAGCGCAATCTTTTGAGCGCTTCAAGAGATAAGTTTGGAAATGGCAGTGTGTGGTCTGATCAAGGCCGTATTTTTGTGCGCAAAACTGAGACTGCTCCAATCAAGCGTATCTGGTCAAATGGTGACCTTTTATAGAGTTTTTTTTTGTTATTTTTCTTTTTTTTTCTCTCTTTTTTTTCAAATGCTATTTCTCGTTTTTTTTATATGAAAAATGATAATGCCTCATCAAGACCGATTTAGTCTTCAGGATTATTTATTAAGAGGTATTGCCGGCAATGATGATATACCGATTGTTGAGCTAAAGCCTATGTGGGAGAGTGATTATATTCGGTTGCCGTACATTCATGATATAAATGAAAAGAGTCTGCGACTATGTTCTTGGAATGTTCACGTGACTACAAGCTACCTGGATATTTTAGAATTAATTGAACAATTTTCTTCTTCCTTTGATCTTATAGGATTATGTGAATCACTTTTTAGTTCAAACCAGTCTCTCTCACTATATTCATTTCCAGGTTATGATCTTTGTGTTAAGAACCGAGTGGTGATGGGTCGTGGTGGTATTGGATTCCTTGTAAAGAATGGGTTGAATTATAATGAAAGGGATGATCTTAGTATATGGATTGAAGGTAAGGTTGAAGTTTTTTTCAATTGAAATTGAATTTGATGGGAGAAAAAATATAATTAGTATGGTGTATAAGCCGCCCAGTGCTCACCTGGAGGATTTTGTGGGAGGTATGAGTCAGCTGATTTCAAAGGTACCATCTGGAGCTAGTCATATTGTTATGGGTGATTTTAATTTTAACCTGCTTGATTTATCTAATCTTAACGTTGATTTTTTAAATTTTATGATATCGAACGATCTATACCCGCTTGTGAGTGTACCCACGAGGATTACTGGACAGAGTGCAACCCTAATTGATAATATTTTCGTTCGTTCTGCCAATTTGAAGCTTTGTTTTGCTGATGTTGTGGCCTTTCCTGGTTCTGACCATCTTCCATTGGTGAGTGTTATGAAGTGTCAGTTGGACAGACCAAAGAAAAAGAAAATAAAGACAAGGTTAATAGAAAAAGGGAATCTTCAAAAGTTTGTGGAGGAGGTTAGTGTTATCGATTGAACCCCTGTGTTTTCTGAAGAAGAATCCCCTACGAGAGCACCTGATAATCTAATGTCAGTTATTCTACCAATTTATGATAGTGCGTGTCTTATTAAGGTAATGAAAGTGAAGAAACAGGAACCCCGTAAGCCATGGATAACGAGTGAAATACTGGAAGAAAGAAAGCTAAGGATTGAGCTTTATCAAAGATATCTAGATGATAAAAGTAATGTTTCGTATGAATTGTTCAAAAAACAGCGCAATTTAGTGAACAAATTACGTCGCAAAGCTATGGCCGAATATTACGATAGAAAGTTTTCAAATAGTAAAGGAAATGTGGAAACTGATAAAAGAAGTGACCAATGGGAATGCTGAAATTAGAAGGAATGAAGTACAACTTGAAGGGTTCGCCTCTGATGATTAGTCTGGAATTGCAAATGAATTTGGCAATTTTTTTCCAATATTGGTATTAAAGTGCAAAATAGTGTAAAAAAAAAGATGTCAACAGGTTCAAGAATACATTATATGTGATAATAGAGGTGAGAGTTTTGAATTAGCCTTTGATCCGTGCACAAGTAATGAACTGCTTAAAATAATAAAATTTCTGAAATCAAATTCTGCGGGAGTGGACGGCTTATCTCTTCGAGCGTTTAAGGCAATAATGCATTATATTCTACCGTGTCTGATTTTTATTATAAACTTTTCACTTGAAAAGGACATTTTTCCTGACCAGCTAAGAGTTACGAAAGTGATACCACTTCATAAAGGTGGCCCTAAAAAGGAAATTGAGAGTTGGAGACCGATTTAGATCCTTCCAATGTTTTCGAAATTATTAGAAAAAGTTGTTCATAAACGTCTATATACTTTCCTACAGGCTAATGATTTGCTGAGTGAGACCCAATTCGGATTTCGCAAAGGGCACTCGACGACAAATGCTTTGCAACAACTTATGGAATCAATTAACAGAGGTATGGACAGAGGTGAAACACCTTTGTCTATATTTATAGATACTCGCAAAGCATTCGATACAGTTGATTTTCAAATTCTGCTAAGTCGGATGGAGTCGTTATGTGTCCACGGAAAGTGCTTGAAGTGGTTTGAAAGTTATCTCACAGGGAGATCCCTCAAAGTAGTATTGAATGATGCGGGTTCAGCAGCATTTCCAGTGACGTGTGGAGTACCACAAGGATCAGTGTTAGGTCCCCTACTTTACCTCATCTATGTTGATCGCATGTGTCTTTATTTGAAAGATGTGTGTCTTACCTCGTTTGCTGATGATACCGTTTTAACTGTGTTTGCCTTACCTGGTGAGAAAAGCGAATTTCGCATTGGAAAGGCTGGAGATTTTCACTTCATTAAGTCTATTGTGTGTAAATGTTAACAAGACATTTTAATGACGTTTTGTATAGTTGGTACACCACTGGATGTGTCTGGCCAGGTAACTTTACGTGGTAATCTGGTTCAGCAATTTGATCATCTCCGCTACCTTGGTTTTTATCTTGATTGCCATCTGGCATGGAAGTGTCACAGTGACGCAATTTCATCAAAAATTGCCCGTGGGGAAGGAATACTTCGACGTCTGCAGCCCTTTCTCCCTCAAAGAATACTTTTAACTATATATTATTCGTTGGTTTATCCATATATCTCCTACGGTTGCCTCCTATGGAGCAGTAACTTCTTATGCAACTATAGAAGAGTGCAAGTTCTACAAAATAAAGTTGTTAGAACAATCGGTAGGTATGTCCAGGATGTACATGACACATGTGCTTGTTTTAGGTCCCTGAAGCTCCTTAATGTATGTCAGATATGAGATTACCAAGCTCCAGTATTTGTGTTTCAGTGTAAGAATGGTTTAACCCCTGATGTTTTTAAGAATTTTTACCAAATTAATAGTGACCTTCATAATTATGGAACTAGGCAAAGTGATAATATAGTTGTTGATTTGCGTCGTGGTACCAGGTCTTTATTTTCAATGAAACACCTGGGTCCATCAGTATGGAATGAGCTACAATTGATCATTAGAGTGGCGGAACATGTACTTCAATTTAAAAAGAATTTAAAAGATTATTTTTTGGAGGGAATTTGTTAAATTTTATTATGGCTGGTAGGTTGGGGAGGAAGAAGAGCTGAAGAGGTAAGGGTGGGCTGGGAACGTAAGGGTGGGTAGGGGCTAAGGTAAGGCTGGCAGGGTGGGAGAGGGGAGAGGGAGTTGAGTAAAGTGAGTGATGGAGACTGGATTGGTTATTGTTATTTTTCTTTTATATTATTATTTTTCTTTTATATTTTATTTATGTATTATCATTTCTAATTCAGTTATTTATTTATTTTTCAATATTTTTTTTCAATTTATTATTATTATTTTTTTGTTTTATTATTATTATTTTATACATACATATATATATATATATATATATATGTATATGTATATAGGATATAGTTTATCTATTTTTGGTTTATTTATAATAGTTTTAATTAAATAGTTGAGGTTTATGTAAATAGTGTAGTTAATAGGTAAGTAGTTACGTGGAGTTTCGCGTGATCACAAACCTTCATAGGGTTTCTCCAGCGTGAAAGTGTTGTTTAATTTATTTATTTGTTTATGAATGTGGATTAACAAACTTATGAACTTATGAACCTATGAGCTTGAAACCTCTACAGTAGGGCTCTTTACTATGCTGAATCTGATGTTGCGATTTTCATTAAAATTCTTTGACTTCGAGGGGTCTTTTTCCCATTTTTAGAAAATCATAAAGTTTTCCCAGGCTTGTAGCAGTTGATGAGCAAACCTAAACTTAATGAAACTTAAATATTTGGAATTAGCATAATGCGCCAATTCTTTTTATATATCAATTGGTATCAAAATTAAGTTTTTTTGAATTTTGGTTACTATTGAGCCGGGTCGCTCTGCACTTACAGCTCATTACCACGAACTGTTTGATTACCCATTAAAATCCAAACAGAGATCATTGAAACATTGATCGTTTTTTCTGCATTACCAAAAGTACTGTATTCTTAAAAATTTATAGTTTCATGAAATGTGATTAAACAAATCGAAAAAGGTTCTCAACACCTTGCTCATTAAACAAAGGTATTTTTAAGTGCTTTGAAAAATCTTATCTTTCCAATTGCAAAATTTCCTTTAAAATTTGGGAAAAAAGCCAAACTTCACAGTAAAGAGTAAGGAGCTGAGGAGGAGACTGCCTCCTTCATATAAAGAATAATCATTTCAAATAGGTTTTAAATCTGTTTTTTGCTTTCAGTGGAAAAGCTCATTTTTTTAATTTCTGATTGTTTTTCAAATAATACCCAGGCCTAACCAAAATATAATTTGCGGTACCTGTCCCTTAGATCCCTGGTTCATTGCTTTTAATATGTGTAAATCAATAATTGTACGTGTATAAGTACCGTCATACGTTTGAATTTTCAATTTTGAATAAAATTTCAAAATACTAAAAAAAATGGCAATGAATAGTAATCATAAATATATCATAGCTGCCTAAGTAGAGAACGATGTGGGCACAATGTGTTTTTTGTTTCTTCTTCTTCTTCAGTCGGGCACTTCTCATCGAAGGAGTTGTCGTAGAAACTTTAAAAAGGGCTCATTCGATTGGAAATTGGAGTGGCTAGTGCCCTTTTTAATAGTTGAAAGTGATTGAAGGGCAACTAGCCCCCCCACGCCAATCATTCCCCCAAACACATCAAATCAAAATTTTGAGATAGCCATTTTGTTCAGCGTAGTTGATTTCCAGATAGAAGATACGTTTTTCAGGAGGACACTCCCCCACAACCCTCAGGGCAAGGGTTTTAAGTTCTGCTCTGGGGGCATATAAAGTTTTTATAGAAGGCGTTGTCGTAGAAACTTCAAAAAAGGCTCATTCGATTGGAAATTCAAAGAGCTAGTGCCCTTTTCAATAGTCGAAAGTGATTGGAGGGCAACTAGCCCCCCCCCCCACGCCCATCATTTCCCCAAACAAATCCAATCAAAATTTTGAGATAGCCATTTTGTTCAGCGTAGTTGATCTCCAGATAGAAAATATGTTTTTGAGGAGAACACTCCCCCACAACCCTCAGGGCAAGGGTTTTAAGTTATGCCCTGGGGGATACAAGGTTTTTAAAGAAGGTGTTGTCGTAGAAACTTCAAAAAAAGCTCATTAGATTGGAAATTCAAAGGGTTAGTGTCCTTTTTAATAGTCGAAACTGATTGGAGGGAAACTAGCCCCCTCCCACGCCTATCATTTCCCTAAAACATCCAATTAAAATTTTGAGATAGCCATTTTGTTCAGCGTAGTTGATTTCCAGATAGAAAATATATTTTTTAGGAGGACACTCCCCCACAACCCTCAGGGCAAGGATTATAAGTTATGCTCTGGGGGTGCATAAGAACGATGTTGGCACAATGTATTATTTATTAATTATTTCCTTTAGAGCAGGGCACTTTGTATCGAAGAAGTTGTCGTAGAAACTTCGAAAAGCGCTCATTCAATTGGAAATTGGATTCGCTTGTGCCCTTTTTAATAGTCGAAAGTGATTGGAAGGCGACTAACACCCCTCTCACGCCCACCATTTCCCCAAACACATCCAATCAAAATTTTGAGATAGCCATGTTGTTTAATGTAGTTGAAAGTTCTGGAAATTCGGTCTTAGAGGATGACAACCACACTAACAGACCTTAGGGTAAGTGTCGTAATTTATTCCCATGGGGGCATATAATGTGTTTATAGAAAGCATTGTCGTTTCCAAAAGGACTCATTCGATTGGAAATCGAAAGGCTTAGTGCCCTTTGTAATAGTCGAAATGATTGGAAGGCTTGACGTTTTTATACTAAAGATTGAAGTGGGTATAATCTATTATTTTTTGTTGTTGTTGTTGTTTAGACCAGGGCACTTCGTATCGAAGGAGTTGTCGTGGGAACTTCGAAAAGGGCTCATTCGATTGAAAATAGAAAGGGCTGGTGACCTTTTTAATGGTCGAAAGTGATTTGAGGGCAACTAATCCCCCTTCCACTCCCACTCTTTCACGCCAACCCTCCCATTTCTGCTCTTTAAATTTAACCAAATCAAAATAGCGTGAGTGTATTCAAGCTATCAAAGAAAGTAAGCAGATTTTTTTGCGAATGGTGTCAAGTTTTCCATTTCAGGTCAACTAGAGGAGGTATGAAACTAAATTAAACAGTACTATTTGTGCCTGGATTTTTAAAAGGGTGTATCTTGTTAAAAATTGCTGAAAATTTTTCTCCAGCATACAAATAGCAGGCCAAACTATAAAGTCTTAAAAAACGAAAAGGTTTAAAGTATTATTTTCTTTTTCCCTGAAAATATAAATGTTTTTACTTTTATAACTTTAATAAATCAAATAATTTTAACATTTTGATTACTAAATATCAGTATATGTATATTAAACTGACAATGCACATTCATCTGTTTTGTTTTTTCAGTAAAGTGCAAATTTTGTTCTGGCCTTGGGAAGGCATAGGGGTTTTTCACCCAACTTATGTTAATTTCTGCTCGTTTTGAGTTTGACTCGGTTATTTATTGTAATTTCTGTTCGTTTTGGGTTTCATTTATTTATCGATACTGATTTGTGGTAGTTTCACGCTTGGTAGATTGTTTGATTTTATTTTTGCTCATTTTTTGTTTAATGGAGTCCTTTTCTTTTCTTTGAAAAACTTATTTTGTGGGAAAAGTTTCTTAAATTAATTTTGGTAAAAAGTCCTTGTTAAAATTACTATAAAAGAATTTCGGTTGGAAGAAAAGGAGTATTAATGTTTGTATGGATGGAAATTCTGTAAGGATTTTGATCTTCTACATAACAGAAGCCATCAGAATCTCTACAATAGGATTTTCTTATCGATAAATATATTATATACATGTGTTTAAATACACTGAGGTACTTCATATAAATAGAAAAAGAAAATAACGCCATTTAATTTTGCTGAAAACTAAATTCCTTGCAGTATTTGCCACCCCTGTGCTGGTAGAGATGGGAATGTAACATTTTGCTATACAGAGAAACAATTTAATTAATTCCCACTCCCCCTACCTCTTTCAACATTTATGTGAAATGTCGTGAAGAGTAAGCAGTCTGTCCAATTAAAATGTACTTTTTAGGAATCTATACTATCCATGGCCGTAGGGAGGGGGAAGGGGCAGGGGGGCAGCTGCCCCCCCTAGACCTTTAAATTTACATTAGATATGGCTGAAAAAGCAGATGGTTGGAAAAGCAGTTGATAAAAGACCCTCCATCACACTATCAACTGCCCCCCCCCCTAGACAATATGCTGCCTACGCCCGTGATACTATCCCCACCTAAACAATGACTCCCTCCCTAATAAATTACAATTAAAGCTAACCAACCTGGTTGAATCCAGTACTGCCACCGCGTGGCATTACTTCTTTTACAACTGGAAAGCGTAAAATATACTTATTCATACTTTAAATCAATTAGCTTTTCAGAATTTTAAATTGATTGCAAATTGATTACCCCTTCGGGGTGAAGTGGTAGTTTTGTGCCTTAAAATAGCAAGAAAACAAACTTTCCCCTGGGCCAATCTGTATGGTCACTTAAAAAAGAGCTTTAAATTTATCTTTGAAGGAGTTCCCTCCAAATTATCTTGGACCTTCAGTTTGATACAATTACTCCTGGGAAAAAAACAAAACAAATAAACATGCATCAACGATGTTTCTTCTGAAAAAAGCGAAATTCCACATTTTGAAGATCGGAGCTTGTAACCTCAACGGTAGTGTTCTCTAATATGATGAATCTAATTAAGAGATTTTCAGTAAGATCGTTTGTTTTTGGGGTGAGGATTCTTATTTTTTCCAAAATAAGGTAAATTTTCTCAGATTTTTGGATTTGGGTGGGTAACAATAAACTGAAAAAATTTTATATATTTAGAATCAGCATAAAAAGCCAATACTGCCGGTATAGCAATTTTCATGAGAATTCCATTTCACTTTTTACTTCCAGTTTTTATTATCACAAATTTGATAAGATTCTCTTGTGACGAAATTTTTTTTTGAACCTGTTTATTTTTTTTACTTGAATAGAACAATAAAATGAAAGACGGTCAATGACAGCTGGATAGTAAGTTTAAATTTTGTTTTTCTTTCGCTATTCTATTTTTTTTAGTGTCTGAATATATAAAGGATTTAAGTTCGAGAGTGAGAATTGTCCTGTTATGAAAGAGGTACATTTTACTTGGCCGCTATAAAATCAAAACGTGGTATCAATGCAGGCAGGATGGTTTTTGAGTATCTCTACTCTTTCTGTAAACTATTCTAAGGCGTAGGAAATTATAAAGACAAGTCTACATCTGTTATAATCTACGAAAGCAATCTTCTTGTAATTTTGGCTTGAGTTTGATTTTCTTTTAAGTTCAAATGCAGAAGAATTAAATGTATTATTGATTAAACAAATTGATCCCTTTGCCAGGAATCCTTGCGGTTTAAAATTTACTATATTTTGCTTTATTTTGCAGGCAATTTAATTGCTCTTTTTATTTGAGATTTTTCCTAAAAGTATTTGAAAATAAACTTATTGCTATGATAAAAAATTCCTGAAATATATTCTCTGTCACCCAACCACCACTGATATTTTGGCTTTTGGTCTCCCCCCCCCCCCTGAAAATTTTTTCGCCCGGCACCCTTGTAGTCTATGATGCATTAAATGACCATCCAGTGTACCTTTTTATCTCCAGGACATTGAATTGTAGAGGCAGAGAAGCATGTATAGGGTCATCCTGTTTACGGACAGCTCTAATTAAGTTTTATCTTTATTAATTTCAAATTATGAAATAGCACAACTGTAGAGGTTTTCAAGCCTTTATCAGTAAAGGTACGGGTTTTCTATGATCTTTCTCTGACAAAGACGAACATGGATGCTTGTTTATTTGCTGGTTCTTCTATCAGGAGTGATCATAGAAAACGAATCATCATAGAATACCGAGAGAGAGCTCAGTCAAATGACATAAAGGTTTCAGTTCCGTTTTTGAGTAGCAACAGAGGTTTCCTAACAAAAAATTGACATTTTGTATTTTGTGGTGGTAAATAACAATGCTGGCCCAAGGAGGGCCAAGTTCTATCGAGTGAAAATTCTGAGATAGCCAATTGTTCTAAAATTATTTAAAAGATACAAATTGAGCATCCAGTTTCAGTAGTCATAATGTCGTACAATGGCCCATTTCTTTCTAAAGATACACATTGTCAATACAAAATAAACGGGTAATACTAACATTTTACTAAGTTAATTAATTAAAGGCTTAATACAACTATTTGTAGTAGTGTATAATTGAATGTAGCTGTAACAGCTATTATGTAATAAGGCAAATGGATTTTTGGATGCCTAGGGAAGGGGACCTTAGGCAAGGGCATAGCTCCAGAATTTTTATGGGGGAGGGCAAGAGGGGTTACACTTCCGGATAGTCAATGGGCATTAACTATCCTCCAGGTGAAAACAGTGGCGGTTCTGGTCACTTTAATTTGCTTATACTTACAGTAAGTACAGAGTATTATTATATAACTATTACACTAAGTGAGTTACTTACTGCTAACTATGACCTCTACTTTATTTTAATAAAGATAAAACTTCAAAAATTATAAAATGATAGACTATTTTGATATTGAAATAAATCTTAGACTATTTATTTCAGATTTGTACCCTAAAATTTCTGAGCCCGGAGCGAATGCCCCCTCAGCCCTCCTCATCAAAACGACCTTTAAGGAAAAGAGTGTTGGAACACTTGTGAAAAACACAAGCCTAAATGTTTTTTTAAAATGTCTGAAAATTCCGATGATTCTGTTCCGAATTTTCTCCCGTTAGTCTAAGGGAAATCAAGACAAATCATTGTTAAAAAGGCCCATCAAAACATGAGCCGAAGCTGAGGCTGGAGCATTAATTGAATCACGTTTGTTAATTAATTTGTTGCATATTGAGAATTAGCATGATTAACAAATTTTGTTGTTCCATATATTGTAATCGATGCGTTTTTAGATTTTCAGTTTCTATTGGTAAGAGTTGCTATTTCTTACGATTTATTACTACGAGCGGTTTGATCCGAGGCTCCGTTAAGTGTCAAGGAGGGCTACTACTCCCCCCTTCAACTCATGTTTTTTACATTCAAGATTCATTTACGTAAAAAAAATGCTTTGATATTGATTTTCGCCCCTAAGACAGTGTACTTCTCGAGAATTTATTAGCAAAGTGGTCTTTGAATATCAAAATTACTTATAGGGCCATTATTTCCAAGGCTTAAATACAAATTCTTGGAACAAATCAAGTTTATGTGGACCTTTTCCAAGAATGCCAATAGGGGATAGTGCTCCTGGGAAACAAAAAGACATTGAATATTGTATATAAACATGAAATGAGAAATATTATCATTTAAACTTGGCGAAACAAAGTTCCTGGTAACATTTGCCAACACGCCCCGCCAGAGAAATTCCTTGGCGACACTCATGTTGCCCTGTTTTTCACGCCTGTGCTAACAGGCATATGAATGTCATCTTTTTTGCTATGTTGAAAAAGGTTATCGCGTTGAGAGGGGCTCCATCACACTCCAGCACTAATATTATAGGTGTGAATCAGAAATAAAGCCAAGAATCAAGAGTCTATCTGGCACTCCCATCCCCCCTCTCCCCCATGTGCAATGACCCATCGTCCCTCCTTTATATTAGCTTATGCGCAATTATTCATCACTGTACATAATTTTATGAAACATCAAGTAAATAAACTTGTTAAATGAAGCTTTAAGAAAATGTCTATATTGGCAATTTACCATGTATGGCCTACGTGAGTTCTTAGGAACTATGGCCCCGCCGTAAGAAATCAATTTCTCTGAACCTGGGAATATCAATATATAATTTTTCCGTACATCTGAATCGGTTGACTAATCCCAAGATTTTTATATATGTCAAACTGGCTCAATTAGGGGCAAAATTTTAGTGTGGTGGCACAAAACGGCAGAAAACGTCACTTTCTCGCGGATCAATCTTTTGGTAACTTGAAAATGGCACTAGATCTTTTATTTCTACTCAAATGATCTTTCTTTCGATCTCTTAGTATCGTTGGTTCGATACGATCACCCATTAGGAAAAAAGAAAAAAAAATAAATAAACACGCATCCGTTATCTTCCTTATGGGGAAAAATAAATGCAAAATTTCACATTTTAGCACATAAAAGCTTGAAACCTCTACCATAGAGCTCTCTAATATGATGACTTTGGTGGTGTTGGATTTGAGTTTGATGAAAATTGTTTTCTTTAAGACCGTTTGCCTTTTAGAGGTTCCCCTCCCCTTTTTTTTCAAAATCCAGTTAAATTTTCTTAGGCTCGTAGCTTTTGATAAATTCAATGAATTTTGAATATTTGGAATCACCGTAAAAAGCAAATTCTCTTGATGCAATAATTGTTATCAAAACTGCTTTTTAGTTTGGGGTTACTATTAGCCTGAGTCGCTCGTTGCTTACAGCAATTTGTTCTTGATTGTTTTGACATGGCTAATTTTGAAAACAAAAAAATTAGTAATGGTTCGTAAGGTTACTATTTTCCATACTAAGTTTTAACCAGTGGTGTCGTTGAGGGGCAGGGAAGGGGATTTCCATCCCCCAAAAATTTAAAAAAATATGATTTATTAAGTAGCTTTAAAACTGTTGCTCGTTTTAAGTGTCAAATTTGCTCTTCAATTTGAGCGGATAATTTTTTGTTAATTAATCCATGATCATTTTTAACTTATGGACAACGATAAAAATAGGGGCCCATTGCACTTCATATGTTCCACATTAATATTTTTCCTAATATACTGCCTTTGAAACCTTATCAACAAGTAAAAATGTGAGCCTAGCTAATTACGAAATTAAAAATGTTCTATGCTTCCGGTTTCACCACACTTACTCGGGTCAATTTTTTCCCTTATATTTAAAGTGCTTTTACTTCCTAAAATCTATCAGTTCGACATTAGATTCTCTTGTTTAAAAACTTTCAAAAGTGGAAATGAATACACCCTCTAAATCTGGAAATAGGACAGAAATGGAATCATTGAAGAATAAAAAGGTATATTATACATGTGAATATAATTTCCTGAATGAAAACAAAAGCAAACAGTTCGGGGTAACGAATTGTAAGTAAGGAGCAACCCAGCTCAATAGTAACCAAAACTCTAAAAAACGGAAGTTTCATACCAATAGGTATATCAAAAGAATTGGATTTTTATGATAATTTTGAATATATAAGTTTTATTAAGTTTAGTCTTACCCGTCAAAGGTTACGAGCCTAAGAATATTTGCCTTATTTTCAAAAAAAGAGGAAACACCCCTAAAATTCATAGAATCTTAAAGAAAATCCTACCATCAGATTCAGCGTATCAGAGAACCCCACTATAGAGGTTTTTAGCTCCTGTCTTTAAAAATGTGGAATTTTGTACTTTTTGCCAGAAGAAAGATCACGGATGGATGCGTGTTTATTTTTATTATTATTTTTCCAGGGGTAATCATATCCACCAAATGAGCCTAGAACATCGGTAGAGGGCTCATTCTAACTGAAATTAAAAGTTCTAGTGGCTTTTTTGAGCGAAAAAAAAATTGGAGTGCAACTATTCCCCCTCCCACGCCACTTTTTTCCCAAAATCGTCCTATCCAAATTTTGAGATTGCTATTTTGTTCAACATAGTTGAAAGACCTAATAACCTTGTCTTGGGAGATAATATGACCCCCCCCCCCTCAGCCCCTGGGGACAGGTCGTTAAGTTATAAAAGTTGTCCATTGTTGACGTATAGTATTTTTATTGGAAAGTATGCATACATTTTCCGGGCGAGGAGGGGAGGACAAATTTTACTGGGCGACTTGCACGGGGAGAATTTTCCATGGAGAGGGAATTTTCCAAGGGTCGAACTTTTCAGGGGAAATTGTATACTGGGGGAACTTGCCAGAATTCCTGCACGAAGTATTTTATATGTCTTCCTTTCTACTAAAATACGAAGTATTTTATATGTCTTCCTTTATATGTTTACTGACTCTATTATACACGTGGAAATGTTAAGGGTAAATTTCCGAGATAAATCTTAGCCATAATTGAATTTTTCAGAAGATATTTCTGTAGGGAGGGGGATTTTTCCGTGGAGATGGAGCCAGATATCTTGTTTTTTTTTTAAACGATCAGGAATTAAATAAAAAAAACAAGTTTTTTCAACTGAAAGCAAGGAGTAATATCAAAACTTAAAACAAACAGAAAATTATTACGCATTCGAGGGGGCTACTCCCTTCTCAACACCTATCCCTTTACTCTAAAGATTAAATTTTGTTCCAATTCTTTTAAAACGACTCCTGAAACACAAGGGTCGTTTAATTAGAACAATAAGTAACTTATTTAAAATACCAAAGAAATTTAGCTTGAAGAGCGAGGTGCTGAGGAGGGGGCGACCCCCCTCAAATACGTAATAATTTCTGTTGGTTTTATGTTTTAATATTGCTACTTACTTTCAGCTGAAAATACTTGTTTTTTTTTTATTTCATCATTGAAATAGAAAATAAGACTTAGTGATTCTTATAATGATATTTGTACTATAACTAGATATGTCAAGTCGGTTGTAATATGGTCATGGAATTTGGTAGAGGGGGATTCGCTACATGAATCATTTAATTGTTTTATTTTTATTTCCAGTATTTAATTGAAACTCCGATTCTCTTATTTGTAATTGCAATGCCGAACAAGCGCTGATAACGTCCTATTCCTTACGTTTTGCATTCAAATACTAACCCACAAATATAGGACTACTAAGCAGACTTCTCACTATTTTTGCTTTTCTAAACATTTCTTTTAACCAGCTCCAAAAAATGAATTGACATAAATGTGCTAAGAATTATGACTGAAATTGGTCGCATTTGACACAACGCCAGCGCTACTTTGGGACATTTATCTCTGCATCAGCATGCTGTACGAAATGTCTGCTGAGATTAGAACAAAGTGATTTTAAACAAACTATATATATTTTTCTCACAATTTAGAAATTTTGTGTGCACATATATGTACCAACCCATTCTCGTTTTCTATTGTTATAAGTTTTATCATTCAGCACTAGGAGACCGAGCTTTGCTTGTTAAGGGAATTATGAAAATAAAAACGACATTTAATGTAACCCCCTCCGCAAATGCTTACCCCTCATACCCTGATTTACACAATAAAAACTATTGCGTAATCTTTATAGAAGGTATATTTTAAACAAGGACACAACGGGGAAGGTAATTTTCAGACTCTATGAGTCAATTTTCCCTTCCAAATGGCATCCCTGTCAATGTTTAATTAATTTCCGGTTTCTGCCGCAATGATGCCAAGAATTGTTCAGATTTTCTGGATATCCTTTGTCAAACAATGATCAACGGATAAGTTAATAATTCTAACTTTAATTTTTTCGAATACTTTTAAATTTTAAATGTGGGAAATATGTAACTATATAATGTTACACGATATGTGTGTAATACTTTGATTTATCATGTATCTTTACTTAGACAGTGCTAGTGTGCTGCCTATGATTTTTGTTTCGGCTTTATGTGGCCTGCTGATTTGAATGTTATTTATTAACATAAATGGGAGGACCCACAAACATATCTATTTATTAAAAAGTCCTAAATAATTTCAATAAATCACGTATACTAAAAGTTTACTACTACTACTACTAACAACTCACCGCGGCGCCAAGCCGCGGTGAGTTCCTATTTCCTATTTCGCGGTGAAGGAAGTTCCTATTTCCTTTAAAAAAAAATTTATGACATCCTCCAACCCCAACCACGGACGACCTGCTTTCCGTTTAACCCTAGACGGTTGGCCAAAAAGGACAAACAAGTTGGCCAAAAAGAAAAATATTAAAAGTTTAGTACAACAAATTAAATCTTACAGAGTCAAAACCGATTCAAAATTACGAGCAAATGGACTATTAGAATAGTTTGGTTCAATTATGAGATTGAGCATCCTCTGCTGGGTCTGGGGGCTGGGGAAGGCGAAGGGGGATATGCTCTGCAGCATTAGTGGTGAATATGGCTGGAAAAAAGCCAAGTGTATATGACATTTACCTTTGCCCACCAAAAAGCTTGTTTACCCTATACTACTTTAGTCTGCAGCGGCTCATTGCTGAAAATTTCGGTAAAAAACAAAGCACCAGAACTTAGAGTTATGACTGTTTAATGTGTTTTTATTGCTTATAAAATATTGCGTAATTCTTTTCAATTCACCAAGTACCGTGTTAGTTAAATAGTTACTTTTTTCACTAGTGCTTGAATAGCACCTACTTCAATAGCACCCCTCCCCCCTCAATAAAAATATTTTAGCTACGCCCCTGGTTAATCCCTAATTGTGTTAAGCCTGTATTGTTCACAGCTAATTATAATTGGATGCTTTCAAAACAACGCAATCAAAAATGTTACGAACCTCAATCAGCCACACCCTTGTCATGTTCTTGACCCTTAGCAGAGTATCCTAACTTAAAAGAATCTTTGTTTCTGATCTACTATTACAATACTAAATAACCTTTGAAACGGGGTACGGCCCTATATACTGCCGGGTCGCACTCAGGCTTTAGCAGCACAAGGCTAAGTCGTAATTACTTAGAAAATTATTGGCATTTGCTTTATCGACCTATTACAGCGTAATATTCTATCTTTACCTTCCGGTCTAAAATTCAATTTTTTAGTGAACAAAAATATTTTATGCATTTTATTTTTTTTTTTTGAACGAATCAATTAAAGGTTTAAATAATTTGCTATGGCTAGATCAGAATACCTGTAATGATAACGATTACAACAATACTGTAATAGCACCGTGGAAAGCCATCTGAAAGTTCGTTGCACCATACTAGAGTAAAGTCAAAATCAAATTCTTTTGAGGTGTCCAACGAAGAAAAACGTACTAATATTTTCTTTATATATTTAGCCTTTTAAAACAATTTCTACAGAATATTCTACAAATAGGGAAGGCGGAACTATTAAGCCCTCTCTCAATAATTCACTGATATTTGAATAGATCTCACTGGTTTCTATTAGCAGGTTTGGGTCTATTTCCTTTGAGATGCTGAGACATGATATAATCCCATTGAGTGGAATTTTGTCATATTAGGATAAGACATATTGAAGGTCAGATCTCCAAATCCCTACACAGATTCCAAGGCTCCAGGGCCTGTAAAGTAATGAGAAGATATATATATATATATATATATATATATATATATATATATATATATATATATATATATTATATATATATATATATATATATATATATATATATATATATATATATATATATATATATATATATATATATATATATATATATATATATATATATATATATATATATATATATATATATATATATATATTTTGAAACACTAACATATAATTTAAACTATAAAACAATTCTTTATTTATGCTTGGCACAAGTCAAATCCCATGGAAACTTACAGGTGAAAGCCTTAATCCTTTTTTACCATTTTTTTTGAATGCTTTTAAAAGAATCAAGAATTTGAGACTTCACACTTGGACTCCGATAACAGCTGAGAAAAGCCAACTTTGATTGTATATAATAACTTAAAGTGACTGTAATAGGATCAAACGGTTAGTGGTAACGAATTGTAAGTAATAAGGGAGGCGAGTCAATAGTGATTGCACCTCCAAAAAACTGAATTTTGAAATATTAATGAAAATAACACCATCAGATTCAACATAACCAAGAACCCTTCCATAGAAGTTTCAAGCTCCCATTTGCAAAAATTTGGAATTTTATATTATTTCCCAAAAGGAAGACCACCGCGGCGAGATTATTTGTTTTATTTTTTTCCTCTTGGATGATTGCATCGAAATAATAAACCTAGAATAATGGAAAAGGGTTCATCTGAGTGAAAATTAAAAGTTCTAGTGCCCTATTTAAGTGACCAAAAACACTGGAGGGAAACTATCCCCCCCCCCCTCCCACCCTCTTTTTCCTCAAAGTCGTCCGATCAAAATTTTTATATAGCCATTTTGTTCAGCATAGTTGAAAAGGGGGCATTTGCGGAAGAAATTACAAGTTGGTTTCAAGTGTCGAGTTGGTTTCAAAGGTATTTTGAGAAAGTTTCTGCCATCATACGTGTTCCAGGGTAATATACACTAAATTGTTGATGGACGAGGATATGGGCGGAGCTTTTATACGCGCCAAGACAGTAGTAGCCACATATTACTGAGTTGTGATTATACTGTATATAATTTATATACAGTGTTCTAAATCTACGACCCTTGTGCTTGAGCAGTCATTCTTAAGGAATTGCGACACAAAGTCAGACTTTAGCTTAAAGAGCAGGGGGCTGAGGAGGGCACATCCCCCCTCACAAGGAATCGATAAATTTGGGGTATTTTATGTCACTGACCTACGAATAAGGTGAACAAACCACTCGATGCCTTTTTTATGCTCTTTAAAAGTATAATAATCGCTTTATTCCGAAATTCAATTTTAAGCCCTTTAAGGACCCTAAAAGAGGATAATTTTTTCTCATATTTTAAATACCACTTACTTGCCCCTGTTAGCCCCTGATCACTCGTTTAAACCGGTTTACTTGCCCCTGTTAGCATCACTCGTTTAAACCGGTTTACAAGTAAATTGAATCGAATGTGACGAAATCGAGAAACAGAAAACACACAAGAAATATATAATCCGGGCTATATATTTGTACATGAGGGAGCGGGTTAAGTATAGTGGATTTGCCGATGAAATATGTTAGTTATAATTGAACTGCATACAATTAAGTAAAAAACCCTACAATTGTTTTTAACCCTTTTATATTGAAAAAACAAGAGAAAAAGGTACCATCTTTGAGCGTCCTTAATGGACTTGAAATTGAATTTCCGAGTAAAGCGATTGTTATATTTGGAAAGAGCACAAAAAAGGGTATCGAGTGGCTTACCTGATTCGTATGTCAGTAATAAATCTGTCCCAAATTTACCATGGAATCATTAATCCATTCCTAAAAACTCTTCACTTAATTTATCCCCAACCTAATGATATCCCAATTTATATATATTCATAAATTTTCTGAAACATGATATACAAATAAAATAGTGCCATTGGATTCCTTATTATCTGCTATTAATTTAAAAAAACTTTCTGAAAAAGAAGTTTTTCAAAGAAAAGTAAAGGCCATTATAAACTTAAGATCAGCAGATAGAAATACCTGTTAAAACTCAAACTCAAAATGACCAGAAATTAATATTAAAAAAATGAAACCCAAAACGAACAGAAATTAAATAAACACTCACAGCAATAAAAAAAAACAACATACAAGCAATAATATAAATAAATAAATAAATTTTAAAGAAAGTAATGCTTAAATTGAATTTGCAAATCAAACTTCAAACGAAGAAAAATATTTTAGTATTGAAGTATAAAGGAAACCCAAAACAGACAGAAATTAAATAAACAATCAATGCAAACAAACATACAATAGATACTAATATAAATGCATAAATAAATCTTAAAACGAGTGAAACTTAAATTGAATATGGAAATCAAGCTTGAAAAGAACAAAATCACTGCCAACAAGAGTTTGGGTATTGCCTCCTTCTCTCATTCTAAAAGTCTAAAACCTACTGCGTCATTGGCGCTTTACTGAAAACTACTTTACAAATTGAATATTTGATATATAATGATATTAATTGTTGAAATATCTATCAGTTCAAGACTTTATTTCACTGTTTTTCATTTTAATTTCATTTTCAATCCTGTAAGAACTGGAGAAAAAAAAATATTTGTAATATAAAGATAAGTTCTTAAACCACATTGGCCTGGCATCACATAAAGAAAGAAAAACGAGCAAAAATGGGGTTTTCTATAGGCCAAATGAAAGTACTGAAAAAACACAACAAAGCAAATATTTCGAGAGGACAAACGCCTCTCTTCTTCAGCGCGAAACGAAATAATGTATCCAAAAACAAACGCGGAAAGTCAATGTGAAAAGAACCAAAAAATTAAAAGATGAATAAAATTCAATAAAAGCCAAAAATTAAAAGAATCAAAACCAAATATCTAACAACCATAAAAGCGAGTTATTCGCCAATATCCGCGATTTGCACAAAATCCAAAAAAATTATAAACTGCCATCGACGGATACTAGCGAACAACTGAGAGAGAAAAGAAAACAATTCATTCACTCAAAAAACAAAACGAACCAGCAACTAATTAAGTTGGAGAAGTATGTCATCTGACTTCAGATTTTAATTAATGCATTTCTTGCAGACACCCTTTGAGACCTAAGGGGTTGTTCACGTGTTTGATTATATGACTGGGAAATTGGTTCAAGGTTTATTTCAGGGATTACTAAAGTATCAGATATTGGCGAATAACTCGCTTTTATGGTTGTTAGGTATTTGGTTTTTATTCTTTTAATTTTTGGCTTTTATTGAATTTTATTCATCTTTTAAATTTTGGTTTTTTCTTTGGTTTTTTGGCTCTTTTCACATTGACTTTCCGTGTTTGTTTTAGGATACATTATTTCATTTCGCGCTGAAGAGGAGAGGCGTTTATCCTCTCGAAATAGTTACTTTGTTGTGTTTTTTCAGTACTTTCATTTGACCTATAAAAAACTCCGTTTTTGCTCGTTTTTCTTTCTTTATTTGTAATATAATTCATTTTCAGTAAAGCGCCAATGACGCAGTAAGCTTCATTTGCATATTTGATTTAAGTTTCACTTGTCTGAAGATTTATTTATGAATTTATATTAGTATGTATTGTATGTTTGTTTGTATTGATTGTTTATTTAATTTCTATTCGTTTTGGGTTTCATTTCTACTTCAATAGCAAAATATTTTTTTCTTTGTTTTAAGCTTGATTTGCATATTCAATTTAAGCATTACTCGCTTTAAGATTGATGTGTTCATTTATATTATTACTTGTATGTCTTTTTGTTATGACTTTTTGTTTAATTTCTGTTTGTTTTGGGTTTCGTTTATTCTTTAATAGTAATTTCTGGTCATTTTGAGTTTGAATTTTGCCAGGTATTTGTATCTGCTGATCTTAAGTTTAAAAAGGCCTTTACTTTTCTTTGAAAAACTTCTTTTCGGAAAGTTTTTTTTAATTAATTTTTGTTTTTGATTGCAAAAAGTTTCAAGTTTTTAAAAATTCCTTATTTCAAAATCAATTTTTTTTTTCAGCCTCAAATTTTCATCAAAATATCCAAACTACTATCAAAGAAACAATATCAAAGTAAAAAATAAAAAATTAAAGATAGAATCAAAGTAAACAAGGTATCGAAGCAACAATAATCAACTTGCATAACTTACAACCCCTCCACGGTAAATCGAAGTTGCCACATAAATGACAACATCCAAGGATTAAAGTAAACAAAGTATCAAAGTAACAATAATCAAGTTCTGTAACTCAGAGCTATTTCCCCGGGGTTCGGGGCGGGGGTTAAACCCCGGAAGCATAGTTATTTGGCCTTCGAACTTTTTTGAACAAAAGGTGATCTCAAAATTTTGACCGGGTGTCCTTTGAAAAAGTGGGGCGTAGGCTAGTTGCCCATTGACCACTTTTGACTCTTAAAAACGAACTGGAAAATTTCAATTTCTAATCAAATGACCCCCTCTAAAATTAATAAGACCACCCCTTCCACAAAAACCTTATATTCCAATAATTGGCAACTTACATAAGTTACAATCTTTGTTCCGGGGGCTATGGAGGACTTCTCAGCCCCTAAGTTATAGTAGCTATAGTAGGTTATATCAAGTTATAGTAGTTATAGTAAGTTATAGGAAAACAGGGCGTGTGGGGGAGGGGGTAGTTTCCCTCCAATATCTTTTGACTCTTAAGAAACAAACTAGAACCTTTTAATTTCCAATATTATACGAGCATCCTTTCCATTGGAACTATATATGCACGCATGGCATAACTTACAAAGCCTGACCCTTGGCCCTGGGGGATTGTGTCGACAGAAGAGTTTTTTATCGGACTCTTGAACCATTTTTAACAAAATAGCTATCTCAAAACTTTTATCTGATGCAGTTGGGGAGAGAAGGGCGTTGGGGGAGGGGAAGCTAGCTGCTCTCCAATCACTTTTTACTCTTAAAAAGTGAACTACAACTTTTAATTTCCAATCGAATAAGCCCTCTTTGAAGTATATATGAGCATCCCTTCCATAAGAACCATATATGCCCCTTAAGCATTACTTACAACGCCTGTCCCGGGACCTGGGGGGGGGGGGGGGGGGGGTTTGTCGACCCCGGAGTTTTTGTGATTGTACCGTGAGCAAAATGCGATATATTTAAAACACACAAATGAAGTTCCTTCTTTCTAAAGATAACTCCGACTTCCCCTAATTAAGTTAAATCTAGTTTAAAAAATGAAAAGTCCTTAATAAGCAAAGAGAAAAATTGCAGTTAGCCTCAGACAAAGAATGGTGCTATCCAAGCTTTGGATTTCGCTAAGACAGTGGGCAATAAAAAAGATGCTACGTACAATATTTCTAAGGAATTTTAAATGATAAGAACCGTGTGAACGTTTGAATCATCAGAAATATTTAAAACAATTTATTGGACGAAGAATTCGCATCCTTGGGCCACTTGAGCCAATCGTGAGCCAGTTCTTATAGCGCAAGACAAAAAAAAACTATGTTTGGTAGTGGGGTAAAAGTGCTTTTGGAAGTATTCGTAAATGAGATTCAGGATCATTTAGACAGAATCATTTTCGACGTTCAAGCTTTGCAATTCTCTCATTGTTGTATCTCAGTCACCGTTGTTGACATTTGAAGTGACCTACTGCTGTTCACCTAAATATGTAAGTTTCAATAAATCTATTGCTTTTTACCGGTGTTTATTTCATTTATATGTCTGTACCTAGCCTAATGACAGCTAATTAGTTCGCATGTCTCCAAAGGCACGTTCCTAAGGAATCTGATCTCCAGATAGCTCGAGGAGAAGAGGTCACATCTATATGGCTACACATTTTATTTTCTGTCATTAGTTGAGGGTGGCGTAGGCCTTGTTGGCACGATCTTTAGCGCTAAAAGCGGCGCTATCGGAGAACTTATAAGGTGTAAGTTCACAGCTTCGAGGTACGATATTAGATTTGACGCGGTCAATATTTATGACCACAATTAAGCCCAGTCCTTTTCTTTTATCGCTAACATTTTCTTTATAGCCACAAATATCTTTCATTCTTCGCTACAAATGGCGCGAGTCGGAAATTGGAGAAAAACTTGCGAACTAATTAGGCTATAAAACTTTGTAATTTAAATTTAATTATCGGAGAGATACAGACATATAAGTAAAGTGATAAGGCCTATTGCCGCTAAGCTACTACAGGGAAACCCTTTAGATATCTCATAGGAGATAATAGCCTCCCCCAAAATAGGTTAAGTGAAAAAATAAATTTATTTTGAATTGATTCAAAAAAAAAATGGCGGACGACCTTAATGACTTATTAATAGTGCAAAAGTTAGTCGCAAAAAATATAGAAATAGCAAAGTCTATCCCGGAGTACAATGGTCAATCAGATATTGACGAATTTAATATCCAATTGGCCCAGTTTGTACAACTAACAAAAACAGAGCTAGAAGCGTTAGTCGACATGCTCCTATTACGATTAAAAGGCCAGGCCTTAACCTTTCTAAAAAAGATTGAACATACCATAGGCAATGACGCCAACTTGCCAATAAATGCGGTGGACAAATTGTTAAAAGCATTTAAAGATAGATTTATCGAAACCAGTTCCATAAATAAATTAAAACACGGAATGGTGAGCTTTGAGTATTCACAAAATATAAGAGAATATCTTGATAATATACGCATTTCAGTAGAGGCAAAATACGGAAGAGGTTCAGGTGAACTGTATGAAAAAGTCATACTAAATACCTTTTTGCAAGGGCTACCCCTAAAACTATATAGAATGGTAATATCCAAAAATATTCAGACGCTGGATCTTGCAGTTCAGGAGGTAGAGCGATTGATCGAAGTTGATACGATGGTTGCTAATCACAGTAAAGCAAAAATAAATAGCCTAGGCGATTCAAACGCGAACCCAATCTTCAAGGGCGATCAGGCGTCTCCCAATTTCTTTTCAAGGGATAACTCCCCAGTGCCACAAAGAAATAAAACGCAAGAACCCGCTAGGCAAAAAACAGCACGTTTTCAGCCAGTCAAACAATCTAATTACGAAAATAACCCTAAAATAATAAGGTGCTATATTTGTAATAGACCTGGACATATCGCGAGAGAGTGCCGTTATGTCCCCAATCGCATACCAAAAATTGCTGACGGTAGTACGCAAAATTATGGCAACCATTTGTTCGGAAGAACAAATTTTAGTGCCGGTGGTGCGCTAGGCTATAGCCAGGGAAGATTGCGCCAATCAGTACCTTACAACGTGTACAAACCAAATTTTTATAACCCTCCCCCCAATAGACAAATAAATTATCGATTTGAAAACCCAAATAATCGCCAAAGCCAATATAATGCGAGAATGCTATATAGAAATCACGAAACTTTGCGGACGAGAAATGAAAATTTTGCAAGCCAACGGCATTGGCAGTCAGCACCAGCAAGCGGCACTGACACAAGACATCCAAGTTACCACAATAATATATGGTGAAGGCAGACAGATATAAATCAATTAGATATGCCTACGGAACCTCATATGCCTGAATATCTATTACAGGCACCGACACATGAAATAAATCCTCAGGGAAACGTTTCAGGCCCCTCAGAAATATAAATTGGACCCAGAGGGTGCCCAGAATATTTAATAAATCCAAAACAATGGTAGTGCCGCCTTGTAGTGATAATAATAATAGGTTGCCTATATTTAATGATTTTTGTGTAGAAAACATTTACTTTAAAGCCTTAGTTGACAGCGGAGCTAAAGTCAATATCATAAGCTCCTGCGTATTTAATATGTTGCCTCCCCATATTAGGCAACAAAGAAATTTTAATAATCCCAATTTAACTAGTGTGACAGGACATAAATTGGATGCAAGAGGTTCAATTTGCCTAAACGTAAAAAGGGACAATAGGATATTTTCGACAAATTTTATAATATGCGATAACTTTCCGTATGAAGCAATTATAGGTGCAAATTTTTTAAGGTCTAACAGAGTACTCTTAGACGTAGCAAACGAGAAACTTGTCTACCCAGCTAAGGTAGGGGAAAAAATTTCTACCTTAAGAAATCGTAACAGAGGTTACGAAGACAACGTAACAGTAAACAAAATTTCTGACGGTATAATGTCGCAATCTTTTGAACCTCATGTCTCACAAAGAGGAAAAGGAATAATCAGAAACTCGTCCAAATTTGCTGAAAGACATTGCAGAGATGAAGTAAATTTAAATAATAAAAGTATTGAATCCGCAAAAATAAAAATAGGAGATATGCGACAGTACAGGTCGAACGAAATCAAGAAAATAGCGGAATTATGGAAAAAAATGTAAAACCCAATGTGACGCCACAAGATGCCGCAATGGCGCAGCATAGCGCCAATATGAATCTAATAAACAATGAAAATAAAGAGAAATATTACGGATTCGCGATAAGGAAAACAAAAGTCCCTCCCAAAACGATACAAAAAATTCAAATATCACAGATGATTGAACCAGTGGTTAGCAAATCCGAAATATGGTTTGCGACACCATCAAACGAAATTCCTGAAAATCTGCTATGTGAGGAACAGATTATATCTTACGACAGAGGAGAAGGTTTTATTTGGGTAACTAATAACCACGAAAATGATACAATTACAATAAAAAAAGGGACGTGTTTAGTTCAAATCCAGGTTTTAACGGAGAATGATTTAAATAGATGGGAAAATTCTAAAAGAAAACTAGTTAACGGCATTAAAACCTTAAATAACAAATATCCTTTAACTAAATCGCAATTTCTAAACAAATTTAATATGGATCATATTACGGACTTGGAACTTAAGAACAAGTTATGCGAATTATTATGGAATTTTAAAGATGTGTTTTCCGCATCTGAAGATGACATCGGACTGATACCATTTTATGAACACTCTTAACGACTGGTAATCCCGTAGCAAGACAGCCATATCGTGTGCCATATAAGCACAAAGAATGGTTAAAAAATAAAATTCATGAATTAGAAAAAAATGAAATTATACGCCCAAGTATAAGTCCGTATAGTGCACCAGTGATCTTAGTACCAAAGAAGAATGGTGACCTTAGACTTGTAGTAGACTACAGAGCCCTCAACAAACAAGTAGTTAGCGATAAATTTCCTTTACCAAGAATAGATGAAATTCTTGACTCTATTTCAAGCAAACACAAAATTTTTACTTCTTTGGACCTTACCCAAGGCTACCACCAAGTGAAAATTGCCGAAAAAGATATCCATAAAACTGCATTTTCAACATGTGAATGTGGTTCATATGAATACTTAAGGGTACCTTTTGGACTTAAAACAAGTTCAAGCGCGCTATGTAGACCCTTATTACACCTGTTAAGAGGATTAAAGAATATAATTCATTTTGTTGATGATGTCATATGCGTGGGAGAAAACACTGAACAACACTTAGGAACATTAGCTAAGGTCTTCGAGAAGTTCAGACAGGGCAATTTAAAATGTTGGCCTGAGAAAGTAAATTTATTTCAATTTAAAATTAAATTTTTAGGAGTAGTAGTGACACAAGGAGTGACGTCCCCAGACCCTGATAAAATAAAATGTGTTGAAATTCTCAAACCCCCTAGAACCATGAAAGAATTAAGGGGAATATTAGGTCTTACTGGCTACTTTAGAAAATTCGTACGTAATTACGCCCAAATTGCGAAACCCCTCACGGAATTAACTAAAGGGAACTCCCAAAATGTTACCTGGTCCCAGGAAGCTCAAACTTCCCTAGACCGTCTCAAAAAGGCGCTCACTTCTGAACCAATATTATCACTTCCTGATTTCGAAAACGGACGATTTGTGGTCACAACCGATGCTAGTTCAAAGGGCATTGGGGCTATTATTTCGCAAATAATTCCCAATGGAAACCCTGCTCCTTTACAAGGACCTTCCAATCAAAAAAAATAGAAAAAGTTACATGCTATTCGAGTAGAACTTTATCAAAAGGTGAAAGTAGTTATTCCGCCACAAACTTAGAATTATTATCTATAATCCACCACTTGGACAAATTTAGACACTATTTGAGTGGTAGAAAATTTATACTACGATCAGACCATAAAAGCTTGCAGTACCTGCGAACATTTAAAAACCCCACGGGAATTCTAGCTAGATGGATTATGAAAATCCAAGACCTAGATTACGAATTTGAACATTTAAAAGGTAAACAAAACGCAGCTTGTGACTATTTGAGTAGATACCCAGAAAATAGTCCGTCGGAAACTGAGGAAAATGAAGTTAACACCATCAATGCTAAGAGCAAACATAAATGTAAGAAAAACAAAGTCAAAGACACAGTAAAGGAAAATAGGGTTAACTATTGTCCCTTGTCGTTAGAAAATATAAAAAGGAAGCAAAAAAGGACGAAATGTGTTCGGCGCTTATTAATTATTTTATGAATGACGATGCGTTACCGGATAAATTCAAAACTCTTAGAAAAGAAATAGATAATTTTTACTATGATCTCGATGAAGAAATACTATGTAGAATCGTGACGGCTGAGACAAATAGAAACCAAACTTCAATAATACCTGTATTACCACAAAACTTAATAGCACCTGCATTTGAATGTTTTCATTCAGATATAGGTGGACATTTAGGAGTAATGAAAACTTTCCATAAATTAAAACAATATTTTTACGTGCCGTCGGAAATGACAAAACTTAAAGAATTTGTAAGTACATGCGAAGCATGTAACTTAAGAAAAATCCCCCAGGCTTATCCCAATCCTCCAATGGGAAGAGTCCCGGTAGCAAAGTACCCCTTCGATATTATCTCATTCGACTTATACGGGACGAGCGGAGGCTTGCCTGTTTCCAGAAGAGGCCATACTTGTATTCTTTCAGTTATAGACCATTTTTCAGGATTTACTTTTGCAAAAGCATTGAAAAACCAAGGTGCTTACGCCACAAGTAAGGCGTTAGCAAAATTATTTTTAAAATTTGGCATTCCTAATAAAATTTTGAGTGACAACGGAAGCAATTTTGTTTCAAAAGTAACAAAATACTTAATGAGTTTTCTTAATATAGAGAAAATGGTGACAGCTCCGTACCATCCACAAGCTAATGGTAAAATAGAAAATAGGCATAAAATATTCTCGAACGTATTAAGTATTTATACAAAAGACAATAGAAACGAACTGGGATCAATTCTTACCTTATTTAACTAACGTAATCAGCACTGCTTATTCAGAAACAACTAAAGATAATCCATTTTATTTACTTTTTGGTCGTGATTTTAGAATCGCGTATGATGAGATTATTGAGTCTCGGCAGTATTATAATAATTCGGAGGATTACAAACAAGAATTCATAAATAGGATGAGGAAAACTTATAAAATAGAAGAGTTGGAAAATGTAAAAGAAACCAAGAGCTAAGAAACCAACCCAAAATCAAGGGGAGTATTGATTTCAAAGTAGGAGACTGCGTCTACCTAAAGAACGAAGCAAAAACGGAAGGCAAAAAACTTTCCAACAAATATTCTGGACCGTACAGAATAGTCAAAAAGTACGATAACGATTATACTTTTAAAATGGAAAACCCTTGTAGTGGAAGAACTTACAAGGCTCATGTTAGCCGAATAAAAAGAGCGAAATTTCCAGAGAGATGGGTATCACATCCCTCCTCAACTGATTCGTCAGATGCAGAAAATGAGCCCCCTAGATCAAGATTGGCAGAGCTAAAACCCTTTAATTTCAAGCAAGACTATTTCGAGAATGAGAGCGATGAGGAAAACTTTGAAAAATTTTTAGCTATGAAAAATTTAGTTATTCCAAAGAAAAAATCTCTAATACCAGTAAGAATAAAAACGCAAAAAGGCTCAAAAATTTCATCATCAGAGAGTGCGGGAAAATTGGATTATACAATATCTCCAAAAACCCAATTTTTCCCCGATAGAATTTCGACCCCTTGTCCCCCCAAAAGATTTCCAGACGATATGGTTTCCCCTGCAACACCGATAGAAAGGCCCCTGTCTTTACAGGAGGAATTAAACAGAGCTGTAGAAACCCCCGGTATTACTGTGAAGAAAACTCCCCCCAAAGATTCAACTAAAACAAATCTGCGAGATGCTATGGATTTAATAAATTTCCCCATAAAACAAGTCAAAGTACATTGCCCGAGAATAAAACTCCCAAGGATGACCAGCAAGGACAATATCATGATATAACTGTGTCCAAGGTCAAGCCTAAACAGTGGACTTCATGGAGGGAAACCTTAGTGCAAAAAATGCCCCATCCCCCCGAGGACATGGCATTCAAACAGTGGAGGAACCCCGAAAAAACTCTTGATTCCTCTCAAAGCTCTCAAGAATCTTTCAAGTCTCCCGAGTTGAAAACTCAAAGCGAGGACTTAGAGAATAAACCTTCTACTTCCAAAGGAGTGGAAATTTACGAAGGAAGGGCAGGTGATACCTCAAAAAGTGCCACCTCTAAAAGCTCTAATCCGGATTCGTCGGAAACTAGTTCCGAAGAGTCTGACGGCGAATCAGACCATATAGTAGTTAAAGAAATAGGGAAATCAAGACCGACTTCAGCAGCCGCACACGCGAAACAAACGAAATTAAAAGGGCAAGCATTTTTGAAAAAACAATTCGAAAAGTTCGATCTTATTTCGCAGGCAGAACCGAAAAAGAAAAAACCGCAAGAAACAGAGGAGAAAATAACGACACAGTCAGGTAGAACGGTTAAAAAAACCTGACAGATGGAAATATCCCTAATTAATGTAAAGACAAATTTCAAATCCCTTATGAAAATCAACTTATGATCCACCATAATAAATTTAACAGTGTGTAAGTAAAGTTAACAAAGTCAATATTAATAAAAAAACATAATAATAATAATACGAGTGATGTCAAAACATTGGTGATCAGTGAAAAAGGTTGGAACAGAAAATAACCAAAGGTAGGAAGCTCGTGGCCTACTGAGGACGACAACTGGCGTTGGACCACGTCTTGTGGGAAGCCTGGGGAGGAACTCAAAGCCCACGCAGCATTTAATTTGTTGAGTTTTGGCAGTCCCCTCGGATTTTCTATGAAAAATCGACCCAAGTCCTAACAAAGATTGATGTCATCAAAAAAAAAAAGAAAAAACTACCAGTACAGAAGCGTATAATTATGAGCTGATCATGTTCGTATATGTGGACCGGATCGTGGGGATAATGAATCCCGTTCCCTGGGATCCTGTTCATATTTATGCACACTATCATGATTTCTGTTCCAAGAGAAACTGTTGGAACTTTGTCTTGTTATAATAATACAGAAAGAATAGACCCAAGTTACAAAACAGAATTACTGTTACAAAATGTGGGTACGATAACCATAAAACAAGGGTGTCAACTCGTAACCAAAGAGTTAACTGTTCGAACGCCATTAATTACCATGAGCACAAAGATAATAGGTCCCAAAATAATCAATTTCAAAGCAATTAACCTGTCGTACACTGTTCCCAATATAGAAAACGAGGAAATGAAAACCTCGATATGGTCCAAAATAGAAAAGAATAAAGGGACAATAAAGCTTACAAAAGTAAGAGAAGCATTAGATTCCCATATTCCCCTATTTACAAATGAAGACCAGAGATTAACGTACGTGGATAATAGATACGGAATGTTCTCAACCAATTTCTGGTGGAACATGCTACTGGCCGTATGTTTCGTATTCGCAACTTCCCTGACCATAAGAACCCTATTGACTTGTAATTACGGAAAAATCCTGAGACTAAGAAGGCGAAAACCAAGAGAAGAACACGGGGAAACGGCTGAAATGCAGAGGTTAAACCCGGAACCGCCTGAGAACGTCTAAGCCAAGAAAAAGGGAAGACATGAGAAAACGAGTGGGTATAGAGGTCTCCACTCGTCCTTGCTATGTCTTGTTCCCTCATTGTAAGGTTGTTTACGTAAAACCGTGTGGCTATGACGCTGCAACATGCGTTTCTTAAACAGCACGGACGTGCGTGAAAAATGCAGGCATGAAACATGTTGTAAAATGAGACCTCAAAAATTAATCATGTAGAATAAACTCTGTTTAAATGATTATTTTAAATCTAATATAAAATTAGATAAGTGTTGAAAGAAGTTAAAATAAAGTGTATGTAGTAGTTTATATTAGAAAGCATAATAAGAGACCACACTTAAAGTTAAAGAATTAATCTTTTATATCGTCGTAGGCTATAACAACTTAGAAGAAAATTCTATGTATTGAATTTCCCAATGGGAACTTTACATATATATTTCAACCAACATGATAAAAATTTCGTTTTGTGTCCTAATATTAGTGTATTTATTTAACTCTGTCTCGTAGTGTAAAATTCATGTACCCAATCGATACGTATTTGTACTATGAGTATTTACTTTAAAGAACGTGTGATTCTGCCTCGTTATTTTTATTACAGGAAGTGGATCGACATATTGGAAATCGATTATTACAATGCGTAGTCCAGCGCAGATACAACTTAGTAGCATCTATTTTCATCGTACCTCAACCAACGAAGAGTACTCACCATAGACTCCAGGCAATTTTCATCCCAGCTTCGTCTACGAAAACAACAGTTACCAATGATCGTTGTTCACCTCGACTATGAACCATATTACGTATCAGGTAACATTGTATTTGAATCTCAATATCCAGTGCAATATCAAACTATATAATCACATAAATTCTGAGAACCCCATCGATCAGTACAAGATATAAGTACATAAATATAGCCTTTGATAATCATTATGGACCCATATACCATATGACCGTATAATTATGATATTTGATGACCCCAAAAACTATTTATGTGTCACAGACTTACACGTCGAATCCCTTTCGACCATCTCTCGAAATCCATCTTATCCCCTCTGCGTGGAAAGTTCATATCTCCGTTACCCCAGAAATGTTACGTGATAATTTCTGAAAAATGGACCTGGAAACCAACCATTGAATTACAGAAACCAAAATTAACCCCAGTGACCAACCCCTCAGTGACAATATACCCCTCCCACAAGTTAGAGATAATATTTTGAAGGAGTCACTATAGTTTGATGTCGACCTGTTCCAAATCCAAACTTCAATTCCCCTGTGATTAACCTAGGAATCACCACAAAGGTTAATAGACGCAAGCCATGAGCTAACAATTTTATAAGAGAACTTTGATCCCTAAATGCACGAATGAACAATTTTATACGAGAATACATTCTCTGTGTGCCTCAAAATATCCCAAAAATGATATGCTGAGAAGAAAATAAACGCACTCCCAGTGTTCAACCCCTTAATGATAAGGCACCCTATGAACTATCAAAAAGCAGGTGATATTGAACTCTGACAGTATATTCCCACACCTGTAGTTGGAAGCATCATTTCCCAGTTGACAATTAAAAAAGATTATCGTGTGAACACAATCGTGCTTGAACTATCCCATGAAGAAACCATAACGTAAGTGCTTTAAAAATTTTGCTAAGACGAAAAGAGTGAAGGACAATAATTTACAACAGAAGGATTGAGTACACTAAGGACTCAAAAGGTGATGAAATAGATGTGAATTTACATAGGTTACTTCTTGATAACTTTATGTTAACTATATGTTACCTCCAATATCCTATCATTAACGTTGCGTAGCCAACATCCCCATTGAAAGTGTTCTAATGTTACCAGTGAACATGGTAAACCCAATATTGTGTATTTTAAATCATTCTAGTATGTAGTGTTAGATGTCCAGATAGAGTTATGTGTGGCGTTGTCGAGCTATTCATTTAATGTAGCGTAGATAGAAAGTAGTGTGCCATATAGACAGCAAAATAAAAAAAAAGCCTTGTAAAAAGTGAATTCAAAAAAAATCTTATGTGGATGTAGAATAGCCCCAACCTTGTTGGAAATGTAAAAGTAGTCAGTAATAGATGTAGAAAAAAAAATAGTATAGTAGCTAGCCTAGAACCATGAATAATCTTAGTCCGGTAGATGAATTTTAGATAGGGATGTAGAATAAAATAAGAAAAGTAATAGAGAAAATTTTTAGCACTCCTGATTAAGCCATAACATGAATATAAAATAATTATGTAGAAGAAATAGTTAATAAATTGCGAACATTTCAAAAGCCCAAAGGCAAGCAAGTCGTAATGACGGGACGTCATTACTTAATGGGACGGGTAATATGTACCGTGAGCAAAATGCGATATATTTAAAACACAGAAATAAAGTTCCTTCTTTCTAAAGATAACTCCGACTTCCCCTAATTAAGTTAAATCTAGTTTAAAAAATGAAAAGTCCTTAATCAGCAAAGAGAAAAATTGCAGTTAGCCTCAGACAAAGAACGACGCTATCCAAGCTTTGGATTTCGCTAAGACAGTGGGCAATAAAAAAGATGCTACGCAGAATATTTCTAAGGAAGTTTAAATGATAAGAACCGTGTGAACGTTTGAATCATCAGAAATATTTAAAACAATTTATTGGACGAAGGGTTCGCATCCTTGGGCCACTTGAGCCAATCGTGAGCCAGTTCTTATAGCGCAAGACAAAAAAAAACTATGTTTGGTAGTGGGGTAAAAGTGCTTTTGGAAGTATTCGTAAATGAGATTCAGGATCATTTAGACAGAATCATTTTCGACGTTCAAGCTTTGCAATTCTCTCATTGTTGTATCTCAGTCACCGTTGTTGACATTTGAAGTGACCTACTGCTGTTCCCCTAATTATGTAAGTTTCAATAAATCTATTGCTTTTTACCGGTGTTTATTTCATTTATATGTCTGTACCTAGCCTAATGACAGCTAATTAGTTCGCATGTCTCCAAAGGCACGTTCCCAAGGAATCTGATCTCCAGATAGCTTGAGGAGAAGAGGTCACATCTATATGGCTACACATTTTATTTTCTCTCATTAGTTGAGGGTGGCGTAGGCCTTGTTGGCACGATCTTTAGCGCTATAAGTGGCACTATCGGAGAACTTATAAGGTGCAAGTTCACTGCTTCGAGGTACGATATTAGATTTGACGCGGTCAATATTTATGACCACAATTAAGCCCAGTCCTTTTCTTTTATCGCTAACATTTTCTTTATAGCCACAAATATCTTTCATTCATCGCTACATGATATCATCTTGGAACTATTTTTAACAAAAAGAGCCTCAAAATTTTTATCTGATGTATTTGGGGAAAAAAGGGCGTGGGAAGAGGAGGGTTTCTATCGGCCCTTCGATCACTTTTGGCTCTTGAACAGTGAAATAGAACTTACAATTTCCAATCAATGAACCCTCTCTGAAGTTTATACGAGCATCCCTTCCATAAGAACCTTATATGCCCCTAAGTCAAAATTTACTACGCCTCCCCCCCCCCGCCCTGGGGGGGTTGTGCAGACCCCGGAGTTTTTTTTTATATGATCTTTGATCTATTTTTGACAAAATTGTTATCTCAAAATTACCACTTGATGTATTTAGGGGAAAATGGCAGGGGGTGGGGGGGGGCTAGCTGCCATTTGATGACTTTTGGCTCTTAAAAATGAAATAGAACTTTCAATTTTCAATCAAATGAGCCCTCTCTGAAGTTTATACGAGTATCCTTTCCATAAGAACCTTTATAGGGCCCCAGGGCATAACTTACAACGCCTGTCCCAGGGCCCTGGGCAGTTGTGTCGTCATCGAAGTTTTGTTATCAGACCTTTGAACTATTTTTAACAAATTTTTCATCTCAAAATTTTATTTGATGCATTTGGGGAAAACAGGGCGTGTGGCAGGAGGGAGGTAGGTGCCCTCCAATATCATTTGACTCTTAAAAAGTGAACTAGAACCTTTTAATTTCCTAGCTTATACGATCATCCTTTTCATAAGACCCATATATGCACGCTTGGCATAACTTAAAAAGTCTGACCCTAGGCCCTGGGGGATTGTGACGACAGAAGAGCTTTTTTTATCGGACTCTTGAACCATTTTTAACAAAATAGCTATCTCAAAACTTTTACCTGATGCAGTTGGGGAGAGAAGGGCGTTGGGGGAGGGGAGGCTAGCTGCCCTCCAATCACTTTTTACTCTTAAAAAGTGAACTAAAACTTTCAATTTCCAATCAAATGTGCCCTCTTTGAAGAAAATACGAGCATCCCTTCCATAAGAACCATATATGCCCCCTAGGCATTACTTACAACACCTGTCCCGGGACCTGAGGGGGGGGGGGTGTCGGCCTCGGAGTTTTTGTGGTATCATCTTTGAACTATTTTTAACAAAAAGGCTACCTCACAATTTTTATCTGATGTATTTGGGGAAAAAGGGCGTGGGAGGAGGGTGGTTTCTATCGGCCCTTCGATCACTTTTGGCTCTTAAACAGTGAAATAGAACTTTCAATTTTTTCCAATCAATGAGCCCTCTCTGAAATTTATACGAGCATCCCTTCCATAAGAACCTTATATACCCCCAGGGAAAAAATTACTACGCCTTCCCCCCCCCCCGCCCTGGGGGGGGGGTGTAGACCCCGGATTTTTCTTTTTTATGATCTTTGATATATTTTTGACAAAATCGCTATCTCAAAATTACCACTTGATATATTTAGAGGAAAATGGCGGGGGGTGGAGGGGGGGCAGCAGCCATTCAATGACTTTTGGCTCTTAAAAATGAAATAGAACTTTCAATTTTCAAACAAATGAGCCCTCTCTGAAGTTTATACGAGTATTCTTTCCATAAGAACCTTTATATGGCCCCAGGGCATAACTTACGACGCCTGTTCCAGGGCCCTGAGCAGTTGTGTCGTCATCGAAGTTTTGTTATCAGACCTTTGAACTATTTTTAACAAATTTTTCATCTCAGAATTTTATTTGATGCATTTGGGGAAAACAGGGCGTTTGACGGGAGAGAGGTAGTTGCCCTCCAATATCATTTGACTCTTAAAAAGTAAACTAGAACCTTTTAATTTCCAAACTTATACGATCATCCTTTCCATAAGAACCGTATATGCCCCCAGGGCATAACTTACAAAGCCTTCCCCTGGGCCCTGGGGGGTTGTGTCAACATAGGATTTTTTTTATCTGACTTTTGAACTATTTTTACCAAAATAACTATCTAAAATTTTTTATTTAATGTATTTGGGAAGGAAAAGCCAGTTGGGAAGAGGTTAGCTGCCCTCCGATCACTTTTGACTGTTAAATGAACTACAACTTCAATGTCCAATAAAATGAGCCCTCATTGAAGTTTATACGAGCAACCCTTCCATAAGAACCATAAATGCCCCCAGGGCCTAACTTACAACGCCTGCCCCCGGGCCCTGGAGGGTTGTGTTGACCTCGGAGTTTTTGTTATATGATCTTTGAACTATTTTTAACAAAATGGTTACCTAAAAATTTGTAGCTGATGTATTTAGGGGAAAGGAAGTGGGAGGGGGGAGATTGCTAGCTGCCCTTTGATCACTTTTGACTCTTAAAAAGCGAAATAGTACTTTCAATTTCCGATCAAACGAGCCCTCTCTGAAGTTTATAAGAGCATGCCTTCCATAAGAATCCCTTCCCTCCGATCTCTTTTGACTCTTGAAAAGTGAGCAAAAAAATTTGAATTGTTAATCAAATGAGCCCTCTTTGAAGCTTATAAAAGCATCCCTTCTATAAGAACCATATTTGCCTCCAGGGCATACCTTACTACGCCTGCCCCCGGACCCTGGGTGGTTGTGTCGACCCCAGAGTCTTTGTTTTATGAAATGTTTAGAAAAAAGGCCATGAGAGGGGGCTAGTTGCCCTCCGATCACTTTTGACTCTTAAAAAGTAAACTACAACTTTCAATTTCCAATCAAATGAGCCTTCTTTGAAGTTTATACGAGCATCCCTTAGATAAAAAACCATATGTGCCCCCAGCGCATAAATTAGGGTAGACTGAGGTACCTCCGCAAACGGGGAACTTTAATATATAAAATAATGATCAAATGATTTATTCATAGGCAGTGCGCTAGCGCTGCCTAAGTAAAGAATGATGTGGCTACAATGTTTTTTTTCTCCGACAGGCACTTCTTATCGAAGGAGTTGTCGTAGAAACTTCGAAAAGGGCTCATTCGATTGGAAATTGTGGTGGCTAGTGCCCTTTTTAATAGTCGAAAGTGATTGGAGGGCAACTACCTCCCCCCATCGCCCATCAGTCCCCCAAACACATCCAATCAAAATTTCGAGATAATCATTTTGTTCAGCGTAGTTGATTTCCAGGTAAAATATGTGTTTTTGAGGAGGAAACTTCCCCACAACCCTCAGGGCAAGGGTTTTAAGCTATACACTGGGGGCATATAAGATTTTTATATAAGGCGTTGTCGTAGAAACTTCAAGAAAGGCTCATTCGATTGGAAATTCAAAGGACTAGTGCCCTTTTTCATAGTCGAAAGTGATTGGAGGGGGCAACTAGCCCCCCCCCTCCCAACGCCCATTATTCCCCAAAACACATCCAAGCAAAATTTTGAGATAGCCTTTTTGTTCAGCGTAGTTTATTTCCAGATAGAAAATATGTTTTTAAGGAGGACATTCCCCCACTACCCTCAGGGCAAGGGTTTTAAGTTATGCCCTGGGGGCATATAAGGTTTTTTATAGAAGGCATTGTCGTAGAAACTTCAAAAAAGGCTCATTCGATTGGAAATTCAAAGGGCTAGTGCCCTTTTTAATAGTCGAAAGTGATTGGAGGGCAACTAGTCCCCCCCACGCCCATCATTTGCCCAAACACATCCAATCAAAATTTTGAGATAGCCATTTTGTTCAGCGTAGTTGGTTTCCAGATAGAAAATATGTTTTTAAGGAGGACATTCCCCCACAACCCTCGGGGCAAGGCTTTTAATTTATGCCCTGAGGGAATATAGGAACGATGTTGGCACAATGTGCTATTTATTATTTTTTTCCTTTAGAGCTGGGCACTTCATATGGAAATGGTCGTCGTAGAAACTTCAAAAGGGGCTCATTATATTGGAAACTGAGAGTTCTAGTGCCCTTTTTAATAGTCGAAAGTGATTGGAGGGCAACTCGCCCCCCCCCCACGCCCATCATTCCCCAGAACACATCCAATTAAAATTTTGAGATAGCCATTTTGTTCAGCGTAGTTGATTTCCAGATAGAAAATATGTTTTTAGGAGGACACTTCCCCACAACCCTCAGGACAAGGATTTTAAGTTATGCCCGGGGGGCATATAAGGTTTTTAAAGAAGGCGTTGTCGTAGAAACTTCAAAACAGGCTCATTCGATTGGAAATTCAAAGGGCTGGTGCCCTTTTTATAGTCAAAAGTGATTGGCGGGCAATTAGCGCCCCCACGCCCATCATTTCCCCAACCACATCCAATTAAAATTTTGAGATAGCCATTTTGTTCAGCCTAGTTGACTACCAGATAGAAAATATGTTTTTGAGGAGGACACCCCCACAGCCCTCAGGGCAAGGGTTTTAAGTTATGCCCTGGGGTCATATAAGGTTTTTAAAGAAGGCGTTGTCGTAGAAACTTCAAAAAACTCATTCGATTGGAAATTCAAAGGAAAAGTGCCCTTTTTAATAGTCAAAAGTGATTGGAGGGCAACTATCCCCTCACGCCCATTATTCCCCAAGACACATCCAATCAAAATTTTGAGATAGCCATTTTGTTCAGCGTAGTGGATTTTCAGATAGAAAATACATTTTTGAGGAGGACACTCCCCCAAAATCCTCGGGACAAGAATTTTATATTATGCCCTGTGGGCATATTGGAGATAAGAGGGCACTTAGCCCCCCCCCCCCCACGCCCATCATTTCCCCAAACACATCCAATCAAAATTTTGAGATAGTCATTTTGTTCAGCCTAGTTGATTACCAGATAAAAAATATGTTTTTGAGGAGGAAATCCCCCACAGCCGTCAGGGCAAGGGTTTTAAGTTATGCCCTGGGGTCATATAAGGTTTTTAAAGAAGGCGTTGTCCTAGAAACTTCAAAAAAAGGCTCATTCGATTGGAAATTCAAAGGACTAGTAACCTTTTTCATAGTCGAAAGTGATTTAGGGCAACTAGCCCCCCACGCCCATCATTCCCCCAAACACATCCAATCAAAATTTTGAGATAGCCATTTTGTTCAGCGTAGTGGATTTCCAGATAGAAAATATTTTTTTGAAGAGGTCACTCCCCCACAATCCTCGGGGCAAGAATTTTAAGTTATGCCCTGAAGGCATATAAGAACAATGTTGGCACATTGTTCTATGTATTATTTTTTTCCTTTAGTGCAGAGCACTTCATATGGAAGGAGTTGTCGTAGAAACTTCAAAAGGGGCTCATTCGATTGGAAATTGAGTGTTTTAGTGCCCTATTAATAGTCTAAAGTGATTGGAGGGCAACCAATCACCCTTCCACTCCACCCTCCCATTTGCCCATTATGTTTAAAAACTAAATGTTGCCTTAAGATTAAATCAAAATGCATTGTGATAATGCTAATTCCCAGTAAGGCATCTCAGCAGTATCCCAAGAACGACTGAGGGTATTATGTTCAAACTTTCGAGGCTACTTCTGCTCTTAAAATTTAACCAAACCAAAATAGTGTAAGTGTATCCAAGCTACCAAAGAAAGTAAACAGATTTTTTTGCGAATGGTATCAAGTTTTCCATTTCAGGTCAACTAGAGGACGTATGAAACTAAATTAAATACTACTATTTGTGTCCAGATTTTTCAAAGGGTGTATGTTGTTAAAAAATTGCTGAAATTTTTTTTTCCAGCATACAAATAGCAGGCCAAACTATAAAGTCTTAAAAAAACGATAAGATTTAAAGTATTATTTACTTTTTCCCTGAAAAGACTATGTCAATATAAAACGAACAGAAATTAATTAAAAAAAATTTTTCCACAAAATAAGTTTTTTAAAGAAAAGTAAAGAGCTCCATTAAACCAAAAATGAGCAAAAATAAAATCAAATTATCTACCAAGCGTGAAACTACCACAAATCAGTATCGACAAATAAATGAAACCCAAAACGAACAGAAATTAAAACAAATAACCGAGTCAAACTCAAAACGAGCAGAAGTTAACATGAGTTGGGCTCAAATCCCCTATGCCTTCCCAAGGCCAGAACATAATTTGCACTTTACTGAAAAAAAAATACAAATGAATGTGCATTGTCAGTTTGATGTACATATACTGATATTTAGTTATTAAAATGTTAATATTATTTGATTTATTAAAGTTATAAGAGTAAAAGCATTTTTTTTATTAAAGTGCAAATTATGTTCTGACTTGGGAAGGTATAGGGGTTTTAATCCCTACTCATGGTAATTTCTGCTCGTTTTGAGTTTGACTCGGTTATTTATTGTAATTTCTATACGTTTTGGGTTTCATTTATTTATCGACGCTGATTTGTGGTAGTTTCACGCTTGGTAAATTATTTTATTTTATTTTTGCTCATATTTTGTTTAATGGAGTTCTTTACTTTTCTTTGATAAACTTATCCTGTGGAAAAAGTTTTTTTTAGTTAATTTTTGTTCGTTTAATATCGACATAGACGTTTGAGGGAATAATAAAATAATACTTTAAATCGTTTCGTTTTTTAAAGACTTTTTAGTTTGGCCTGCTGCTTGTATGTTGGAGAAAAATTTTCAGCAATTTTTAACAAAATACACCATTTTAAAAACCTGGAAACAAATAGTATTGTTTAATTTAGTTCATACCTCCTCTAGTTGACCTGAAATAGAAAACTTGATACCATTCGCAAGAAAATCTGTTTAATTTCTTTGATAGCTTAGATGCACTTACGCTATTTTGATTTGGTTAAATTTTAAGAGCAGAAGCAGCCCCGAAAGTTTGAACATAATACCCTCAGTCGTTCTTGGAATACTGCTAAGATGCCTTATTTGGAATTAACATTAACACAGTGCATTTTGGTTTAATCTTAAGGCAACATTTAGTTTTTAAACATAATGGGCCAATGGGAGGGGGACTAGTTGCCCTCAAATCACTTTCGACTATTAAAAAGGACATTAGCCCTTTCTATTTTCAATCGAATGAGCCATTTTCGAAGTTCCTACGACAACTCCTTCGATACGAAGTGCCTTGGTCTAAAAAAAAAAAAGTAATACATTGTACCCATATCGACCTTTACTATAAAAATTTCAAGCCTTCCAATCACTTTCGACTATTGAAAAGGGTACTAACCCTTTCAATTTCAATTCAATTCAATTCAAACTTTTTATTTCCTCCGAATACGAAGAGTAAAAAAAAATAAATAAAGATAATAACCGCTAATCAACAGGCCATAAAGTTATTTTAAACTATATAACAACAAGTACGCAAAGGCCTTCAATCAAAATTACCACACAAATTAACACTTCATTCAATAGATAATAAATTAACACTTAAAATTAACACTTCATAAATTAATACTTCATTCAAAAATTAAATCAAATAAAATAAATTAAGCTTTGTGCGCAGCTCTATATAAATTATGAGAAAAAACATTTAATTTGGATAAAAATTTCTTTTGCTTTTTCTCTAAAACATCAACAGGGTTTTTTATTTTATATGTATTCATTAAAAAAGTATTTGATTCAGATTTAGAAAAGCGGCAAAGGAACTTAGCAAAATTTAAAAAAATGTGGTTTTTACATGCGCAATATTACTATTTCTAAAAAACTGGAGAAGCGATGAAAAAACTAAAATTTGAGGCAAAGCGACTGTATTATATACCCGAGCCAGTAATTTCCGACAAAGAAGATCGCGAAGACAAATTACTGCCCCGAAACTAGACGCTATTCTACTTTTAACTGCTTTAGAAATAGAAGCACGGCATAGAGCTAAAGTTGGTCCATAAGGCACACCAAGATATATAAAAGATTCCAAAGGTTTTAAAATACTATCATAAATACGAACAGAAATTTCTGAATTAACGAGATCATTAGCCTTAGGACCAAGAATTAAAAACTGACACTTTTCAGGGCGAAAACGAAGTCCATGCTCACTAAAAACCTTTGCTAAAAAATCTACATTTTGTTGAAGTGACTGAAGCGATCGACTCAAAAGGAGTAAATCATCTGCTTAAGCAATCCACGACAGAACATAACCTTTACCATAAATAAAAGTTAACTGAGTTTGATCAAATAGCCCCGAAACAGTAATATTGAAAATCAAAGGAGAAATAATGCATTTTAAAGCGAATGAGCCCTTTTTGAGTTTCTACGACAACGCTTTTTATAAACACCTTATATGCCTCCAGGGCATAAATTACAACCCTTGCCCCGAGGGCTGTGAGGGGGTTGTCATCCTCAAAGATCTAATTTCCAGATCTTTCAACTACGTTAAATAAAATGGCTATCTCAAAATTTTGATTTTGAAAATCAAATTTTGATTTTCTTCAATTTTTTTTTTAAATTTTGAAGTTTTGACGACAACACTTTCAATAAAAACCTTATATGCCCCCAGGGCATAGCTTATAACTCTTGCCTTAAGGGCTGGGGGGGGGGGGGGGTTGTCATCCTCAAAGACCTACTTTTGAAAACTTACAACTACGTTGAAGAAAATTGCTATCTCAAAATTTTGATTGGATGTTCGGGGAAATGGTGGACGTGAGAGGGGGGTTAGTTGCCCTCAAATCACTTTTGACTATTAAAAAGGGCACTAGCCCTTTGATTTTCTAGTCGAATCAGTCTTTTTTAAAGTTTCTACGATAAAGCTTTCAATAAAAACCTTATATGCCCACAGGGCATAACTCACAACCCTTACCCTGAGGGCTGTGGGGGAGTTTCATCGTCAAAGATGTAATTTCCGGAACTTTCAACTACTTTGAACAAAATGGCTATCTTAAAATTTTGATTGGATGTGTTTGGATAAATTGTGGGCGTGGAGGGGGTGTTAATTGCCCTCCAATCCCTTTCGACAACTGAAAAGGGCACTAGCCCTTTGAATTTCCAATCGAATGAGCCTTTTTTGAAGTTTCTACGATAACGCTTTCTATAAAAAAAAACCTCATATGCACCCAGGGCATAACTTACAACCCTTACCCTGAGGGCTGTGGGAGAGTGATTTCCTCGAAATCATTATTTCTATCTGGAAATCAATACGCTGAACAAAATGGCTATCTCAAAATTTTGATTGGATGTGTTTGGGGAAATAGTGGGCGTGGAAGGGGTGTTAGTTGCCATCCAATCACTTTCGACTATTAAAAACGGCACAAGAGCCCTTTTCGAAGTCTCTACGACAACTCCTTCCATATTTTCGTATGGAAGCAAATAATCTTAAAGTTAATATTATGCCACAAAGCGGCGAAAACTTTTGATCTAGTATTAAGAACTGCCACTTTACATCTTTAAGTTTTAGTATTTGGGACCGGACAACAGATTCCCGTGGAGCAATAGATATTTAGGACAACAGTAGTCCCGCGAAGCGAAAATTTTTTATCTAGTATTAAGAGCTGCCACTTAATACCTTTAAGTTTAGTATTTGAGACAGGACAACAGAGTACCGCGAAGCGGTAGAAATTTTCAATCCCAGTATGGAGAGATGTCCTCTTTCTCTTGCATTTTTCTTGCTTTACACCCTCGTTTAAACGGTTAAATATTGGGGTTTTGAGCACGAGAGAGAGAGAAAGGGAGAGGGAGAGAGAGAGAGAGAGGGAGAGAGAGAGAAAGAGAGAGAGAGAGAGAGAGAAAGAGAGAGAGAGAGAGAGAGAGAGAGAGAGAGAGAGAGAGAGAGAGCGAATGGCCTAATTTTAAATAGGCATAGTACGACCTCGTGACTTTATGTGCTCCTTTACTAGCAAAATATTCCAACTGCTTCCGGTTATATTGAAAAAAGTGAAAATAGTTTAATGCTTTGAATTTTGTATATTAAAAATATTAAGTTTCGTTGTTAATTATTAGTTTTAATTTTAGTTTTAATTGTAGTTAATTGTAAGCTTTATAGTTTTTTGGTTAATTGTAGTGAAATATTTAGTTTTGTAGTCTACAAAATATTAAGTTTTGTAGGGCTCCGCCTGACAAGTCGTTTTCTAGGGGGCCAATGGGCTTATGTTGACTTTGCACACATGAAGTAGTAAGTTTCGTCGGGCTTCGCCCGACGAAAACCGTTCCAAAAGCTTCACTTCACGCCGAAAGATAGTGAATTTTGCTGGGCTTCACCCAACAAAAGTCCTTTCTAAGGACCTTTAGGAGGGAGTCCCCCCATCCCCCCCTAAACAGGCCCCTGGCACCTAGTAAGTTCTTAATAACTGAGTTTTACTGAAGGCAGCATTTTTATTTGCAGAAATGGTGCGAATTTATATCCCTACTAAGTCCGATTCGGTCAGAAAAGCGGCCAACACGCATGGAATAGTTGCTTCAACATTATTTGATCGCTTGAAGAAGTCAAAATCAGCCAACGAGACTAGTTTGGAAGAAGGAATAGCCAGATCAGCCAATTTGAAACGAGGAAAGTATTCCACCCGTCAGGTTTTCACTGACGATCAAGAGGAAAAACTTAAGACTTACCTTCTTCGTTCCTGTGAACTTCACTATGGTTTGACTTTAGCAAAAACTCAGAAGTTGGCATATCAATATGCAGGTATGCTGAGAGTCTCTTATCCCAAGACCTGGGATGCCCTAAAGTCATAGCGAAATCTGGTATAAAGCAAGTGGGCAAGGCCGTTGCTGCTGAGCGGGGGGAGTTAGTTACAGTGTGTTGCATCGTTAATGCCATCAGTAACACTGTCCCCCTCCCCCACGTTTGTGTTCCCACGCGTGCACTTTAGAGAACACATGTTCCATGGAGCACCACCTGGTAGCCTTTGGTTAGCTTTTCAGTCCGGTTAGATGACTGGACCAAACTTCTTAGAAGTTATAAAGCACTTCGTCAAGCACACTCGATGCGACAGGGAGAGTCCGGTGTCGCTAAGCCTTTATAACCATGAAAGCCATATTTATTTAGAGGCATTTCTGTATGCAAAAGAGAATGGAGTAGTGCTTCTCACATTTCCGCCACACTGCAGCCACACAATGCAGCCATTAGATATATCTCTCTCTGGCATGTTCAAGGCGTATCTGAGGGCTAAGTTTGGTGAGTGGCAGGCCAACCATCCACACGAAAGATTTCAAATAGCTCACACCGCAAACCTAGTTGGTCAAGCCTATCCCGTAGTGTTTATTCCGAACAACATCACATCGGGGTTTTCAAAACCAGAAATATGACCGTTCTCAAGGTCAGCGTTCACTGATGCAGACTTCATCGCCGCTAAGGTCTCAGACAGACCAAACACCGCTGGAGAAGTCACTGATAGGGTAGAGTCTGGGAATATTTTGGAAGCAGTTGCTGACCCTGTCCTAAATTCCTCAGCCTTAGAGCAACCACCAGGGCCCAAACATGATGTCAATCCAGAATACCTATTTCCATTCCCGAAGGCTAAACCAAGAAAGGTAACTGTGAATAGGGCTCGAGTTGGCAAAATGAGAATTTAAACGGATACGCCAGAGAAAGAAGATCTGGAGCAAAGAGCACAAGCAAAGTCAGCAAAGAAGACAGGTATGAAAAGAGCAAAACTGGCAAAGAGCAAGAGTTTTCAACGATAAGAGAACCTTCCTCCCCTTCGGCAGTCTCTTTCCATGACTCTTCAGATGAAAGCCTCCATGCAGGGTCAGATTATGAAATACCCGAAACTGAAAGTAAAGTTTCATTCATTTCAGAAAACATCAAGGTTGACGAAGTTGTGCTAGTGAGGTGTCAGCTTAAGAAAGATTTTGTTCTTTATGCAGCAAATATCTTGGAGACTGATATTGTGAACAGGGAGTTTTTTGGGTCTCATTACAAAAATGACGTTCATCACAAAAACAAAAGTTGTTCCCACAAAAGGATTTTGATTAATAATTAGAAAAAATCGAATTCAGAAAGCAATATATTTTCACCGTTAGTACTGTTAAGATTAGGGCAGCATCTTGAGAAATTTTCTACCTATAGAAACTCACAAAAATAATTTATAAATATTTTATAATAAAAAATATTTCGACTTTTTAATAGTCGAAAGTGATTGGAGGGCATCTAGCCCCCCACGCCCATCATTCCCCCGAACACATCCAATCAAAATTTTGAGATAGCAATTTTGTTCAGGGTAGTTGATTTCCAGATAGAAAATATATTTTTAAGGAGGACACTCCCCCAAAACCCTCGGGGCAAGAGTTTTAAGTTATGCCCTGAGGGCATATAAGAACGATGTTGGCACAATGTACTATGTATTAATTTTTTCCTTTAGAGCAGGGCACTTCCTATGGAAGGGGTCGTCGTAGAAACTTCAAAAGGGGCTCATTCGATTGGAAATTGAGAGTTCTAGTGCCCTTTTAATAGTCGAAAGTAATTGGAGGGCAACTTGCCCCCCCCCACCACCCATCATTCCCTCAAACACATCCAATCAAAATTTAGAGATAGCCATTTTGTTCAGCGTAGTTGATTTCCAGATATAAAATATGTTTTTGAAGAGGACACTCCTCCACAACCCTCAGGGCAAGGGTTTTTAGTTATACCCTGGGGGCATATAAGGTTTCTATAGAAGGCGTTGTCTTAGAAACTTCAAAACAGGCTCATTCGATTGGAAATTCAAAGGGCTAGTGCCCTTTTTGATAGTCGAAAGTAATTGGAGGGCAACTAGCCCCCCCCCCACACCCATCATTCCCCCAAACACATCCAATCAAAATTTTGAGATAGCCATTTTGTTCAGCGTAATTGATTTCCAGATAGAAAATGTGTTTTTGAGGAGGACACTCCCCCACAACCCTCGGGGTAGGGGTTTTAAGTTATGCCCTGAGGCGATATAAGAACGATGTTGGCACTATGTACTATTTATTATTTTTTCCTTTAGAGCTGGGAACTTCATATGGAAGGTGTTGTTGCAGAAACTTCAAAAGAGGCTTATTCGATTGGAAATTGATAGTTCTAGTGCCCTTTTTGATAGTCGAAAGTGATTGGAGGGAAACTAGCCCCTCCCCCACACCCATCATTTCCCCAAACACATCCAATCAAAATTTTGAGATAGCCATTTTGTTCAGCGTAGTTGATATCCAGATAGAAAATATGTTTTTGAAGAGGATATTCTCTCACAACCCTCAGGGCAAGGGTTTTAAGCTATTCCCTGGGGGTATATAAGGTTTTTATAGGCGTTGTCGTAGAAACTTCAAAAAAGGCTCATTTGATTGGAAATTCAAAGGGCTAGTGCCCTTTTTAATAGTCGCAAGTGATTGGAGGGTAACTAGCCCCCCCCCCCCCCCTACGACCCTCATTTTCCCAAACACATCCAATGAAAATTTTGAGATAGCCATTTTGTTCAGGGTAGTTTATATCCACATAGAAAATATATTTTTAAGGAGGACACTCCCCCAAAACTCTCAGGGCAAGGGTTTTAAGTTATGCCCTGGGGGCATATAAGGTTTTTATAGAAGGCATTGTCTTAGAATCTTCAAAAAAGGTTCATTCGATTGGAAATTCAAAGGCCTATTGCCCTTTTTAATAGTCAAAAGCTATTGGAGGGCAACTAGCCCCCCCCACGCCCATCATTTCCCTAAACACATCCAATCAAAATTTTGAGATAGTCATTTTGTTTAGCGTAGGCTAGTTGATTTCCAGATAGAAAATATATTTTGAGGAGGACACTCCTCCACAACCCTCAGGGCAAGGATTATAAGTTATGCCCTGGGGGCATATAACGTTTTTATTGAAATCTTTGTCGTAGAAACTTAAAAAAAAGGCTCATTCGATTTGAAATTCAAAGGGATAGTACCCTTTTTAGTAGTCGAAAGTGATTTGAGGGCAACTAACACCCCTTCCACGCCCACCATTTCTCGAAACACATCCAATCAAAATTTCGGAGATAGCCATTTTGTTCAGCGTAGTTGATTTCCAGATAGAAAATATGTTTTTGAGGGGGACACTACCCCAGAACCCTCGGGGCAAGGGTTTTAAGTTAGGCCCTGAGGGCATATAAGAACGATGTTGGCACAGTACACTATTTATTATCTTTTTCCTTTAGAGCTGGGCACTTCATATGGGAGGGGTAGCCATAGAAACGTCAAAGGGGGCTCATTCGATTGGAAATTGAGAGTTCTAGTGCCTTTTTTAATAGTCGAAAGTGATTGGAGGGCCGCTAGCCCCTCTCCCACACGCCCATCATTCACCCAAACACATCTAATCAAAATTTTAAGATAGTCATTTTGTTCAGCGTAGTTGATTTCCAGATAAAAAATATGTTTCTGAGGAGGACACTCCTCCGCAACCCTCAGGGCAAGGGTTTTAAGTTATGCCCTTGGGGCATATAAGGTTTTTACAGAAGGCGTTGACGTGGAAACTTCAAAACAGGAACATTCGATTGGAAATTCGAAGGGCTAGTACCCTTTTTAATAGTCGAAAGTGATTGGAGGGCAACTAGCCCCCCACCCCACGCCAATCATTCCTCAAAACACATCCAATAAAAATTTTGAGATAGCCATTTTGTTCAGCGTAGTTAATTTCCAGATAGAAAATATGTTTTTGAGAAAGACACTCCCCCAAAACTCTCAGGGCAAGGGTTTTAAGTTATGACCTGGGGGCATATAAGGTTTTTATTGAAGGCGTTGTCGTAGAAACTTCAAGAAAGGCTCATTCGATTGGAAATTCAAAGGGAAACTAGACCCCCCCCCCCCCCCCCACGCCCATCATTTCCCCAAACACATCCAATAAAAATTTTGAGATAGCCATTTTGTTCAGCGTAGTTGATTTCCAGATAGAAAATACATTTTTGAGGAGGACACTCCCCCACAACCCTCAGGGCAAGGATTATAAGCTATGCCTCGGGGGCATATAAGGTTTTTATTGAAATCTTTGTCGTAGAAACTTGAAAAACTGCTCATTCGATTTCAAATTCAAAGGGATAGTACCCTTTTTAATAGTCGAAAGTGATTTGAGGGTTTGAGTGAGGGATTTAGTGATTTTTGTTTAAAAAATACAAATGAATGTGCATTGTCAGTTTAATATACATATACTGATATTTAGTAATCAAAATGTTAATATTATTAGATTTATTCAAGTTATAAAAGTAAAAACATTTATATTTTTTCAGTAAAGTGCAAATTTTTTTCTGGACTTGGGAAGACAAAGGGGCTTTTCGCCCAACTTATGTTAATTTCTGCTCGTTTTGAGTTTGACTTGGTTAATAATTGTAATTTCTGTTCGTTTTGGGTTTCATTTATTTATCGATGCTGATTTGTGGTTGTTTCAAGCTTGGTTGTTACGAGTCGATCTAGTTTTGTAATTAGAAATTATGCAGTTAATTTGTGGAATGGTTTCCCGGAGAGCATTAGGGAGTCAGAAAACCAGTTTTAGTTTAAAATTAGATTAAAAAAGTTTTTGTTTGGTAGGAATTAAAAAATAAAAAATAATTTTTTTTTTTTTTTTTTTTTTTTTATTTAAACAAATGTTAAATTGTAATTAAGTTGTAAATAAAAAGTTAAAAAAAAAGTTAAATTGAGTTAAATTGTATTGAATGGTATGAAAAGAGTAGAAAGAGTGAATCAGTTTTGGTTTATGATAAAAGATTGTGTGACGCTGCTCAAGTCACAATAGTGGCTTAATAAAACGTCATACGTTCTTACCATTTCTACGTTTGTTGATAATGTTATTCAAAAAATGTGTTGTAAGTGCCAGTTAGGTATGATGTATCATTAGTTGAAAATAAAAGTCAAGTCAAGTCAAGGTAGATTATTTGATTTTAGTTTTGCTGATTTTTTGCTTAAGGAAGTTCTTTAGTTTTCTTTGAAAAACTTATTTTGTGGAAAAAATTTTTTTTAATTAATTTCGAAGTAAAAATATATTTCCTTATTTTTATATTAGCTTTGTATACTCAAAATTCAATTAGCATCCCTCTTTTTCTGCTATAATTCAAATACTTGAATTGAATTTATACTGAACATATTACTTTCAATGGTCCTATAATCAAATTTAAAATGATATTCAAGAAACTTCAAACTACTATTGAAGTTCACTTCAAACTACTTCAAACTGCAAACTACTGCTGAACTACTTTTGAAACCGTGTTGATTAATATAACATTTTTACGTTGAAAATTACATTTTTCCTACTGAAAAGCACATGAATCTTAATAGTTTTAATATTTTGTTAGAATTCAATAAGCAAGTCACAATCCCAACAGAAAAATTGTATCTTTTTCGTGACTTTTTTGAATTCAATAAGCAACTCAAAATTCCAACAAAAAAAATGTTGTTTTTTCTTACTCGTCTGAAATCGAGCAAAACATTTTGTTGAAAATCACTTTTTTTTACAGTCTAAGCTGTTTGATATTATATGTTTCGAAGCTTATTTTTCACTGATATTTACCCGTTTTTTCTTTTCTTGTTTTATTTGGCAACCACCATTAACAAAATTGCAGAACTATATATGGAGGTCTTGATCGTCAAATATTGAATTCCCAATCTTTAATAATATTTTAAATGTATTTATGGTTTTGCGAGCTTTTACTTTACCAGTTCAGAAAATCAGATATTATTTTCATTGGCCTTGGTAAATTTAGTTGCACGGATAAAATGTAGGGGTTGTGTATTCCCCCAACTGATGCACATCTTGAAATATCACTTCTTTTCTTTTGTTACAACATTACAACAATTACTACATTAAAAATAAGAATTACAGAGAAATAAGATCTTTAACTGCTGAGTTTTCAGCAATTAATATCATTATATATCAAGTATTCAGTTTAGTTTTATTAGTTCTTTCCAAGGACTGTTTAAGACACATATAGTTTCAGTAAAGCGCAAATGACGCAGTAGGCTTTAGACTTTTACGGTTAAGGGCTGGGCACGCGTAGCTGATTTCGGGAACTGATTTCCAAATCAGTGCCGTTCTTAAAAGAAATCAGCGTCGATTTGAGGTTGAAAAATTTTCTAGTTTTCGGCACCGATTTACAAATCAGCGCCGATTTTCATCATGATCATCACACAAAAAAAATGCGGATACAAATAAACAATCAGCCAGAGATGTCTGTGGTGAAAGACCCCGCTACTGAGCTGAGAACTAAACTGAAAATTAAGCTGAGATCAATTATGCAACTATTAATAAACTCCAGTTCACTATTTGTGTCCATGATTTTTTATTTTGAAAATCTTGCGAAATAAATTTTTCTTTCAACCAATTTTTCTTGTCGCTGTCGTTTGTCCACTGATGCTGGAATCGGTTCCCGAAATCAGCTACGTGTGCCCAGCCCTTTAGGGTAAAGGGCTGTAGCCAAACTCCTCTTTGTAGTGATTTTTTTCGTTTTAAGATTGGTTTGCATATTCAATTAAAGCTATACTCGCTTTAAGATTTGTTTTTATTTATTTATATTAGTGCCTGTTGCAAGTTTGTTTGCTATGATTATTTAATTAATGTCTGTTCGTTTTGGGTTGCATTAATTCTTTAGTAGTAATTTCTGGTCGTTTTGAGTCTGAATTATCATTAGAATTTCTGCTTACCTTGAATTTAATATGGCCTCTAATTTTCTTTGGAAAACCTCTGTTTTAAAAAACGTTCTTCTTGACGAATTTCTGTTCGTATTTGATTACTAAAGTCTTAAGTTTTTCAACACTCCTCATTTCTTGATCAGTTTTTTTTTTCAACATCGAAGTTCCATCAAAGCATCAAAAACACAATAATGGTGTTTTTTTCCAACATTAAAGTTCCAATAATTTGACATCCTTCTCAACGTTCCTCGAAATTAGTCAAGAATGCAAGAAGTTGCAGTTGCAAGCAGTCACAATCACAGGTGCGAGTTGTCGCAATCAGAGGTTGTCAGAGTAGCTGTCACAGCCAGTATCATTACAGCTACAGTGGCCCTGAAGGCTTCAAGTTAATATCCTTACCTCTTTCAAAGATATTGCAGATAAGCCTACTTGATAAGTCGGATACATGAAGTTTCTTTTGATTTAGATCAATATCCACCTCATCATTTCCCAAATTTTTACCCAATGCTCTTAGCCTTTTTAGACACGTCCAGGATCAAACATTCTCACTTTCCTAATTCTCCATGTAAAAAATTACCAAACTGCAGAATTTACTTTCCTCGCGCAACGGGTTGTGGGGGGATGGCATCCCCAGAGGCTTAGCTATTAGAAGTTTTGACTATTTTGATTAAAATTGTTTTTAAGATCTCTGTCAGTCTTCAGGAGAGAATCTAAAAGGGTAAGAGGGGGAGGGATGACTACCCTCCGTTCCTATTTCAACATGCCTCCCAACATGCATTCAAAGTTTCAACTTAACACCTTTAGCTATTCCTTAGATATTGCTGTTGTGTCCTTTTGAAACCCTTCCTGCATATACTGTGATTTGAATTTCTTGGATATCCCCTCGACATTTTTAAAAAAGTTTTACCTCAATATTCTTCGCCTATTTGCAAACTCAAGATCAAACAATCCGCCTCTCCCTAATAGACAACCTTTCACATAAACAATGGGCAATTCATATAACTTACAGCACTTCCCCCAGGAGCTGTGGGGGTTAAGTTACTCCAGGAGGTGCAGTTATTTGAATTCATAGACTAGTTTGAACAAGATGTCTAGTCCAAAATTTGGATCAGATAACTTTGGAGGTAGGGAGGCTAAAAAGGGAATTGGAAGCGGTCTGGTTGCCCTTCGACCACTTTTTAACATCTTCCTCAACATGCTTTAAAAGTTTAAACTTAATACTTTCGTATTTTCTTGTGATATCGCAGATACACCTTTCTGAATAAACAGGATGTGGATAATAACTTTGAATATAGTTTAAAATGTCCTTCAATATTTCCTGAAGTTTCACTATAATATCCTTAGCCTTTTCGAACATAGATACAATAAAAAATTTCCCCATATTTCGTAATGATAAATCCTGCAATTAAAAAAGGGCAAATTCTATAATTTACAATCCTTACCCTGAGGACTGTAGGGGAATTGAATCCTTGGAGGCATAGTTACTAGACCTTTTGACAGTTTTGAACATAATCGCTTTTTCAAATTTTTTATCAGTGATTAGATGAAGGATTACCTAAAAAGGGCAAGGTGGGCTGGTTACCTGCGATAGCTCTTCAACATTCTCTGAAGTTTTCAACTCAATACCCTCAGCCGGTCCTTAGATATTGATAATACATTCTTTTGACATTTAGCACGAAAACAGTGTGTTTTATTGTGTTGAACTTCCCTCTCCTAAGCGGTAGGGCCTTATATGATCCCCATAGGCATAGTTAACTGAGATTTTAACTATTTTGAATAAGATGTTTTTTTTTCAAAGTTTTCGATCAAATATTTTTGGAGGGATTGCAATTAAAAAAGCATGTGAGAAGGCTGGTGGCCCCCAATCAGTTTTCAGCATCCCCCCAATATGTCCTAAAAGTTTCAGCTCATTATAATCAGCCGCTCTTAAAATACTGCAGATCCTTCTTTTTCGTGAACTGGATGTACATTGTGTCTTTTGATTTAATATAACATACCCTCAACATTCTCCAAGGCATCCCTTAGTGCCCGTAGAATTTTTAGATACATCCATAAACAAATATTTCCCCTTCACCTAATAATATATCCAGCATGTAAATCCAATGAGCATATTGCATAATTTACAATCCTTGCCCAGGGGCTATGGGGGTATGGAATTACTAGAAGTAGAACTAATAGATCTTTTGCAAAGCCACAGCATTAGTAGACAATAATTGGGGAACAACTCGTGCTGATACGAGCTTTTCAAACCGATATTTGCAATAATTTCCCGCTTTCATAGGACAAACAAGAAAAATGTATTTCATTTCATACTATGGTCTGGCTCATACATTATATATTCATATCAATTTCTGCTCATTTTAAGGTTAACTTCTTAAACGAGTTTCTAAGGCATATCTGGATGGGGCAACCACATCTTCCTAGAGCTCTAGTTTATAATGGATTCTACTATTTTATACCCGATATTGTCATTTCCGGGCCTTAATGGCCATAGTTTTTATATTTCCTGTTCTTATAGTTGGCTAATATTAGTTTTGTAACAAGTCTTTTTAAGTACCAACAATTTTAATACGGTTAAATCGAAAATATTCTATAAAAAATAATAGTATTGTGAAATTTATACTCAAATTCTATGTGTCCATCAGTATTTCAAAAACATGTTGCTTATTTGAAATTATTTTTATTTTAAAAGGTATATATTCTTCTTGTGGAATCTATCCATCATCACAGTACAGTGTTTAAGTTCTTACACAATTTTTGAAAAGCTGAACCTGATAAACCTTTAAAGATCGTAACTCAGACATCAGGCTTTAGCTTGCAGAACAGTTGCATGAATTTTACTCAGGTGACAGTAAATATTCAGTGTTTCTACTGTGTTGGAAATTTTTGACCGGAAGAGAAAAATTTTTCTAGGACAGGAATTAGGTCATTTGTCGGATTTTCAAACCTAGGCAGGATGTACGGACATTAGTCCGTAATATCGATTCTATCACTTTATATTAAAATTTCATGTTTAGTTTGCAGTCCTAAGAACATCATGTCTTTGAAAAACAGACAAGATGCCCTTTTCCTGAGCAATTTATTTTTCCGCCTGAAAAAATCCAATCTAGTAACAATGTCAATATGAACAGTGGCTTAACTTGCTATAGGGCCAGGGGGCATCCTCCCAGACATCATTCCCCCCCCCCCCCCACAGCTGAATTTTATTTCTTCAAAAATCTAGCCAAACCTAAGATAACTAAAACACTGAGATCTTGTCAAAACTAAACCTCCATAGTTCGAGCATCCACAGAAACGGGTCAGTTTTCTTTGCCTTTATGACATTATGTGGCTCATTTTTCATTTTTCACAGTCATTTCCAATTGATTTTGGAAAACTGGCTCAATATTGGATAGCATCGTCATTCATTTTAGATTAGATTTGGGTCGTTGGATGTAGAGAATCGAGCTTGAGAAATTGAAAGGTAGTGTTTTATGCTAAAGTTCGTCGATTGCTAAGAACAGGCGAGAACTTAAAAACAATACTGACATTGTTACTAGACCGGATTCTTTCAGGGAGAAAAATAAATTGCTCGGGAAATGGGCATCTTGTTGATTTTTCGAAGACATGTTTTTCGATGTTCTTAGGACCGCAAACCAAACATGAACTTTTGAAATAAAACGGTAGGATTGATATTACGAACGTAATGTCCGTAGTTCTCATTAGTTCACATCGTAATGTTCAGTTCTCATTCAGCGTCCGCCAGTGAAGGTCACATATATTTTGCAAAGGATTAAAGAGTGACAAAATTTTGTAAAGGATTAAATCTTACGCAATTACCTGAATGTATTCAAATATCGTTGGAATGAACTCGGAGTGATAATTATCACGTTTGCGCCGGACCTAGCCAGAAGAAGTTCGAGATTTTGGCTAAAGCTGTTGTTGGATTTTTTCTTGCTGATTTTGAAATAGCTGTTTACCGTGGCTAAATTAACGGCTTAACGTATTGCACGGAGCTCCGCGTTGGTAAACCGTGGGCATTCCGAGGTAGGCCTCCATCCATTTTTTATTTTTTGATCTTTTTTTTGCTGGCTCATTTTAAGAAGATGACGAAACATAAAAGGAAAAAGAATGAAGTTTCCCTGAATGATTCGGCTGCTTCCAGTGACCGAAAAAATTCTATGACGTTGCAAAATCTAGCGGACAATTTAAGTTTAGTTTTAACAACGGTCCAGGACAATTCCAAAGCGTTGGCAGATCTTTCTGCTAGTATGAGAGGACTGGAGGACAGAATTTCAAAGCTTGAGAGTGCAGCGCAAGATTCGAACCGGCAAGTATCAAACAGTTCGTGGTAAGTAACTGTAAGTAAGGAGCGACCCGGTTCAATGGTAACCGAAACTCTAGAAAACGGGTTTTTGATACCAATAGATACATCAAAAGAATCAGATTTCAATGCTGATTTCAAATATATAACTTTCATCAAGTTTAGGCCTACTCATCAAAAGTTATGTGCCTGAGAAAATTTGGCTGATTGTCAAAAAAAGGGGGAAAGACCCTCTAAAAGTTATAGAACCTTAATGAAAATCACACCATCATATTCAGCGTATCAGAGAACTCTACTATAGAGGTTTCAAGCTCCTATCTACAAAAATGTGGAATTTTGCATTTTTTGCCAGAAGAAAGATCACGGATGCGTGTTTACTTGTTTTTTTTTTGTTTTTTTTTTGTTTCTTTTCCCCAGGGGTGATCGTATCGAACCATTGGTCCTAGAATATCGTGCGAGGACTCATTGGAACGTAAAATAAAAGTTCTAGTGCCCTTTTTAAGTGACCAGAAAAAATGGAGGGCAACTAGGCCCCCTCCCACGCTCATTTTTTTTCCCAAAGTCACCTGATCAAAATTTTGAGATAGCCATTTTGTTCAACATGGTTGAAAATATGATAACTATGTCCTTTAGGATGACTTAATCCCCCGAAGTCCCCGGGGGAGGGCTGAAAGTTATGAGCTTTACCCAATGTTAACATATAGTATTGGTTATTAGGAAGTATACAGACGTTTTCAGGGAGGATTTTTTCTGGTAGTAGGGGGGTGGGTGGGTCGGGTGTTATGTGGGAGGATCTTTCCATGAAGGAAGTTTTCATGGGGGAATGGACATTGCTATGAAGGGGGTGCCGGATTTCCCAGCATTATTTAAAAAATAGATCAGAAATTAAATATAAAAAACAAGTTTTCCAAATGAAAATAAGGAGAAACATCAAAACTTAAAACGAACAGAAAATATTACGTGTGTGATTGGGTTCACCCTCTAGTCAATACCTCGCTCTTTAAGCCAAAGATTTTTTAGTACTTTCATAAGAGCTATTTATTCTAAATAACGGCCTTTGTGATTAAGGGGTAATTTTTAAAGAATTGGAACAAAATATGAGCTTTAGCTTAAAGAACGAGGTATTGACTAGGGGGTGAGCCCCCTAATATGCGTATGAAAAATATATGAATATAGAAGTTCGTTATGTAAGTTAATTCGTAAGTTACGTATATTTATTACTAATAAAAACGTTCTTAAATAAAATTAAACAAGTTTCGAGAAAGCCATTTAACCAAATAAAAGTAAAATTAATATGAAAATTTTGTTTTAATTATTCATGTACGGTGAGCCAAAATCAAAACCTGCATTAATTCAAAAACGTTCAAAAATTAAATAAAAAAAAACAAGTTTTTTTTAACTGAAAGTAAGGAATGACGTTAAAACTTAAAACGAACAGAAATTATTCCGTATATGAAAGGGGCTGTCCCCTTCTCAACGCCTCGCTCTTTACGTTAAAGTTTGACTTTCTCACAACTCTTATTTTTTATAAACAATAAAAACTTTAGTGTAAAGAGCGAGGCGTTGAGGAGGGGACATCCCCTTTCATATACGGAATAATTTCTGTTCGTTTTAAGTTTTAACGTCGTTCCTTACTTTCAGTTAAAAAAAAAACTTTTTATTTAATTATTTAATCTGAGTTAAAACTGAAAGTAACAAAGATTGAAACTGATACTGATATTTGTAAGCTTCATATGTCAGTTGTGGTTGAGGAAACGGTTAATTTAAAGTCGCAGTGGGCTAATATGTGACAAGCTTTGATGAAAGTGGAAAGTAAAGAAAGAGAAAAAATATCTTGGCTTAGAATGTAGTTTCTGCAGACATAAATGAAGCGAAGACCCATTTTCAGAGAATAGTTACGGAAGGTATAGAAATGGACGTTCCAAAGTTTACTGTAATTGAGTCAATCCAATAAAAGAATATGTGAAAATTCAAGTGGAATCGAGAGAAGCCAAACTCGCTATTTTGAAGAATAGTAGGAAGTTACGCGGGAAAACAGTTTATAACCAGTCTGGAATTTATTTGACAGATGATACCCCAGTATCTGTGCGTGAAACGCGGAAGAAACTAGCGTCAGTGCGTGATAAAATTCATGGATGTGGTTTCCAGGGACTTGAAACCTGGGTAGCAAAATTTATCCTGTCTATGATCTATGTGAAACGCCAACATCAAACCGTACCGGAAAAATATTCACTTGACAAGTTTGCCGTCGCTAAGCAAGTTTATTCATTATCAAAGTCACGGAGAAGGTCAAAGCGGGGGTGACTCGATGGATACTGTGTAATAATAAAGAAGTGACGATGTTTTTTTTTTTCCTTTGCTATAGGTGGTGGGTTTTATTATTATTTGTTATTATATTATTTATTATATAATGAATGTTGAAGAGAAGAAAATAGTGATGATGGGCTGGCCCGGCGCATTATTATTTTGCTGAATTGTGTTGTACTATTGGATGATGAGTTCCAAAAGTAATAGTGGTTGTTTTTGTTTTGTTATTTTTGAGTGCATATTTGGATGTAAAGCAAAACAGGAAAATTTAGTATTATGGAGACATCATGTATCAAGTGTTATGCATTCGGGTTGCCAAATTTTTGAACGTAATAGGTATGACCACGGACCTTAGAAGTAAAATTGAGCTGCTCGAGAGAAATCCGGTTTATTTTTTTTGAGAAATGGAATATTGCTCTACAAGAAGGTTTGGATGAGGATAGCCAAGTGCTAACGTCTGATTTTAGTGATTCTGCGAAGTATGTATTTTCTAGTGATTTGTTTAGAGATAACCTTGTAAAAGATAGGGATTTGAATTTGTTTCATCTAAACTGTAGAGGACTAAACAGTTCACACATATATTTGTCAGAGTTAGTTGAAAATAGCCATGGTATTCATGTATTAGGTCTGACAGAAACGTGGTTGAATGTTAGTAATGAATCTTTATTAGATATTAATGGCTATAATTCTTACAGAAAAAATAGGTACGAGTACAGGCATGTTGGAATGGCAGCTTACATAAAATCAGACCTGGAAGTTAAGGTGAGGGATGATTTATCAGTTTATATTGAAATGGCACTGGAGAGCATGGTATTGGAGGTTAAGCGCCGACAAGGGAGTCTTTTTGTTGTTATTCTTTATAGACCACCATCGTCCCCTTTATTTCGGTTTTTTGAGTTGTTGGAGGAATTATTGGAAAAGTTACTCGTATGTAGGTCTCAGTGTGTGATTATGGGGGATTTTAATATTGATTTGAATGCTGATGACCGAGATTCTCGACAGTTCGCTAACATGATGTTTAGTTGTAATTAATATTCCCACTTTTCCCTGTAATTAATATTTCCACTAGGGTAACTGACAATAGTGCGACATTAATTGATAACATTTTCGTGAATATAAAGCAAAATGTGAAGTATTGTCGACCGCGAGTGATAATAAACGATACATCCGACCACTTTGGGGTTATGGCTACTTGTGAAGTAAAGAGACTCAGTCCTCATGGTTCTGGATCCAAGAAAGATCGTACTTATCTTAATCAACGGTCTTTGTCTAAATTCAAGAATGAACTAGAGAAAATAGATTGGAGTTTCCTAGTTGAGTGTAAATCTTATAGTGAAAAAATGAGCAAATGGTGTGAGAAGAGGATTTTTTTACTTGAAAGGACGTGTGTAAAAGTGTTTTCTATGCAAACCATCACTCCTAGGAAACCTTGGATGACAAAAGCACTTCTGAAATCTGTGACAAAAAGGCACAGCCTCTATATGGTCAGTATTCTCAGTGACCGTGAAATAGATTGACAAATTTATAAAAAGTATTATATCGCATTAAATAAGTTGCTGCGGAAAACAAAAAATGAGTATTTCAAAAATAAGTTGCAAGAAAATCAAGGAAATCCTGCTAAAGCTTGGGACACCATAAGGTCAGTTATTGGAGGAAAAAAGCTGTTTTGCCCGTAGGTATTGGAAATCGCGAAGCAACTGATTTAGTAAACGATTTGGCCCAACATTTTTCGGAAGTAGGTGAGAGAGTGAAGTCGTCCAGTGGAAGCAACCCCAGCGATGGAACTTTTGAGCAAAATCAACCCCCGCCAAGTAATACTAGGCTCCGCCTTTGGAAGACTTCTATGCATGAGCTGAATGAAATAGTTAGTGACATGCGAATTGGAGCAGCGGGAGTAGATTTCCTATCATTGAAAGTAATAACTCTTATCTTACCTGTGATTCCTCCAGATTTTGTGTCATTAATAAATGGTTGTCTCAAAGAAGGGGAATTCCTTGATCATTAGTAGTAACCGTACAATTCGTTGAAAAGGGACAAGGAAACCTACGCCTTAGGCATGGGTATGTGTGTAGGTTTTCAACGAATTGTATGGTTACCAGGGTCATTAGCAAAGAGGTATCATTTCTATAGAAGGTATAGTAATTTGAAATATCATATGGAATTTGCTTGAAGGTATATACTTTGCGTACGTGCCCGTACCAAACAGGTTGGTTATAATCTGTTCTGCTTCAAGTTTTTTCTGGCATAATTAACTGAATTTCTATTTCATGATAAACAAGTTTTTTTTTAGGTTACATCCGTGTTGGAAAAACCGGTGGATCTTTTTTAGAAGCTAATTATTTTTTGTATATATTCAAGTTTCAAATTAGATACCTCAACAGTTTGGAATAGTTTATTGAACATAACACAACTGACATTTTTTGTAAGCATTTACATAGAAAATGGATAATTCAAAGCAATTTCTGGTGAGTAAAAATTTTCTCATTATTATAAAAAAAAAAGAAATTATCTTATCATTAAGTTAAGGAAGAAATTCTTTCCATACACTAGAACTAAGGGTACTTATATACTTAGAAGTCTATTGTTTTTAGGGGCTGAAACCTCTAAATAATTCTCCTATAGGTTGAAGCTTACGGCGGCTTTTTTTTTTTTTTTTTTTTTTTTTAGGTGTGTTTTTGAAAATACTTCCAGGGCAGTCTGCATTTACGGTGTGATTTTTATCATGATCAGTTAACCTTTTTAGGGATGTTTTTGAAAAAAAAAAGTGCTTAGCTCTATTGAAAAAAAAAAAAATGTTTTGCACTACTTTAAATGCCTAACATAAACTGAATTATTTTCCCAAACCTAAAATGCATTTTTTTTTCAAGGAAGTGGACACATGCAATACCCCCCCTTCTGAAAAGAGGGCACGATATAGCGAAGGTATACTAATGCAAGCTACAAGACCTTCAGTTATCAAATTCGCTACTAGAACTACACAAGACCAGCCAATGCCTGCGAATCTTTTAATGACAGGGACCTCTGACCCCCGTGTTAGCTCCATATCAGCTGGAAGGAACTTGAAAAGGGAGTGGACTGCCTTATATAATGCCTCAGCTCAACCTACTGAAGATTGTGACCTTAACCCCCCTCAAGTTTTGCCAAGGAGTTCAGATATAGAAGTCCAGTCAGAATTTGTAAGTATATACATATTTTTTTGTTTCTATCCCTATTTTCAAAAATAAGGTAAATTTTCTCAGGGGCATAGCTTTTGATGAGTAAAACTTAAAATTTGTTTCTAAAAAACTATTTCATTTTCTTTCATTAACCAAATTAGCTGGTATATGTATAAAGGAATGATTATCATGCATTTCTATAACGAAAAAAAAACCTTACCTCGTAACTTCTATCCAAGATGCGTTCTAATGCAAAAATTCCAATATTCCTTTTAGACAAACTAACTATTTGAAAAAAAAAAACGAAAGAGAAAACAATTGCTACTATACAGTTAACGCGCACTTTTAGACTGGTATTTTTGCCCTAATGCATTTGCATACATCCGCGACTTATCAGATCTACCATCGCTTTTTAATCCGATTTGAATTCTAAGTAGGGTCGTATGCAAAGTGGACTTTAAATAGCAAGATGTATATCTTCAATAAGCAATTTACACAGGGAAAAAGGTTTTTTGATAATTTCCAAATATGTCTTCGCGGTAATGTTAAGAAACATTATTTGGGTGAAGCCGTTTTTGATCATTTCATTGAAACACTTAGGTGTTTACGAGAAAGAATTTGAGGTTGTTCTATTTGAACAGTGTTGTGAAGTCCAATACCCCACCCCCCTAACTCGAAAGGGTATCGATCCTCCTACATCGAAGGAAGCTCCCGGTTCCCAAGGGTCCTCCCCGGGAGAGGGGGAGGGGAGGGAGGGTTCTAAAAAAGGACCATCCAACATTTTAATTGCACTTTAATTGTTGATATGGATGGAGAAAAGAGTTCTTCTCTCTCTTACAAGCATTTATTTAGCCCAGGTCAACTTCAAACAAATCCGTTGGCAAAAGACACAGGAAAATACGGATTATTGAGAAGGTAGCATCATCAACCATCGACATATGAGGTTTATACTTTTAAAAAATACAAAGTTCAATATTCGAAACTAGCTTCAGCAGGAGCTTAGGATAGTAGTGGTGACAATTTAGATATAAGGAGCAATTGCCCCCTATTTTTGAAAAAATACCTTTTTGTGGTATTTATATTTTTAAAAAAAATACAAAGTTCAATATTCGAACCTATCTTCAGCAGGAGCTTAGGATAGTAGTGGGGGCAATTGCCCCCCTATTTTTGAAAAAATACCTTTTTGTGACATTTATACTTTTTAAAGATACAAAGTTCAATATTTGAAGCTAGCTTCAGCAGGAGCTTAGGATAGTAGTGGTGACAATTGAGATATAAGGGGCAATTGCCCCCTATTTAAAAAAAAAAAAAAACCTTTTTTTTGGCATTTATACTTTAAAAAAATACAAAGTTCAATATTTGAAGCTAGCTTCAGCAGGAGCTTAGGATAGTAGCGGGGACAATTGAGATATAAGGAGCAATTGCCCCCTATTTTTGAAAAAAAAAATACCTTTTTTTGGCATTTATACTTTTAAAAAATACAAAGTTCAATATTCGAAGCTATCTTCAGCAGGAGCTTAGGATAGTAGTGGTGACAATTGAGATATAAGGAGCAATTGCCCCCCATTTTTGGAATAAAACCATTAATTTTTTCTAAGAATAAGACTACATTTTCCCGACTAAAAAAAAAAAAAATATATTTTTTAACATGTTCAGTTGACATTATGAAAGACATAAGGCAATGTAACTTTTTTTTTCTTCTTCTTTTAATTGTTCAGGTGGTGATGGTAGTGATAGTGGGACAATGGCTATGAGAAATTGACAAAGTTTATTAACTATAAAAAAATTTACATAAAAATAAAACTTTTTTTTTCTACAGATTAAAAATATAGCACCACCACCAGCGACACCATTGAGTGATGAAGCAACTATATTTACAGGACCAATTCTGTCACCACCAGCAGAGTTCAGGGATGAAGCTACATTGGTCCTAGAGAATATGGAGTGGGAAAGTGGCTTCCTTAACGATGTTTTTGGGGAAATGGTCAGCCTGGATGACTTAAGCTGTGATATTGACATGCTTGAGGATCCGGTGTGGACAGATAGTTTCATGCGTGAATATTTAGATGATGATGTTACAAGTAAATCTGAACCGGGTCCTCATAACGAAATTCCATCAGAGGACAATACAGGCTGGCTCGACCAATTGTCCCCAAACACATTGGAATATGTACTAGGGGACCTCATGCCACATCCCCCAATGTGATTGAACAGACTGGGAGTGGTGTTATTGACAATTCTCTGTCACCCGCCACCACTCCACTTAATGCTATAGATAGAAGTAGTAGTAATACAACAGCAACAGTATCCCCTCTTCCGGATTTTTTTCTCTCCAACTCTGCCTTGCATCACACATTAGTCTACAGCGCCAAATTCGGTGACCCTTTCAACTCTCTAGTGTCGGGGGATATAATAACAGATCCCCTGGCCATTACACATTCATATACTGATAAGATTCGAGCCATTCTTGAAGAACAAATGGGGGTGTGGGGAGTGGGGGTCAGTTTAAAAGCATCAATAGCACTAAAAATATTTTTTTTAAATGAAAGTGCGGGTGAGATGTATTCAAAATACTTGCATACAGAGATGTTGGCAATACACCCGCATTTATCAAATTATGGGGAGGTTTTTCTAAATTGGGCCAATAGTATTCAAAGTAAGTGAGAAAATTATAACGAGGGGGGTAGTGGATCTATGGTTTTATTTATAGAAAGTTTAAATGTTAACATTTGTAGGTTTAAAAAGGATTTTATTGTAAGAGGTGGGCATAGGGAGAGGGCAATTGAATTAAAATATCATTCAGATTTAGAGGGGTGTAGGGGGATACAACGAATCTGTTTCGATACGAGGCTGCAGTGTTTCAAGTATGCGTTTTTAATTGCGGCATACAGACCTCTGCGCAATGATGCCACTAAGAAAAAGTTGGATAAAATGGCAGTTAATGGTAGGGAGGGTTCAAAGTTCCCCAAAGTAGATTTTAATTGTTTAAATGGTCAATATCCCGTGACACTAAAAGGAATAGATATTTTTGAGCGGGCTAATGCACATTTAAAGATTGGTGTCACGGTGCTACAGTATGAAACAGAATTTGAAGAGGGTCAGCGTTCCGATAAGAAGGGTGTATTATTTCCAGTGCGGGCTCCTTCAATTGAATCAGTAGAATATTGGGTGTGGCTTCTATACACCCCACCCACAGACTCCGATTCAATTGGTCATTTCAATCCAATTACGGATATTAGTAGGGTTCTAAGTGAGGGTAAAACGGGGCGTGGGGGTGCATGCTATTACTGTCCAACATGCCTCTCAAGATTTCGCTCTGATTTAAAGTTAAAGCATCACATGAAACACTGTAAACGTCATGGATACCAGGCTGTGGAGACGGTAAGCGGAGATAGAGCGATCTTACGTTTTAAAAATTTTCAAAACACGCTCCTGCAGAGCAATAAGATCGCTTTGGACTGCGAGGCTAAGCTGACAGACGTGTGCGATCCGTCAAATTCAAATCATGTTAAAATACATGAAGTCATAGGGGTCTCTTACGCTCACGCGCAACGAGATTCCAATAATACCATGCAAGTGCTGGAGGTAGTTGAGATGTTGAGTGACGGTGAAGACTGCATGCGCTCGGCATTGGTCAGTCTAGTCAAAACAGTGAACGGTGCAATTTCGCGCCTTCGTTATACAAACTATCCTATGGTCCTATCACCAGATGACATAGTGGCCATTAAAAATCGTAAAATGTGTTGGGTTTGCAAGGGAGAATTTGATGATGGTGTTGGGAATGGGGGGAGGAGGAAGGTGATTGACCATGATCATTTGTGGCAGGAAATTACATCGGGAGGGAGTAACTTTAGAGGGGTAACACACCAGTCATGCAATTTAAACGTTAGACAACAATATTTCGTACCTGTTTTTATACACAATTCCAATTACGACTTAAAGTTTGTTCTTCCGGCGTTGGCCCGCATTGCCAAGGGAGGAGTTGTAGATGACGCATGGATAGATGGTTCTTTTTCATATAATATCATACCCAAATCATCGGAGAAGCTACTGCTGCTAGAATTCATGTGGAAAACAGTTGACAAGGGCAACACGTGCCTGAATAAAATCCGTTTTTTAGGCTCTTTCAGCTTCTTCCCCAAATCTTTAAGTCAATTGATTCAGGTGCAGAAAAGTGACAATTTTGATAGCTTCCCCCTCCTCAAACAGCGCTTCCCCGATGATGAAATGTATGATTTATTAACGTGTAAGGGTATATATCCATATGATTATTACAACTCTGGCTCGAGGCTAGATGAGGTGTCACTACCGCCCATTGAAGCTTTTTACAATTCTCTTACTGAGAGTGAGTGCACCACTAGCGACTACGAATTTGCTAAGAGGGTTTGGGCAAAGGGCGGGTGTAAAAATGGGTGGGATTATTGTAAACTTTACTTGGCCAGTGACGTACTCACTCTTCTGGATATTGTGTGCAAAAATACGGATAAAATCTATGGGGAATTTGGGTTGGATTTAGGTTATTATTTTTCCACTCCCCATTTGGTGATGGACTTGATACTTAAAATCAGCAAAGAAGAAATAGGTCTGATCACCGATGTGGATCAGCATCTGTTTGTAGAGAGATCAATGAGGGGTGGGTATGTTTTTCACGGGGATCGTATCATGAAAACTGATCCGAGTGGACAGCACACCGATGAAAAGTCGGACGCAGTTTTTTTGGATATGAATTCTCTTTACCCATCGGCAATGTCTCACTACTGTTTGCCGTGTGGCAATTATAAATGGCTTGACAATCCCTGTGCTTCGAATTTCCCCGACATTGCCAGTGTTGAGGAGAATGGGGCACAGGGATGGTTTTTTGAAATTGACGGTGAAATACCCATGGAAATCCATGACTCGGTAAAAGACTTTGTTTTTCCGTGCATAAATAGACCGGTGGGTAGGGACTCTCTGAGCCCCTACAATTTATCTTTAGTAGAGGACGGGAGTATGCACTGGGTACCTTCAAAACAAAAACTAATTGCCGATCTCAACCCGAAACAGAATATCGTTGTTCATCACGTGCTATTGAAATGGATGGTGTCCAATGGTTTCAAGGTCACAAAGATTCATGGAGCCCTCCAATTTGATCAAAAGCCTTACATGAAAACGTTTATTGACACCTTTGTCAGTAAGCGTTCACAAGCGAAAACGAAAGTTGAAAAAGAAGTCTATAAACTCATTTTGAACTCAGCTTTCGGTAAAATGTGCGAGAGCGTACGACACAGAAGTCGATGTGACATTGTAACCAACCCCAAAGATTGTGCTCGAATCATTGCGGATCCAAACTTCACATCGTTCACAATCATAGACTCCAATATGGTTCTCCTACATCGCAAGAAAAGAAACATTGTATTAAATAAAAATATTGCAGGCGGAAGTGCAATAACTGAAATATCCAAGAAACTCATGTTGTCATTTTATTATAATGTATGCAAGGTACAGTGGCCGATTGAGGGACAAGTTCAAGTGTACTACGGGGACACTGATTCACTCCTGTTAAAAGTCAAAACTGAAAATCTATTGAATGATTTGGAAAATGGCGAGTACATTAGCTCACGAATGGACTACACTAATTGGGACGAATCCCTCTACCCAGAGCTAGTGAAACGCCAGGCCCCAAATCAATTGTTAATGTTAAAATCTGAAACGGGTAGCGATCTGATATCCAGTGGTGTGTTTCCTGGACCGAAGGTATACTGTGTGGAAACGCACGGCAAGGATATCAAACAAGTTTGCAAGGGGGTACCTACACACTTTGTAAAAAATAATTTCGACATGAGTGTGTATAGAAACTGTGTGGAACGTAGTTTAGTGCCAAGGGCGAAAGTCATGGCGATTCGCTCTTTACAATTTAAAAACTACACAGTTAGAGTTGAGAAAAACGCCATGTCTGCCATATCGGACAAAGTCTATGTACTTGAGGATGGTGTGAAGGTACTACCATACGGTCATTATTTAATTTCAGACCGAGTTGAATGTACAGAGTACAGAAAACAACTCGGTCTAAAAAAATTAACTTAAATTCACTAAAAAAAGTATAAATTGGGTGGGAGGGTTTTTTTTTTGTGGGTAATTAGGTTTTTTTTTCTAATTCTTTTTTTTTTCTATCACAATCAATATTCAATGTGTGTGTGTGTGTGTGTTTGCAAGGCAGATCAATTTCCAGTATTTAATGCCAACCCCCCGGCCCGGGCCCGCCGCAGCGGGCCCCCGGCGCCCGGCGCTTCCCGGCCCCGGCCGCCGCAGCGGCCGCTCCCCGGGGGGAGGGGGGACCCCAAAATTTAAAATGTTGTAAATAAAAGTGTGATATTTCAAGTGCGCATTATTCCAATAAATGTTGTATTTTTTATAAAAAAATAAACAGAAAAAAAAAGTGTATTTATTTAAGTGTTTGTTTTTGTTTTTTTTTCTAGTGGTTATGTAAATGTTGTATTTTTTTATTATAAATAAATTTAAAACAAGTGTATTTTTTTTTATTCATGTTTAATGTGCCTTTTTCAATGTAGTATATTTTTTAAAGTATTGTCACCTTTTTTATGTATATAATAAAAGAAAATATTATTCTTTATTCTTCTTCTTCTCGTTATTATTCTTGAGCGGAGTAGTAGTAATAGGGAAATTATTTAGTCATTAGACGGCCATAGTCTACAGTTAGTTGTCCAGGTGAACTGTTGAAGGGAACATGTATCAATTTAAAACACCATTCAGATCGTTTCTGTGTGGACCGTCAATGTCGGGCAAAACAACACTCTTAACTAAAATAATTAAAAATTGTGATAAAATGTTTGTGGAAAAGCCGAAAAAAATCTACTATTGCTATAGTATTTGGCAGGAGTCATATGATGAAATAAAAGCGATTGCCACCACCATGGGGTTGGTGCAGATACAATTCATACAGGGACTTGATGTTTTCAGCATTATTGAACAAAACTCTTGGTTGATCATTGACGATCTGGCTGAATCTATTGAACAATGGTCCCAGGAAATGCTACAACTGTTCACTGTTCGCTCTCATCACGAACAGATTTCCGTTACTCTGGTTCTACACAATCTCTTTCATCAGAGCAAATGTATGCGAACACTTGCATTGAACTGCACCTACTATATCATCTACAGAGTTGTTCGTGATTCTAGCTCGCTAATAACTCTCAATAAACAAATCTACCCGGGAGCCCCCAAATTTCTGCTCTCAGCATACAATCAGGCAACTAATAAACCCTACGGCTACATCCTATTGGATCTTAATCAAAATACACCCGAGGATCTGCGTGTAGTCACAGATATTTTTGACAATGAAATTACAGTATATCTCCCCGTGAACACTAAAAAGACCTATTAGTTGCTATCATGACACTGAAGAAACTACATGAAAATAGACATTTGTTTTCAGTTCTAAGCACTTCAAAACCTCCGCTTAGGAAAGCAATACTCAAACACGGTATTGACAACGATTTCATTAATCTAATATCCGAACTTTGTTTAAATTTGATCGAGGGTAATGTTCAAGTGCCAGAAGTAGTTAAGCAACAGGCAAAGCAACATCGTTCCATTGTACGTACATTGGCCTCTAAAAAGAAAGGAAAGAATTTCAAAAGGAAACGACTTCTTCAGGCGGGCGGTAGCTTTTTCACACTTTTACTGCCAATAATTGCAGGACTTGTAAACAGTTTTCTCTAAAAGAGAGAGAGAGAATGGCAAAACCCTATAAATTGACTCCAATAGAACTCGCTCTCTCGCCCGTCGAACACTTTGAGAACAATCTGAGTAAATTCCTTGACAATGAAAATATTGAGGATGATAAAAAACTGCTTTTACTTCAAGATGCACTTCGCCGAGTGGACAAACACAAGTCCTATCGGTCGAAGCCCACTGCTGCTGCTGCTGCTGATCCCAAAAAGGAATCATCTCCTCGGCATTCTGCTGCTGCTGCTGGAACACAATTGAAGAAGGAGGAATTGGATTCGATTGTAATGAAAATTGGAAATCTAATGCCCCACTCATATCGTGAACAAAGTAAACGACTCCTAGCCTATCTCTTGGAAAGTGATCACATTCAAGTTGAGAGCAATGGAACAGGGATTATAATTCAGGGCAAGAGCTATAATCTACTTGATTTAATCTATGATATGGTTACAAATCGTAAAGGACTATGATCATTTGACACTCATCTATACAACTTTCTAAATACATTAAACTTCCCCAAAAGTCTTATTGGCAATAGACAAATTCTAAAAAAATTAAATGAACATGCATCATCGTCATCATCATCATCAACAACAACATTGACACCATTAAAAAATGAACTTGAAGAAGAAGATTTTAAATCAATTTTGGAAAATACTAGCACACCGCTGATAGCTAGACAAAAGCGAAGACGTATCAAGTCATCATCACCACCATCACCACCACCAACAGCCAGTATACAAAAGGGTAGCGGACGTTACACAACGTGTTTACGTTCAAAATGGTTGAAGTTCTGAAAGGTGTTTATGAAAATATTGGTGAGGTGGGGAGTTTAAGTTCCCCCACAACTCTTTCCAAAGTCACTGGTATTCCCACTAAAAATGTACAAGACTATCTACAAAATGAATCAAGTTACACTCTGCATAGAAATCATAGACTTCGTGCCAATCAATATCGAAAAACTAAAGCCTTTTACCCATTGCATATAATGCAAGCAGATCTCCTGACTCTAGATGAGCTTCAAAGACGTCACAATACACCGTACAAGTACATTCTACTTGCAATCAGTGTTTATAGTCGTTATGCATATGCAATTCCATTGCGATCAAAGAGAGGTGTTGAAGTTGCTCAGGCCATTGAAAGTATTCTCCAACAGGATTCATATAAAAAAATTCAAACGGATCGCGGTAGTGAATTTGTTAATCCTCATGTTGCAAAAGTACTAGAAAAATATAGTACACTGCTCTATCATAGTCACAGTCCTATAAAGGCTGCATTGGCCGAACGATTGATAAGAACTATTCGACTTTTAATTTCAAGATATTGTACATTGAAAAATACATCGGCTTTTATTCGTGATCTTGATAAAATCATGTTGATTTATAATCAACGACCTCATCGATCATTGTCCAACTCTACGCCAACGGAAGTTCATCATTCTGATCATGATACAATTGACACCTTTCTTAAACAGTATTCCAATGAATCTTCGGCTGTCAAGAAGAAGAAAAATAAATTCAATGTTGGTGATACTGTTCGAATTAATAGAACAACTAATGTTTTTGAAAAGGGGAATTACTTATGGTCCACCGAACTTTTTAAAGTGGCAAAAATCCTAGACACTAAACCCATAACTTATCGTTTGCGTGATACCAAAGATGAAGAGATTCTCGGCGGCTTTTATGACTATGAACTACAAAAAGTTAAAAATGCCAGTGAAATCTATCAAATTGAAAAGGTATTAAAGAGACGTAGTCGCAGGGGTAAGAAACAGTTACTTGTTCGGTGGCTAGGATACAACTCTGATTTTGATTCTTGGATCGGTGTTGAAGATATTGACAATGCCCAATGATTTCTATGTAACATTCATGTCCAACGTTTCCGATCCTCTCTACAATGACTTGAATACGACAAGTGATTTTTGGACAAAACTCTCCCCCGCCATCAAATTTGACGGTGCATATGAAGTGGCTCTTGTCGACTGTATTCTCAAAAATACCTATGACATCCTGAGAAAGGATCGTAAATATGAAATAAAAATACGACCGTTTGAATTCGGTGATGAAGGTGCAATGGCAACTTTTGACTCTAATCAGTACCCTATTGCTAACATCCCCTACAGGGAATACAATAACATGCATGAACTGTGTCGAGTTATCAACAAAAAAATTGCAAGTCGAAAAAAGGGTGGTTTCACTTTCAATTACTCGACGGAACAAAGGAGAATTTATATTACCAATCCATATGAGAATGAAAGAATTTTCCTCAATGAGAATTTACGTGAGGTTCTTGGTTTTAAAAACCGTATTATTAAGACAGAAAATTTCAGTGGTAGTGACCATGTTATCTATGCGGACTATGCACCCAGCTTCTCCACGGACACTTGCATATTTCTCTACGCTTCATTTGTGGAAACATCTCGGGTTGGTAATTCAAATGTTCCCCTCCTACGAGTTCTTGAACGAAAAACCAATCAAGAACATGTTCACCACTACAATATAAAGCATCTTCAGTATATTCCCGTAAACACTTCCTATTTGGAACTCTGTCAGTTAACACTAAGAACTGAATTAGGTGATCCAATAGCAATTTCAAAAGGCTTAGCAGTGATTACATGTCATTTTCGACCCATTGTCAACGACAACGACGGTACAATAACCTAAAAAATGAACAATAGAAGAATTCCATTTGTCTGTCCCGATATTGACTGTTATGTTGGTGCTTTGAGTCCACGTCAAATAGGCAATGGATTGGACTACTACAAGGGGCGTACTACAATGTCTGGCTATGGTCTTGGTAGCTGGTTTGCTAGGCTATTTCGTTCTGCACTACCCCTTGCCAGAAAATATCTTGTACCTGCTGCATCAAATTTTGCTGCCTCCACACTACAGGACTGGGGGTCGGGCAAGAATTTCAAGGAGAGTGTTAAGGAAAATATTAGATCTTCAGCAAGAGCCGTTGGTGAACAATTAAAATCTAGACAAAATGGGGAGGGATTGAAAAGGATGCGTTCGCGTCATTCACTCATCAGTCTCCACCCAGGCAGGAAGCAAAGGACATCAACAAGGACTTTGAGGAATAAAACAACGAAGTCCAATAAGCAACAGAAGAAGAAGAAAAAGGAAAAGATTGTTAGATCAAAGAAGGATTTCTTCTCTTAAGATGACTTATCTCCCCACAAGGAATCATATCCATCAATCAGTTCCTCATTGAATCTATTCAATGCTGAAAATGTTGATGTCAGTGTCAAGTATGGCTACTATGAACAATTTCACCCTCAACAACCCCTCTCGGAAAATATACACTTTCAAATATTTTCCAATGAAGACTATTTCATTGATTTGTCGTCAACATTTATTGATTTAAATGTTGTGGCGAAGAAAAAGTCAGATAATACAACTCCAAATGCCGGCGATGGTCTCTCCTATGAAAACTGTATTCTACACAACCTATTCAAACAAATTAATGTATTTATTAATGGAACATTGGTGAGCACTAGCAATAATTTATCCAACTATGCAAGCTACATACAATTTATGATGATGACGCCAAAGGCGTACAAGGAGATGAGAGGACAATCGCTGGGCTATGAATATCGAACAGGTGTTGATACTGACGGTGAGTTGACTACAGCAGTGACCCAGGAGTATCATCTAGTTGGAAAATTAAATCATGAGATATTCAATATATCCCAATGGCTACCCCCCAATGTCAAGATTGACATAAAGTTACAGATGGCCCCATCGAATTTTATTTTGAGAAAAACACTTCCTGCAGCACCCGATGCAAATGTCATTATCACATCGGCAATTCTCCACGTCCGAAAACAACAGGTTATGAGCTCTGTTGCATTGGCAGTGGAAAAGCTAAGAGCCAATGGCAACAACATTAAACTTCTTGTCCCCCATACAATCACCAATCAACGTCACATTGCCACCGGCTCTTGTAGCTATAGCGATTCATCATTTATCAATGGAGAAATCCCATCAAAATTGGCTTTGGCCTTTGTGAAGAGTGGGAGTGCCGTTGGATCCTGGACTGAATCCCCCCACGATTTTAATTTTTTCGGTCTATCTAGCCTTGTGTGCAAAGTGAATGGTATTCCACTGTACACTCTATCATTTGACAAAAAATCCTATAGAACTCTGTACGAGTTGACAATGCAATCCCTAGATCATGACTCTCAACTATTTGAAAATGGAATAACCGATTCAATGTTTTCAAAAAATCATGGGGTTATTGTTTTGGATTTGTCAGGCACACAGGATATGAGCATAGTACGAACAGGGAATGTACGTTTAGAGTGTACATTTGCCAATGCTCTGACTGAGAGTATCACGCTAATATCACTGAGTCAATTTGAAACCTATTGGGAAATCACCCCCGACGGCAGTGTTCTACTAGACCTAGCACCATGAACACAAACCAAATAATCAACGTATTTAGTATGGATCCATACATGTCCCAGTACAAGTCCTATTGCATACCTTCGGACTTCATTGAAAAAATTCCAAGTGTTAACAATACCCTGATCATTGTTAATAGCAGTCCATCGACTTTGAAGACCGGTCATTGGCTAAGCATCTTTCAAACAGCGAAGAATATTGAATTTTTTGATCCTCTTGGCCTATCGTATAAATTCTACGTTCCATACATCAGCAACTTTATTGAAAGCAGTGGGAAAACCATTATTCAAAATCAACGAAGAGTACAGGATTTAGCGACTAAGACATGTGGCTTTCATGCACTACTCTTTTTCATGTTCAGATGTCGTGGCTACACCTACAAGCAGTTTCTCGACATCTACGTTGACTTACCTCAATTGAACGACTTTCTAGTGGAGAATATACTTACAAGTGTATTTAATATTGATTTTAGTGCCCTAAGAATAAAATGTTCTAAAGATGTATGTGAAATTGTTTATTAATAAAAAAAATTATATACATGATAAAAACGACTTTTCTACTCTTTAGATTTCATCCACTACTAGGTATTTGTCGACAACAACTAGTGCAGGTAGATTATCTGAATTCACAGTGTACTGATCCTGATGTAGTGCAATGTCAGGGTCACATTTTCTACAGTAGAGTGTGACTTCACTCTTGTCATATCTCTTTGTATAGTCAATGATATTATTCTCATTCATTCTATAGAATTCACATGTTTCAATTTGCCTATTTGAAGCAATTTCACAAACAGTGTCCTCAAGTGTCGAATCACATTCCGTCACAGCCAAATAAAAATCAGTGGGCTTATAATCATAACACCCAGTGTCTTCACAACGATGACGTAGAAACCATATTCTTTTGTTGTTCCAACAATTGAATCGTTGACCTGGTTCCTCCTCCCAGAACAATCTAAAACCACGACGATACCAATCTCGTAGCAATAAACTAAAATCACGGTTAGGATTCTTTCCAATCATACCGGGATATGTACTCTCCCACTGCTTGCACTTATCATAATGACAATTGGAGCATAGGTGACCTCTAGGATGAGAATCACACACCTCTTCAAGACAGGAATTACAACCTTTAATTTGTACAGCATATCCTCTGTGCAATTTACACGGGTTGCATAATCTACACTTTTCATCATACTCCTCAATCATTGTGCAATTCTCACATGATGACCAGCTGCCCTGTGTATACATACATAACGGACATGTATGGAACATTTTGTCATGTGTTAACGCTCTCACTGCCACAATGAAACTGAGCTAGCAACCAAAAAAAATGTCTGAGAGAGAGAGAGAGGAGTAAATCATCCTTGAGCACCATCTTTCTTATGAAAAAAGTCCTAAATTTCTAAACTAATGTTTAAAAGCATATCCACAATATCATTTTGTCGTGTCGTGATCAATATATCAATAAATTGTGTAAATGCATTTGGACCACGATGTAGAAGCTTCATACAATAGTCTAATGATGGAGAATCAGTTTTCATTATATCGACAAGCATTCCTCGAGAAAATATCTTCCTTTGAATAGACAACTCTAGAAAATCATCATCTAGAATCAAACGTTTTTCCATAAGAACTAGATTCCTCATGATTCGCATTTTCTCGAATCTATCCATTTTTTTTTTTTTAGTCCTAACTCTCTCACGATCAACTTCAGACTAATCAGAATTTCTTTTTCTACTCTAGAAAATATACGCTTGTCTACTATAGAAAGAAAAAAAAATACCATTGATTTAGAAACATTTTTATTGAACATAATTACAATAATAATATTCACTGATGCATTTTGTTCTCATCAATATATTTCGATAGGACATCTAATGCTGACCGAAGTTTATTTATATGGAGAATATTCACTTTTCCAGCAAAACATAGTTGCTCCTCCTGCTTAAATTTGCTTAATGATATCACGTATCTTGCATACATAATGTCCCATTCAAGACATAGTCTACACCCAGCGGTTATTTCCACAGCTACATTAGGTAGTCGTATATCGTTGCTGCTGCTGCTGTCGGTTCCATCATTAATCTCCAATAGTGTAAATGCACCACTCATTTTTTCTCCACTAATATCCTCTCAAATAAACTATTCTCTTTGAATTCAATTCTCTTACTAATATGAAATACAATGAAAATTACTCCTTATATCCGAATCCAACTACTAATCAAGTAGTTAGTGTGACCGTCGCTCTCTCTCTCTGGTTGTCCTCCAAAAATGGGTGTCATAATAGAAAACATGTCTGTCAACCCATGTAGAGTTCATTGTAATAGGCAAATGACCCTGGTAACCGTACAATTCGTTGAAAACCTACACACATACCCGTGCCTCAAGCGTAGGTTTCCTTGTCCCTTTTCAACGAATTGTACGGTTACTACTATCATTTTAAGAAAGCCAGAATTGTACCTTTGCATAAAGGTGGTGACCGAAGTGATTTCAACAACTATCCTACCGATTCTATCGCGGATTTTTGAAAAGATAATATATATACGAATAAATGAATTTCTGGAAAAAAATATTTTTTTTTACAAGAACCAATTTCGATTTAGGAGAGGTTTTTCAACGGAGCATGCTATACAGTTTCTGACAACTACAATAAATGATGCACTTGATGACAAGCTTAAAGCTGCAACTATTTTTTTGGATATCCTCAAGGCATTTGATTCCATAGACCATGAGATCCTGTTGAAGAAACTGGAAAATGCTGGAATCAGAGGATACGCCCTGAAGATTCTTGCTTCGTTTCTGAGGAGACAATCACTTTATGCACGACTGAACGAGGCTGAGTCGGGAGACTTCCCATTAAACTACGGAGTACCCCAAGGCTCCCCTCGTGGCCCCTTGCTGTTTGCGATTTATATAAATGATCTTCATTGCACACTCTCTGAGTTGGTGACAGATTTGAGTGAAGAGACTGCAAATTCGAAACTCAGAAAATCACTTGTTCTTTTTGATGACGACACCAACCATTCAGTTATGACACTCACTGAGAGTCACTTTTGTTCTTAATGAAGGAAGATCTGATCCGCATAGAAAGATGGATGAGACTTAACAAGCTCAAAATTAATTACAACAAGTCTACCTCTATTGTTTTTGGGAGATCTGCAAACTATTACCCGTGGGTGAAAGAACTTGAAATTGGTGAATCAGTCATATCACGAAGAAAAGTTGTGAAATATTTGGGCGTGCTGATTGATGAAACAATGTGTTTTTCAGAACACATTCAATGCATATCCTCGAAGATTGCAAGAAATGTAGGATTTTTAAGAAAACTGAAATACCAGTTTCCTCAAAAAGTGTTATGGCTGCTTTATTTTTCACTAATACATCCATATTTATTGTATTGTTGTTCGATACGGTCTAATACATTTTTGACCCATCTTAAGCAGTTGCGGTCACTACAAAACCAAGCGATGAGAGTGATATTTGCGGTTGAGAGCCGAACCTCTGTAAGATCCATGTATTCTCGCGTCCAAATATTGCCGTTCTCTGGATTAAGTAAGTTTAATAAGGTTTTGTTTATGTTTGAGATTATTAGTCATATTATCCCGGTTTTCTTTTGGAATATGTTTTTTTACTGCTGCGGATTTTCACAGTTATGGAACTAGACAGGTAAGCCAGTATAGGAGACCACTGAGGGTGTCGACAAGGTCGGTATTTTCCAGTCGCCATGCTCTTCCAGCGCAGTGGAATGGGTTGCCTTCTTTGTTGAATAATGAGTCAGATAGGACTGATTTCCGTTGCCAGTTAAGATGTCATTGCCTGTATGAGCATGAGCTTTGATTTTTTTTTTTTTTTTTTTTTTTTCTCAAGCAGAATTATAATTATAATGATGTGTTGATATGTTGGTAGTTGGAAGGTGTGGTAACCCGATGCAAATGTGTAATGTAGAGTATTCTAGGAGTAGCCATACAAGCCCAGAGTACTGGGCTTCGTGCTTTTTTTTGCATATATTAGTAAAAAAAAGTAGTCCTGTCTAGGGCTGAAATTCCGACAATTTTTCCTGTCTAGGTCTGAAAACCCGACCGACATCCTGAAATCCTATCCTAGAATAAAAAAAAATTCCCGCCTAAAATATAATTTGTTCAAAAATTATGCAAACACTAACACAAATACAAGTATTGTCCATGAGTAAGATTCCAACGATACTGCTGCAAGCTGAAGCCAGATGTCAGAGTTACCGTCTTTCAAGGTATTTCAGCTTTTCAAAAATTGTTTAAGAAAAAATCAGAGGGATAATAGTTAGCCTCAACAAGAACAGTATATATATTTGGAAATAATAATAATTTCAAAATAAAATCGTGTTTGTGAAATATTGATGGAGACAAAGAATTTAAATATGCATTTCACAATATTACAATTTCTTGTAAAATATTTTATTAAGCCCTTTAAAACTTTTGGTACTTAAAAAGACTTGCAATATACGAAACGAATATTATCAAACTATAAGAGAAGAAAATATAAAAGCTATGGCCATTAAGGCCCGGAAATGATAATTTAATACAAGAATAAAATAGTAAAACCCATTATAAATTAGAGCTCTAGGAAGATAAGGTTGGCCCTCCAGATATGCCTTAGAAATTCATGTAAGAAGTTAACCTTAAATGAGCAGAAATTGCTATGAATATATAATGTGGGAGTCAGACCATAGTCACACCCTTCAATAAAAATTATCAGTGTACATTTAGAATGAAATACATTTTTTCTTGTTTGTAACGTCATAACTGTCCTATAAAAGCGGGAAATTACTGACAAACCACGGTCATTTGTTTTTTTTTTTTTTTTTTCAGTGAAGTGCTAGCTATGTTCTGGTCTTGAGAAGGCAAGGGGGTTGACAGCTTTACTGATGTCATTTTTTTCTTGTTTTAAGTTTGACTCGGTTATGTATCGTAGTTTCTGTTCGTTTTGGGTTTTCTCTATTTATTGAGGATGTTGTGGTAGTTTTACGCTTGGAAGTTTATTTGACTTTCTGTGCATTTTTGTTTTATTGGATCTCTTAACTAATCTTTAAAAATAATTTTGTAAAAAAAAGTTTTTTTTAATTAATTTCTGTTTATTTTTTATTGGCATAGTTTTTTTCGTGAAAATTAACTTATAGCTTACGATTTTTTTTTATAGGAATCCATAGTTTGGTTTGTTATTTGTATGTTGGAGAAACGTTTTCACTAATGTTTAATCCTGACACAAATAGAGTTGTTTAATTTAATTTTATACCTCCTCAAGTTTACCTGAAAAATAAATTACTCCCTAAAATTACTCCCAAAATTATTAATTATTTAGAACATTCCTATTTTTATTCCCAAATAATTTTTTCTATGCTTTTTGACAACTTGGATACACTTGTACTCTTGCGATTTATTTGGAAGTGGTAATTTTGATTTAGAAGGGGTAGTAGTAGTAGACGAGAAAGTTTCAATTTAATACCCACAGTCGTTCTCAATTTATTGCCGAGGTGTCGTATTGGCCACCATGCGCACAGTGTCTTTTGATCTAATTTTAAAGCAACATTTAGTTTTAAGGCATAACAGGGTAACTACATAATTTTAGAGATTTGATATACCTAATATCTCTGAAGACATAGTTACTGGACCGTTTTACTATTCTGAACAAAATGGCCGTCTCAAAATTTTGACTGGATGTGTTTGAAAAATGAATGGGCTTGGGAAGAAGGATGCTCGACCTCCAATCTCTTTCGACTCTTAAAAATACCACTAGAACTTCTTGATATAGTTCAACATCCGCTTAGGTATTCCTCGAAAGCTTAACCTTAATACTTTTAACTTGTGCTGTAGTAGTAGTTGTAGAAACATTAGTAGCAGTATGCGCACAGCTTCTTTTATTTCTTCAACATCTCCTTCAGCACTTGCTGAAATTTTAAGCTTAAAATCATCAACTGTTCCTGAAGTGTTTCTAATATGCCCTCTTAATAATTTGTGTGGGCATAGTGAGTTTTGATTTAGTTTCATACAGTTTAAATATTTCCCAAAATTTTCGCGCTAATACTCTTAGTCTTAGTAGCAGTAGTAGCAATAGTAGCAGAAGAGTTAATAGTAGCCTACTAGCCTTAGCGTTAGCGGCAGCAGTAGTAGAAGAAGTAGTAATAAGGTTAGCAGTAGTAGTAGTATGAGCATAAGCAGTAGCATTAGGGTGCAAATATTTTCTTTTGGTTAGCCCAACATTCCCCACGACAAGCCTTGTTAGTCTCAAATTTATACATTAAACTGTTACTAAGATAATTTTGTTTTACCCTTTAGAAAACCTGCATACAGACGGCATGTTGCGATTAATTTCAGCCCCTCCCCCGAATTTCCTTGAAAATTTCATCTTCGTATTCTTAGACATAGTTATAAAAGTAGTGACAGTAGTAGTACTTGTATTTCCAGTGGTGGTATTAGCAATGCTAGTGGTAGCAGGGGCGAATCTCCAGCATTTGTATTGGGTTGGGGGAGGGGGGCAAGGGGGTCCGTATCCGCAGATTCAAAGGGCATGGGATGTATAGTAAGTTTTTTCTTCATATTATTGGGGGGGGGGGCAAATGCCCCCCCCCCTTCCCCCCCCAAAGGACGCCCCTAAGTGGTAGCACTAGCAGCAATGGTGGTATTAACGTACTACCTTTACAAGTAGTTGCAGTAGAAGTATTAGCGGTAGTAGTAATAGTAGTAGTAGTAGTAGTAGTAGTAGTAGTAGTATTAGTAGTAGTAGTAGTAAATGCAGCAGTAATAGAAGTATTAGTAGTAGCGTACACATATTTACTGTTGCTCAGATAATTTTTCTCTTTTAGTATTCTCTGAAAATTCCAACTTAATTCCCAAATCAATTATTTGAGATACAATCTTTTGACAATTTACATGCACATAGAATCTTTTGATTTAGTTTAATTTTCCCCTTAATATTGCAAATGGAGTCGTGCGGTAATATTGTAGTGGTAGTGTTGTAAAGTGTATTTTATGGTATTTGAGTGGTGTAGTCGTAGATGCCTTTATTCTCCCTTTACAGGGGAGCTAAACTATGGCCCTAAGGTATTTAAACTTTGGTAGCGTGCCTTAGGCTGTGACCAAACTAATGAGGCGTACCAACTGGGTATGTTCGAGGGGCTAAAGGTAGATCGTAGAGAGGTTGGCTATAATGCAATACTTTTATTCAATTAACATATAATAATAGCAGATATAGATATTCTACTCGGACTGGCTGTCCCAAGTAGACAACAAGTCTCAGAAAATACAATAATATATAATAAGATACTTAGACACTTACAATGATCCGACAAGATTCCAAGGTATTTCTAAAAACAACGGACAAGAGGTCAGTCCGGCATAAAATTAGTAACAGTCTCCCCCTTCCGATAAAATGTATCTTTTATACATTTTTATCAACCACACTTTCCTTTACCCAACCCCCGTAATAGCTAGGAAGCGGTGATTTCTCAATTTCCCGTTAAACAGAAACTTGGCAGGATATGTTCCTTATCTTAATAAAAAGTGGTATTTCTAAACTTCGTATTTGCGTCTTATATATTTTTACTAAATTCCAAATTGACTAAATTAGAAGCTTTACCAAAATACTCCCCATTTAAAGAAGAATTGTCCCAATTCTCAATATTTTACTTTTAAAACAATTTAATTTTGTTTACAGCTATTATGCTGCCATCTTTGGGTCATTATGTGCATATACCCTCAATGGGTTTCCTTAGGGTCATGTTTCTGGTCCAATATAGGCCATGTTCTTTTTTGTCGAAGGATTTCAATTTGAAATTCATCCTTGTTTCTCTTTTTCTCTGTCTCTAGGACTGAAAAATACTCTTTTTACCCTTCTTCATATGCATCTTCTGTTTTAACTTAACCCCAAGCGGCTTTAGCATTTTATTAGTGGTTCTGCCTAAATTAGATTTCAAGTTATATTAGAAAAGTTTATGAATTATTTGAGTTTAAATTTAATTCCCATTAATAGTTTAATTTATTTCTGTGATGTGGTTGATATACCGTTTATTTTTCGTTTTAGGAATGCCTTGGATAAATTACACATAACATTTTTGATTTTTAAATTTTCACATGTTTTTCCAGCACAAAGCATTTTCACATATTTCAATAACATAAGCCATTTGGGCTATGTAGCACATTCTCTAGGCCTAAATTAAGTTCTGATTTTATCTCACTTTCTGATGAACTTGTAGTAAAGTCTGTAATACTGCTACAGTTTCCAAAATATCAGTTGATCAGGCATGGTTTGGTTTCTGAGGGTATGAGATGATAGTATCAGGATACATTTGAAGTGGCTTCAAAATTTGTTACTTTCTCCCAAAATGTGTCAAAATATGATTGAAAAAAAATGGATCCCAAAGGATGCTACGAAAAATTTGATTTCCAAAAAAAAGCTAAGGCTGTATCTAAAATAAATATTCACATTAGTATGCACATAAAGCATGATTTGTTACCTATATATATTAAAAAGAAACACTCAAAATTTGTATATATCACTGCATTCTTTTTTTTTAACAAAAGTTAATTAATTTTAATTACTTTCTCCTCTGTTTACTCTTAATATAGCATTATTAATCACTTAACAGAATGTTTCACAGTAAAAATATTTATATGTTGACTCGAAGTCCAACATTTACATATAACATTGAATCACTAGTTAAAACTTCTAATTTTTGCAACCTGTATTTTTTTGATATTATTCAAGTTTTTCTGTCCAAAAGTGTTTGTGTTAGAAAAGTACTGTATTTATTCAGCTGATTTTTTTTAGAACACTTTTAATTAAGTTTTGTCCCGCAGTTGCTAGTTCTCATTTCTTCCTTGAAATGCAATTTTTACGATATACTGGTTGCCAATTTTATCCCAGCTTTAATTACTATTTTATTTGCCAAAGAACGAGAGACAATAATTCCGTTGCAAGGCTAAATAACTTTGAATTCGGTGCTCATTATCTGTGGTTTATTGATAAGCTTGAATCTGGGAGAATTACAAGAATGAATTTCTGTTCATTACTGCGAGTTTTCTTTTGTTGTGTAATGCTATATTTTATTTTCAAAGAAAAAGTGGATACTGCTTAGTTTGTATTAGGGTTCAACGGATTGGGATTTGGGTGTTTGGGTTTGCACAGGTGAAAACCAATTTTTTAAATTAGTATTCTCCTGTACCAGTTCGTTTTCTCAGATCCAATACATCGCTAGCGTTAAAATTATTACCTTGAACTATTATTGTGGTTTGCTTGTGACGATGGGGCTAATTTTTGGCTTATTTTTAATGGATTTTGTCCTTGGCTTGTACCTCCTGGTAAGTTTTTAGGTTATAATTTATTTTTATATTGCTTTTCGTTTCTTTTACCTCGCACTTTTTTTCCTTTCTAAGCTTATTCTAAGTTTCGCTTAAATCTTTATAGCGCTTAATTATTGTCTTTAATTTTTTTTTCTTTTTACCGAAAATTATTATATTAAACTATAACTAATTATAATAAGATTACAGCTAGCTTGTACACATAGCCGGCACTTAATGTATACCCTGGCTGTATTTTCCTATTATTATTTTTTAAAATTCTTAAAAAACAATTTGTTTTCCAATTCGACTGAAAGTGTCACCTCAGAGAGTCAAAGGTTAGTAGATGCTTCGTATTTACTTAACAACGAGAGACCAGCAGTGATTGAGCTCAACTCCAAATATGCTAGCTTCCAATGACCCTATTTCAGTAGACTAACCTCCTTCGTTTTTTTTTTTTAATTATCCCCCCAAAATATATTTTTTCAATATACATATCAAAAGAATAACCTTTTAATACTGATTCTAAATATGTATAATTTAATTAGTTTCACAACGCCTATTTAAAAGTTACGTGGCCTTATTAATTTCTTTTATTAAACGTAGCCTAGTTCGTTTTGACAAATCTTGTCATTACACCGTTCGCGGAGCTTTATCTCGTCTCGGAAACAAAATTTTTGCAGGAAGCTATGATGTCACTTCAGATCGGAGCTAATTTTTTTTCTCTGGGAACTTACGAGTATTTAGGCTAAACATTTTTTGAATTTCGTTTCTACGTGACGGTAATAATTTTTACTGGCGATATATATTTGAAGGAAAACTTTGATGTTATTTACATACAGATTAAAAAAGAAAATATAGATATTTCTTTAGAGGCTTTTTACTCGTTTTATTTTTATTTATTATTTTTTTCCGTTATAATTGTTATATTCAAATATTAATCTGCTGGGGGCTACGCTTGTTCTGCCTTTCTCCGTTTCCTGGTCCAAATTTTGGACTCTGAATTTTCGCTTCTCTTCCTTATAATATTTGCAAGTTTTTCCGCGGTCTCTATAGTGTGGTTTACAAGGCTCTGAATTCGAGCGCGGTTTTGTTGCCTCGTCAAATATCTTTAATCTTTCTTTTTCTCCTGATGTTTGGCCTTTTTCATAAGTTATTTAGCTACTTGTGCTGTTGGCAAAGGAACTTGTTGCACTCCCTCTGGTTTCTTAACTTTTCTCCATAATTTCTCTCTTAAAGAGGGTTTTCTTAACGATGGCCCAGGTTTAGTGATATCGGTTTCTGTAGAAGAATTATCAGTGTCACATTCTGTTAGCTCGCGTCTGGTAGATGGCGTTTGTTCAAAAGCCATTTTTGCGTTAAGACTGTAGGTGAGTCTAATGTATAAAAATCAGATAATTCATTGGTTCCTTCCAATTTTTCTTCTTCTGTGGATTTTACCTTTGGTTTATCACGTTTTAAACCCTTATATTGTGTTTGATGTTCTTCATCGCTAGTATCCGATGAGCATCGAATATTTCCCCTTTTCTCTTGTTTGTTGTGGAGAGTTTGTAGCCAAGACTGGGCTAAATACTGGTGAAATTGTGTCCTTTATTTCTTCGTCTGAAAGAATAGGCTCTGTTTTCCACGGTTTTGAAAAATATCCCTTTTTCATTCTATTATGGTGTACTACTTTTTCCTTTTCCTTATACTGATGCTTTAGAACATATGTTAAGTTATTTGGTAGAATTTTTATAATCCTGTAGGGCCCATCCCATTTCGGTTTTAACTTTTTTGTCCCTTCCAGGTTAGTTTTGTACAAATAAACCAAGTCTCCTAAACAGGAATTTGTTTTATTTTTGCTTGTTCGGTCATACTTTTCTTTTTGTTCTGTTTTCGCATCTTCCAGATTGTCTTTAACTTGTTTCATAGCTTTTTTCATTCGCATCACCATTTCTTGCTTATATTGGTCTAGGTTGTAATATATTCTATCATTTTGTATTTCATCTAAACAAATTCTGGGATCTCTTAGATGTTGCAAAAAAATGGTATTTCTTTTAAGGAACATGAAAAAGCCGTATTTATTGCAAAGACTACAAATGGTAAATGTTCATCCCAATTTTCATTTTCCTCTCTTGCATGTATTCCCAGAATGTAAGCTAATTCCCTATGTTTACGCTCAACCTTTCCATTAGCTGCGGCCATATAAGACGATGTAAACCATCGTTTCACACCCAGATATTCTGTAATTTCGTCTAATAATATGGCTCTAAAGCATGGCCCATTGTCGCTAAGTAAAACTCTAGGAAAAATTCCGTGTTCCAAGAATAGGCGATTGAACAAAACTTTCACAATGGTTTTTGTCTTTTCGTCTTTAATTGGAAAAGCGTATAAGTATGAATTAAAATGATCGACTCTAGTTAATACGCGCCTGTTCCTGGTACGCCGTTTCCTGGAAACTGGTAAACTTCCTCCTGTTCCCCAAATGTCTATTGACATTAATTCTCCTACCCCTGAAGGGGTGGGGTAGCCACCTAATTCGGCCCTAGGGATCTTTGGTGGCGACTTTGTTTGGCACACTCTTGGCAGCTTTGTATGAAAGCTTTTACTTTTCAGTACATTTTTGGAAAATAAAAATTTCCCTTTAGCCTCCCCATAGTTTTTGCTTCTCCCATGTGACAGCAAATCGTTGCATGTGCCATCTGTAAAATTTCTCCTTCCAGAGATTTTGGAATTACTGGAATAATTTTTAAGTCATTTTATCTATATTCTTGCGATAGTCTATGATATCTTACCAAAAGATTTTTACTTTCGTCAAGATCAAAATTATCTAAGTCCTTTAAAAAATGGTTAAAGTGCTCTGGCAGTTCCGTTCCTTTTGATAAAAAGGATTTCATCGCTAAAAAAAATCATCCTTATCTTGATGATTCGAAATATTTTCATTAGATAGTATTTCTAGCCCTTCCAGTTCGTTCTGGATGGTTGCTATCAAATTTCCTTCCGCATCTGGATTTCGTGACAAATAGTCTGGTAAAATTTTTTTACGGCCCTTTATGTGTATTGGGGTGTATGAATATGCTTGCAGACGTCGTATCCATCGTGTCAGCCGGGCTGAAGTATTTTTCATCGTATGTAGCCAAATTAATGATTTTTGGTCTACGCGTGAAATGAATTTTTTTCCAAGTAAAAATTGTCAAAAATATTCTGTAAAAACTACAACTGCCAAACATTCCCTCTCAACTGTCAAATACTTTCTTTCTGCCTCCGACAGTGACCTGCTGGCGCATTGAACTATTGATTCTACTCCTTCAGAATTTATGTTTAATAATATGGCTCCTATACCGTACCCCGAAGCATCTGTTTGCAAGCAGAAGTCTTGTGACAAATCTGGTAGTTTAAGTATTGGTGCCAGTAATAATTGCCTTTTATTTCATTTAGCGCTTGTTTTGCGTCCACTGGACATTTGAATTTACCTGATTTTTTCAAAAGGTTTGTCAAAGGTTGCGCTATTGTTGCGTAATTTTTAATATATCGTCTGAAATAGCTTAAAAAACCACAAACTGATCTGCAGCTTTTTTGATCTTTAGGAGGCTGTAAATTTTCTATGACTGTAAATTTTTCTGGATTTGGTGAAATAGTACCTTGGCTTATCAGTTGTCCAAGAAAAACTAAATTTGGTACCACTATTTTTAACTTTTCTGGTTTTAATTTTAAGCCTTTTTTTCAAACTTTTCCAGTATTTTTCTAAGTCCGACCAAGTGGTCTTCCAAGTTTTCATTAAACAAAATTACATCATCTAAATAAGCCAAGATATCTTTTGTCCTTCCTGGTTCGTTATCTTTTAACACCAAATTCATTAGTCGACTAAAACGATTTGGACTAAATGATAAGCCAAAAGGCATACGTTCAAATGTGAACTTTCTTCCATCGTCTAAGATTACTGTAGCTTTATGCTTTGTTTCCGCATCTAAAGCGATTTGCCATTATACTGCTATTAAGTCAAAACTAGTGGAATATTTTGTACCTCCTAGCGAATCTAAAATTGTATCAATTCTTGGTAACTTCATCACGTCTTTAACCTTGACGGCATTTAGTGCTCTAAAATCTATACATAATCTCTAGGTGTTATCTTTTTTCCTGACTATTACTAGTGGAAAACACCAATCGCTAACACTTTCTTTAATTATTCCCTGATCTTCCATTTCCCTTATTTGGCTTTCTAGCCATGGTTTTAAATGATAAGGTGTTTTATACGGTGATTTTTTGATTGGAGGGCCCTCTGTTGATTTTTTGTGCGTGATTAAGTGAGGTAATCCTTAATCCGCTTTGTGTCTTGCAAAAGTCCATTTGAAATCCCAAAGAATACTTTCCACTCGAGTTTTTACGTTTTCCGGTAAGTGTTTTAAATCAAATTGTTGCAAAAAATCCGTTTTCTACATTCCATACTCTTCTTGTGGTTGCAGTTTTAATGAGGATAATTGTTCGTGGCTAGTGAAATTTACGCCTAATTCTGGACTTTTTAGAGATTTTATTTCTGAATTTGAAATCTTTACCACTGATCCAAGTTCTATCTGGTTCAGTTTTACTTTATCATTACTTAGATTTGATAGTTTTAAGTATGTTATACCATTTTCAATTTTTATAACTTAGTTTTCCACGAAAATCATGGGGTATTCTTGTATGGTGTATCCTCCTATCATGGCGTCCATTGTTTTAACCTTTCCTTCTTCTGTATTTAATGTCGCTAGAACTTGAGCTGTCTTTCCCCCTTCTATTGTGATTTTTCCGCTTATTTTTAGGTTATAATTCGAATCGTCACTTTCGTTATGTGTTGTTACGCAATTTTGCCTATTATTTTAATTTGCCTGGTTTATGGTTATTGTATCAGATATGGGTTCCCATAAAATCCCATATTTTCTGATGGCATCTACTCCTAGAATACAAGGAAATGGTAGCTGTTTGCATATTATCACTGTTACCGTTATTTCTTTATCTCCTGTGCTAAATTTTAATGGGCATTCTCCCAAAATTGTCAGCCTGTGCCCTGTCACCGATGTCAGGGTATTCTGGCATCTTCTTACGTGATTTTTGACACTACGAGGAAACCTCTTAAAAACTTCCTCTCGAATTAATAATTTAGATGCACCTGTATCTAGTAAACATGGTAAATTTTGAAGACACTCAATTTTAAAGCAACGCAAAATCGGTAGACTATTATTATTTGCATTTGTATCGCAACATTCTAAACTATATAGGGGTCTTTGTAAGGAAACAGCTCTGTCGACCCTTACAGGCTGGTTTCTCCGTTTAAATGCCCAATGTTTGGCCAAAAGTTTCTGAGGTTATCCCAGTTTTCTTCAGCGTTGCTACTTTGACCCTGGGTATTGTTAACCGTTTGCCTCCGAGCCCTAAATTCAGGAATATTATTAGTTGTTTGCCAAGTATTACTTGTTCCCTGCCTTCCTAAATTTCTGCCCCCCTGCGTTCTGAACTGGTGGTTTGTCTTGTACGTCTGGCCTTCTTTGCGTATTCTATGCCAGCAATCTGCTGCATAGTGCATTGTTACAATAATAACAATAAAATTTTCTCTTAAATTGTTTGTTTGTTTCCTGGTTACTTCCAAATATTTTTGATCTGTCATTGTTGGTTCCCCAACTATCTGTCTTTGGTGGGGGAGGGTGCCCATATTTTCTATAGTTATTAGCTGCTAATCTCTCAAGGTCATGGAATCTGTCAGCTATTTCCCTAGACGGTGACCCTCGGCCTCCGTCGCGCCTTTTTGGTTCGCGATTTGGCTTCTCAAAGCTCACCCTTTTCTGCCCCTTTTCATATTTTATACTTTCTTGGGCTCCTGTATTTATTGAAATCTGATCAAACTTTTTCATAGCTTCGTCAATTTTTACCTCTGTTTCGACTAGTATTATAGCCTGCTCTAAATTTTCAGGTTTCCGTGATAATATTAGTCTTAATAACTTTTTTGGTAACCCTTGGGTAAAAGTATGTAGTTGTACTTTCTGTACTGTCTCGTCATTTCCTCCTTTCTCTAATTGTAAGCATACGGATCTACAAATTCTGTCTGCATATTCCCTGATACTAGTTGAGGTATTGAATGTCACCACCTCTGTTCTTAGCCTCTCGGAGATGCTTGTCTCTATGAATCTTGTTTTAAAAGATTCAATTAGAGTACTGATGCCCTTGGGCTCTTTTTCCGTAATTGCCTCAAAATGTTTAAGGGCGCTTCCCTTTAATCTAGCTGCAACGCATTGCTCTTTGACCTTATCCTCAAACGCTTCAGTTAGTTCGTCGAAAATTTTTAATTTTTCGATAAACTCATCTACGTCTGAATTTCCCGCGTATTCTGGTATAATTTTTGCAATTTCAAGTACTGTTGATAGGGAAGTCATTTTTTCCTCTGGTAAAGCCATTTTATTTCAATCTACTATTTTTATCTAGCCCTCTCGACCCAGTTTTTCCAACGGCCATCAGTTTTTGTAAAGTGTATTTTATGGTATTTGAGTGGTGTGGTCGTAGATGCCTTCGTTCTCCCTTTACAGGGGAGCTAAACTATGGCCCTAAGGTATTTAAACTTTGGTAGCGTGCCTTAGGCTATGACCGAACTAATGAGGCGTACCAACTTGGTATGTTCGAGGGGCTAAAGGTAGATCGTAGAGAGGTTGGCTATAATGCAATACTTTATTCAATTAACATATAATAATAGCATATATAGATATTCTACTGGGACTGGCTGTCCCAAGTAGACCACAAGTCTAAGAAAATACAATAATATATAATAAGATACTTAGACACTTACAATGATCCGACAAGATTCCAAGGTATTTCTAAAAACAACGGACCAGAGGTCAGTCCGGCATAAAATTAGTAACAGTCTCCCCCTTCCGATAAAATGTATCTTTTATACATTTTTATCAACCACACCTTCCTTTACCCAACCCACGTAATAGCTAGGAAGTGGTGATTTCTCAATTTCCCGTTTAACAGAAACTTGGCAGGATATGTTCCTTATCTTAATAAAAAGTGGTATTTCTAAACTTCGTATTTGCGTCTTATATACTTTTACTAAATTCAAAATTGACTAAATTAGAAGCTTTACCACAGTAGCAGTAGTGGTTTTGGTAGTTGTATTAGTAGTGGTAGCTTGCAAATTCTCTCTTTTTGATCATCTCTCTTATCATATCCCGAAAGTTTAAAATTAATATACTCTGATTTTCATTTGTCACATCCTTTTGACAATCCGTATACACATAATGTGTTTTGATTTAATTCAACACTCCTCTGAACATTCTTTGAAAGGCTCACCTAAATACCCTTAGTCCTTTTGGAAAATAAAGTTCAAATTTGCCTACCTTTCTCAATAGCATATACTATATGCAAACAATGATTAAATTGCCTATGTTACAGCCATGCCCTGAGGACTGTCGGGAGGTTGACATCCCCAATCACATAATTACTGGACCTTTTAACAATGCTGAGCAAAATGGCTCTCCCAATATTTTGATCGTATGTGTTTTGGGGAATGAATGGCTTGTTGGGGTTAAGGCTGGTTAGGCTACCCTAGGGGAAAAGCTGGCATCTTCCTTTCACTTCTGACGCTTAAAAAGGGCGCTAGATCTTCCAACTAACAAGCAAATGAGCTTCATCCTATCCGAAGTTTACACAGCCACCCGTTCCATTAAAGCCTTATATGTCCCGGGGCATAACTTACAACCCTTGCCACTCGCCTCTGGAAGGGTGTGCCACCCTGGAGGCATTGCTATATGCTCTTTAGACTTTTGTGAGCAAAATAACTGTCTCACAATTTTGATTGGATGCATCTGGCGAAAAGAGAAAATATTTACATCACTACAGGTGTGGTATTTGTGTCATCAAGGAGGGGGCTAGCCGCCCTCCATCACTTTTGACTGTTAAAAGTGAACTGGAGCTTTAAATTTCCAATCGAATGAGCCTCCTCTAAAGTTCACAAAACCACCCATTCAATAAAACCTTATATGCCCCGGGGCACAATTTGCAATCCTTTCCCCCAGACTCCAGGCTGTTGCGTCCACCCTAAAGACCTTGCTATGTGATCCCTGCACTGTTTTTGAACAAATGGCTATCTTAAAATTTCTATCGGATGCGTTTCGGGAAAATAGGCCGTGGGGCGGGGGGATAGTTTCCCTCCATCCCTTTGACTCTTAAACAGGGCATTAGAGCTTATAATTTCCAATCGAATGAGCCCCTTTCGAAGTTTTCACGACAACTCCTTCTATTACGAAATGCTTCAGTCTAAAACAAAATAAATAAATAAAAATATATTGTGCCCACATCGCTCTTTACTTAGGCAACACTATTGCGCTGCCTATAATGATAGACTAGCTTACCCTTCACATGTTGCTGTAACCTTAGAAGAAAGAAAATTCCAGGATCCATAAAACTCAAAACTAAAACAATACAACGAAGTTTGTTTATTTTAATGCTATATATTTTTTTATTCGAATGTTTTCGGATATGCAATATTTTGGGCTTTACGTCTAGTTTGTACGTAAATAAATCGAAAAGTATTCTCACGCGTCAAGTTACCACATACAGTAGTCCATTTGAGATGTAAGGACTCTCCAAATCTATTCCACATGCTTGCAGTGATTTTCCTTGCCCTTTGTTTACAGTCATTGAAAAAGTGAGTCACACAAGAAGCTGTAAATGTTTAAATTCAAATAGCATGTCTGCTGGGACCATTACAACAAGTAGTAGCTGTAAATTTTCTGGCTCTAGTTTGCCACCCAAAATTATGGCTTTGATGTGTCGAGTTGTTCAAACAGGACTGGCCCAAAAAAGGCAAATCCTTGTGCAGATGGGAGGTGAGTAGGGCTACAGATTTGAAATTGAGTTCAAATTAAAACTCTAAATAGGTGGAAAAAATAGCACCTAAAACTTTCCAAAGGGTATGCTCAACAACATCTTGACGACCGTATGAGTAGACTGGCATTCATTCGATTTTATTTATGTACAAGAGACTAAATACAGGATGTGTTTTTACAAGCTCCAAGCTTTTTTCTTCTGTGTCACCAGCAAAGGATTCTCTAAGGATTCATAAACACTAAAATCATTTTCCGACTAGCTTACTAACAAGCACGCGCCTTGCCCACGACTAACGTATTATGATGAGAATCCAGCTTAAAACGGAACCGGACAAGACAAACATAACAATCTTAAATCAGCTTGAAAAACTCTTCAGACGGCAACTGCATACTAACTAATAGTGAACACTAACTAAAACTACATACTAACCACAAACTAATAGTGAACAAACTGTTTATTGAATCCAGTGATTGACCAGGCTCATCCAGTCCACCGTGGCTTTGATTGAATCCACAGCCCCCTACAAATAATACATGCGCTGATTTCCAGCCGGCAGAGGTATACCTAGTGACAACTTAGAATGTAGATTTTTTATTACAGGCTTCATGGCTCTGTCACAGATGATGATTTGCCGCTAGTCCTGGTAATTACCTCATTTTCCAACACTGATGTATGTGTTAGGGAAAGATTTTTTGGGATTACCTCTGCCGGCAATCTATTCCATGCGGCAATCGATCGCCGGACGAAAATCTTTTTCAGGCATTCTTGTCAGGGAGTACCCTGTTCAAAGTAGTCCTGACGAGCTGTACTTCGGCGAGTTGATCGCAAGGGCTTTGTTGAGAGATGTTGACAAAGATGTTGACAACGCTAGAAAATCTGGCATCTTAAAAACACTATGAACTTTTTATATTTAATTTTTTTGTCAACCTTTTAAGGAACTGGCATACCATATCTATTAAGAAGTATTAAACTTTCTGGGAAATCAAATCACTAACTGGTGATACCCAGCCCTTCAAGCCAAGTTGCTTACTTAACGCTCTTGCTCAGCAGGGTCACCAGCGTAGAGGGAGCTGGTTGATAGCGCTGTCAGTCTTCTCCAAGCAGCCCTGTCGAGGGCTAGGGACGGGGCCTCATCTGGGTCGATGTTGCGGTTGAAGAGGCGTTGATTTATAACATCAGCCCATCTGGTGCGCGGCCTCCCTCGAGGACGTTTCCAGACAAACGAGGGATTGAAGTCCGATATGGTCCTTGTAGGGGTAGTTGGTGAAAGATGGAGTACATGGCCATACCATCCTAGAGAACGAGCTTCTACTTCGGTGGAGAGGTTCGCTAACTTAAAGGTCCTTAGGATCTCAGTATTGTCGATATTGTCATACCCTTTGAAGCCTTCCACTCGACGCAGGTGTCTAGTTTGAATGGCATTGACCTTTCTTGGCTGTGCCTGGGTTATCAGCCATATCTCAGAAGAGTACAGCATGATGCTTGTGACTGTGGCGTTGTAAATACGGGCTCTTGTAAGGCGTTTAATTTGTGGTTTGTGGAAGACTGCTCTCAGGAGCTGACCGAATACATAGTTTGCCTTGGCTGATCTGGCTGATATTTCGGTGTCAAGTGTGCCATTTGATGATATAATTGATCCGAGATAAGTGAACTGCCTTACCACGACAACTGCTTGGCCTTTGATTGCAACTTTAAAGGGTGATGCCGATGTGGTATTTTCTATGGGCATGATCTTCGTTTTATTCCAGTTGGTTTGCAGACCAACTCAGGAGGCAGTGGAGGAGAGCGTCTCAAGTGAAGACTTAAGTTGGTCGAGATTTCCGCAAAGGACGGCTACATCGTCGGCAAATTCAACATCAGACAAAGTTCTCCCGGTATAAATTATACCAAAAGGGTGGGCACGGTGTGTCTCGTTCAAAATGTGGTCGATGATGCAGTTAAACAGTTCGGGTGCAGCAGCGCATCCTTGCCATACACCATTTTTAAAGGGAAGGAAGAAGAAAGCTTCCCGTTAACAAGGACGGCGCTTTCTGTGCTGCTGTAGAGTTCTTTAAAGAGGCTGACTATCTTTGTTGGTAGGCCCGCAGCTTTCAGGATTAGACAAAGGGACTTCCTGTCATCAGTGTCAAAGGCAGAACGAAAGTCAATGAAAGCTATGTAAGGGTTCTTGTTGAGTTCCAGTGTCTTCTCAACGATCTGTCTGACCGTATGAATCTGTTCATTTGTCGATCTTCTTGGCATGAATCCAGCTTGTTGGGGGCGGCGCAAAGCATGTAGGAAACTTATTGCACGTTACAACAGGAGCATTGCCAACAGCATTCCAGGAACAGAGAGTAGGGTGTACCACGGTAGTTGCTGCAATCCGTATTGCTGCCATTGCGTTTAAACACTAGCACGATGATTCCTTTCTTCTAGTCTGACGGTATAACTTCTGTGTGCCAGGTTACGCTGAACACTATCTGCAGCCAAAGTATCATTACAGGGCCGCCCGTAGTAAGTATTTCTGAAGCGATGCCATAAATGCCAGCTGCTTTATTGTTTTTCAGTTTCCTCACGGCCGATTTAAACTCCTCAGGAGCAAGCTTGGCGCCGTTGGGGACAGGGGTAGCTTCTGCAGCAGTGGCAACAAGCCCTGGGTCAATGCAATTGGGTGGATCTGTGTTTAGAAGCTTATTAACGTGTTTCTCCGAGAGACCGACATATTAGTTCAAGACAAGGGTAACGCACTATTATAATGTCCTTCCCCATTAACTGATCAATTGCAACCTTTGATTGATTAGCATTTTAAACACATTGTAAGCTTTTTGCACCAAATTTGTGTCAAGCTTTATAAGGAATTACTACCCCATATGTATTACAAAGTATGTCTTATCTAAAAATAAAATTTATCTTAAAAAGCCTAAAACTAAAACTTATGTAAAAAGGCTTGTTATCTAAAAAAAACAATAGTTTATAGTTACCAGGGGTTATAGTTAATAGTAGTAGGACGCCAATTTACAATGGATGTGGATTTTAGTTAAATTATGTTGTTATAATATAATTTAATATTTCTCTCTTCAGCTGATTTTTACCCCTTCACGTTATTTCAGTTGGTTTTTGAAGTGATTTGTTCATGTTGAACATAATAGGGGAAGAGCTGTGCTTTTCTCAGCCAGAGTGTTTTGGAAGATAGGCTGTATCGAGCTTTGCCTTTATCGACAATGGTTTTCTATGCGAACTACCAAATAATTGTGTCATAGAACATTTACTTACTTATATTTTCAAAATGAACGTACAAAAATAATTTTCATATCTTATCTCTAAATCAATAGAAAGCAGCTAGAAAGCATGAACAGGCAGATGGAAGCTTGAAAGACTCAATAGAGAAAGGATAGTCATAATCATATGGATCATAAACCAAAAATCTATGGTAAATATTCTTTTGGACACACTTTGATTCGTAACATTCTGGGACAAGTGGACAAGGATGTTCGGGGGCTTCACACTCTTCAACTCGTGTGTTCTGGTCGAACTTGTAGTATCGGACTTCGACTCTGTTGACGATGATTTTCCATTTGCCTTCAGAATTGACTGCTCGAAGGGGTTGAACATAATTGGTAGAAGAAGGGCAAAGATATGTTTCATCTTTTATATCATAAAGGCTAAAATAGAGAAGAACAATAAGTAATTTTTGTATGGTTTCATAATTCTCTTTTCTATTGCAACTTTTAATTTATCCTAATACCTAACACACTTTAATCAATAACAGATTCTGGAGGAGTATAAGCTTGAAAAGGAATTACGAGTCTTATGTAGAAAAAAAAATAATAAAGAATCATACAAAAAAAAGAAGAAAACTATTTATTGGGGGTAGGGTAAAAGTAAGGGCACCAAACTATCTGCAGTTAGATCGTTTTAATATTACAGGACTTTATTTTGAGAGAGATGGAACAGGGTAAAAAACAGAAACCAGTAAACCTAGACAAATATGCAGAACATATGAGAATTAGAAATATTGAGACGTCAGAAACCCTTCCTTCATATGTGTTAGAGAATGTACTTTTTAGTTAGTGGCCCTGGGCAATATAAGGGGTAACGGGTAATATTTATTAGAGTAACGCACAACAGAAGTCAATTGATTATTCTGCATAAACAGAAGTCAATTTATTAGCTGAGGGTTCCAAGCGAAGATTTGAGGAGTTCCCGTTGAAAATTTATGGTCTTACCCGTGCCGTAACGGCTTAGTGAACTGCACGTCGGTACTTACATGGATAAATAAGAAGGACCTTTTCCGTTAAGAATATTCTAATTTTTTATTTACTGGTTTGTGAAGACGAAGAGCAAGCGTAAACGTAAAACAAAGGATCAATTTGGACCGGTTTCGCATGACGAATCTGGCCATTCATCTTCAACGCGAAAATCAATAAATCGTGCTTCGATCCAGTCGTTAGCGGACGATTTCTCGAAAACTCTTGAAATCGTAACGGAGTCTCAAAATACGCTAAATTCATTTGACACGAGATTGGCTAATCTAGAAAATCGAGTAATTTATGTGGAAAATGCTCAAGCTATCTTACAATCCAATGTTGCTCAAGTTGGAAAAAATTGCGATGCAGTAAATGAGGAAGTAATTTCACTAAAAACGCAAATGCATTTTATCCACCGAGGCAAAATATCACCGTGAAATGACGTCTTCGTTGTCGGCAAGATTCATGTCGGTGGAATATTTATCTACAGAAAATAACATCATTGTTTGGAATACGGTTAGTGATGATGTAGCTACTGCTAAAAGTTTACTTCAAGAAATATGTGCCAATGGTTTAGAATTAACAAAGGTTCCAGAATTCACAGTTGTCGCAATTTACTTCAAGAAATATGTGCCAATGGTTTAGAATTAACAAAGGTTCCAGAATTTACAGTTGTCGCAATTTACTTCAAGAAATATGTGCCAATGGTTTAGAATTAACAAAGGTTCCAGAATTCACAGTTGTCGCAATTTACTTCAAGAAATATGTGCCAATGGTTTAGAATTAACAAAGGTTCCAGAATTTACAGTTGTCGCAAATGAAAAAGAGCAAATTTTTTTCAAAGTGAATGTTAAATCACACGAGCTGAAGATTATGATCTTACGTAATGGGAAAAAACTTAAGAATAAGACTTTCGGTTCAAATACAGCTATGAAAAATGTTTACGTCAGCGATGATGTTCCATTGTCTGTTCGTGAAGTGCGGATGAGAGTTTACGAGAATAAATCTAAATTGAGTAGCAAGAGTATTCCAGTTTGGGTGTCAAATACTTCTCCTCCGTTCATTCAGATTGAGATAGAAGGTGTTCGAAAAGTGAAATATAAGTACAATGAGCCAATGCCAGAGTAGTTGATTATTGATCCTAGCATTTCATTTGTTTGTTTTGAAGTTAAGAGGCATTTTTTGCTATGAGTAGATGAATTTTGTTATTGTGGTTAGCGGCACTAGTATAAGTATGTGCCGAATGGAGAAAACTAATTGTATTTTTCTTCAATTGCATTATTCTGTCTTTTTTAATTTGTGTGAGGTTTTCCCCTTTTTATTTTCTATGAGTTTTTGTTGTTATGCTGTATCTTTTTTATTTTGTGTTTCGTTTATGATAAATTTAGTTGGATTATATCAATAATAGATTGAAAACACTTGAGAGAAATTCCTTGAGTTGGGATGTTCTAGGGAATGGGGTCTTAAATCGGGATTATGATGAAGGAACAGTGAAGGATTTTCCAGTGGTTAAATATAAATTTCCTGTTGATATTGGAAATAAATCTACTATTGGTCCGCAAAGTTTGAGCATTTTCCATTTAAATTGTCAAGGCCTTTCTAGTTCTTTTAATTATTTAACAGAACTATGTAAGTTTTCTGAGTTGGATGTGCTTGCATTGAATGAAACGTGGCTTCGTAATCATACAATGAGTCTACTTGAAATTGATAGTTAAGAATGTGTGACGCAGAATAGGGAATCACGATTACATGGTGGGTTAGCTTTATATTGCAGGAAGAATGATACAATGAAAATACGGAATTATCTACGTTTGAATGGATGGTGGTTGAACTTTGCAAGTCAGGAATATTTTTTCTTTGTGGTGATATTTATCGTGATCGAGAACTTTAATTTTGATTTATCTTCAGTAAATTTCAACCCGAGAGTTCGATATTTTTTAAATGTTTTTTTTGGTTTACGGTTTAAGACGGACAGTTAATATATGTAGTCGAGTGACTTTGCACTCGGAATCGCTTTTGGATAATATACTTGTTAACGTGAAGTATGATTTTCCTGATGTTATTTTGAATGATGTTTCTGATCATTTTGGTGTTCTTGTTGTTATTAGAGAGTTTGGTGTTCCTACAGCTATGAATATACCACCACAAATTTCTGCATTGAATATGAATGCTGAGGCTCTTAGCATATTCAGAAGAAAAATAAAGAACCCCAACAATTTGACTTTTTAGAAAGTAGTGATCTGTAAGTGAATGAGAAGTTTTCATTGTGGTATTCAGAAATAACTAAATTACTAAAAGAAAGTTGTACAGTTATAAAAAGCCGGCTTTTCATGTTATGCCCCAGAAAACCCTAGGTTACAAGAGGACTGATGAAGGCCATATCAGATCGAAGATATGGCGAAGCTTTTTCTTTAGTGTTTCCTGAGGCGAAGGTGAGATATAAGAAATATAATTATGAACTCAATAACCTATTACGAATAACGAGGATTACTTATTATAGAAATGAGTTTAAAAAAAGTGCAGGTAGTCCCAGGCAAACGTGGAGAGTAATTGAGTCTGTTCTGAGCCCTTCCAAAAGTTCAATTTTACCTGAAAATTTCAACACTGGTGCTTCGATTGTAGATAATATGTGTGACCTTTTTCTATTGTTGGTAAACGGATGGCGAACTCCACGACAAAATTTTCTGACGATGGAACATACCACCAGTTGCTACCAATAAAAGTGATATATCTGCAAATCTGAAACCAGTGACTGCTAGTGAAATACGTGCCACATTGTGGAACATGAAAAATAATGCTTCGGGTGCTGACTTCCTTTCATTGCGTGTACTTAAGTATGTTTTCTCAGAAATATGCGACCAGGTTTTGGTTTTATTTTATTTGTGCCTAAAATTTGGTGTTTTCCCGATTTTATGAAGATTGCTAGAGTGGTTCCGATTTTTAAGGACAGAGAAAAAGTTTGTCGAATGATTATAGGCCTATTTCATTGCTGCCAGTTTTATCTATAGTTATTGAAAAAAGTGATTAGTGGCAGGATGGTTGATTTTCTTGAGAATAAAAAGTATTTCAGTAAAACTCAGTTTGGATTCCGTAAAGCAATGTCAACAGATAAAGCTCTTCTTTTTCTCATGACTTTTGTGAACGATGCTCTGGACCAAGAGTGGAAAGTTGCATCGTTTTTTTGGACATTGTAAAAGTCTTTGATGCAGTGGACCATGGAATTCTTATGGTGAAGCTGAGGAATTGTGGTTTTCGTGGTATGTTTAATCGTCTATTGGAATCTTTTCTCCAAGATCGAAAATAGCTTGTCAGTGCTGGTGAAGTTAAATCGCAAGTTAAAAGTGTTGGATTCGTTGTCCCTCAGGGGCATATTGATGACCTGGGAAATTCTATCAAAGGACTATCTTTTGATTTTGCCTTATTTTGCTGATGACATGCATCTAACTGTTGCTGCAAAAACTGGGGAAATGCTTATACAGAATCTTCAGACTGTTATGTTAGACATTGAAAAATGGACGAGGGTTAACAGACTTTATCTAAACGATGCAAAATCTCATTTCTTAATGTACGGGAGAAGTAGCAATTACTACCCTTGGATGGACACAATACAGTTCGGTGAAAATATTCTGCCTTGGGAAGTCTCGACAAAGTATCTAGGGGTGATTGTTGATGAGTGCGTTAACTTCAAAGAGCACATTTTATGTGTTAGTGGCAACGTTGCAAGAAATGTTGGGATGATGAAGAAACTGAAGCACTTTTTTCCAAAAGATATTATGAGATTGCTTTATTTTTCTTTTGTTCACCCATACCTTCCATATGGTTGTCTTGTGTGGTCAAGTACGTTTTTAACTCACCTTCGTCCCCTTAGAAGCTTACAAAATAATGCCCTATGTGTTTTAGCTGGAGATAATCGTAATAAGCCTGTTCAACATAGATATAATCAAGTAAATATATTACCGATTGCTGGATTATTCCGTTTTTGTATGGTTGTTTTTATGTTTCAATATATACGCGCGTTATTACCTGACTGTTTTAGAGAAATGTTTACAAGTGGTGTTAATTTCCATAAGTACTTGACTAGAGCATCGACACTAGCTCAGCAACCTCAGGTTATTACAAAGTGATCCGTTTATTCCATAAGACATGTTGGCCCTCGGGTGTGGGAACCGTTACCTCAACAATTGATGAGCTAAATGAATTTCGCAGTAAACTAAAAGGACAGTGTTTGTCTACATATGAACTTTAATCCCTGCTGAGCAAATTTTCTCTCGAGTGATTGTGATACTTTTTTGGGAGGGGGACGAGGAGATAGAATAGAAGAATGATTTTAATTTTGTATCTTCGGTATCCAGTTTGGTCGTGAAATTTATTAGAAATTAATTAATTTATTTCGTTTATTTTTATTTATTTATTTATTTTATTATTATTTATTGTTTTGTCTTTTTTTTTTGGGGGGGGGGCTAAAGATGGCTGATAGTAATTGTGTATGTAAGGTTTTGTAAAGGTTGATGTCTGCCCATACAATTTTAATAAACTTCGGGTTTTGTTGTTAATGTGTTTTATTTCTTTTTAATAAAACCCTTTCTCTCTCTCTCTCTCTCTCTCTCTCTCTCTCTCTCTCTCTCTCTCTCTCTCTCTCTCTCTCTCTCTCCCCCCCCCCCTCTCTCTCTCTCTCTCTCTCTCTCTCTCTCTCTCTCTCTCTCTCTCTCTCTCTTTCTCTTTAACAAGGGCTGAAAGTTAGAGAAATCAAAACCACTCTAACATTCTGAAGAATAATAATTTCTCTAACTAAATATTTCCTTTTTATTCAAATTTTATTAAAAGAAAAATTTTAATTATTTCTGGCGTAAATTCTTTAAATGTTTAATCGTTTTATCCATTAGTTAGATCGCTACTATTCCGCGTTTTATTTAAAATTCGTTTCCTTAAATTTGTTTACATATTTCATTGCCATCTATATTTACAAAAAAAGTTTTAAATTAACTAAATAGTAAAATTATTAATGAAGCTTATTTCAAATAGACAGGCAATAGCATAGAATAATTAAATCGTTCAAACGTGTATAGTCCTGTGTTTTGTATGCAAGTCCAGCAATATATTTTATGTTAATATTCGTTTAATTTAATTCTTACCATTATTTTGACACTTCGAATTACGAAAAAAACAGAAAAGAAAATTATTAGACCTACTCAAACCATTAACCAAAAACATAAATAATTTTATAGGAGGTGCCACGTGCAGTATTTTTCAGAGTAAATTGTGCAGCATGAGATATTTAAGAAGCACTTCATTACAAGAAATATGTTCGAAAACTTGATCTAATCCAGGTTCCTGTATTTTATTTCAATAATTCAGTCAATTGTTTTTTCATGCTAAAAAGCTTTTTAGGAAGCGCTTCTAACTATTCTTTGCTCCAGCTAATCAGGTTGTTAGGGACCTAATAGTGCAGTGTAATATATTACAAATACAAGATACGGCATACAAAAAAAAATCTCAAGATAACTTGGAGTTAATTTTTTCAAAATCCATTATATCTCCTATTTATAAAAATTGATATCAACATGGTTTTTGAAAATGTGTAGAGGTCTTTTTGGTAAAAGAGAGTTCTTCAATAATAACCAAAAACCTCAAAGTATTTTTTTTTCTCCTAAATTCTTAATTTGACACATAGAACGGAGAGTGAAGAACAGATAATTTTACACGTAAAAATTTATGTTGTGCTGCATACCATCTTTTAAATTACCGCAGTGAACCCCCCTTTGAACTTCCTGGCTAAAGGGCCATGATTGGAGAGCAGCACCGTCGGTAGGGACTGTAAAGTCCAATGCTGTATTTTTGTACCTATTTTTACTTCTTACATTTCTGTACTAGACTTGAATATCTGCTTTAAGATACGGATAATAGTCTACACTGTAACATTTTTCAATTCTATTTCAAAAATATTATGTCATGCTGAGACCATGTCCCGAAGTATTGATACCTAATATCTGTATGAAGTTTAGTTTGATTAAAAACTCCGACTGCTTATCTGTAGGAATATTACATCGGCACTTGGCATTGCTTATATAACTCGGAATTACTAAACCTACTGCCACTAACAACTCACTGCAATGTCGAGCCACCCGAGGCCACCACAGCAGTGCAGGCTCCACTTTCACCCCGATATATTCAAAGCCTCACTCTTTCTCCCCTCACATAAAGTTCCATCGTATTTAAAATCCTTTCTCATATCCTCATTTCCACCCATTTTGGGGACCTACTTTTCGTTTGTCCGTACACTCCTCCTCCATTCCAATCTAATAAAAGCTTCCCTCTTCACAGCCTCGCAAGTAGTTCCAATTTCCTTCAAATCTTTCCTCACTACCTCTTCTCACCCCATTCGGGGACGACCTCCTTTTCGTTGGGTCCTAGATGAATGACCGGAAAGGACCATCTTTGGCAATCTGTCATCCTTTATCCGCCAAACGGGTCCTAGCCATCTCAACCTTTTTCTCATTATAGCCTAACCATAGAAAATGGAATTGAACCGCATTTCTTGCACAGCCTACTGTTTTAAATACGGTAAGTCAAATGAATACTCAAAACAATCTGTAGACCATTCCTCTGGAAAACATCAAATAAATCCTCCCCCGTCTTTCGAAGCACCCACGTTGCAGAACCATGCTTAAATACTGACATCACTGTACCATCCTGTATTCTAATCTTGGTTTGCAGACTTATCTTCTTATTCTTTCAAACTGTTTTCAACTCCGAAACGCCCTGGGCCTTGGTTATTTTACTTTTAACATCATCACTGCATCTACCATCTTTACTAATAATACTACCATGGTAAGTGGAGCTATGCACTTGATGGATCTTCTCGTTAACCAGCATCACCTCTTCACCTTCATTTGCTCCTAGTCTGAGCAAGTTAGTCTTCTTAACATTAATTTTTAACCCTGCTTTTTGCACCCTGAACCGAGAAAATCTAAAAAAAATCATTCATTGTGCTTACAATTTGATCCAGGACACTCAATTCATCAGCATTATCAAAGCCTGGGAAAATGTTACCTTCCCATTTCACATGGTATGTCGCATTACGTCTTTTCATCTTTTTTCGTTTTGGTTTTGTTTGTTTATCTATTATGTCAAGCATCTGACAAGTGTCTTTAAATTCCTCAATATTATTCAAATAAGTTTTACCCTAGCGGTAGCAGTTATTTTATCAGCACAAGCAACTGCCAGGATAATACAGAAGAAAACCTTCCATAAAAAAAGCAGTTTTAACAATAAGCCCTTTAGCTTGCTGGTATTCGGCAGAAGCAATGGAAAAAAGTTTTCTCCAGTATTTAAAAGCTAAAACTGAAGAAACAACGTTAATCAACCTTCCCCATTTTTGGTGTTCTTGTTTAGTTTGTATTGAATTTAGAATAATTATTAAACTCTGAACTATATCCATTTAAACTCTAAACGGAGGAAAAGGACCTGCTTTTCGTTTGTCCCTAGTCCTTAGCAATGTGCTTTCCCCAGTAAAATATTTGGCAATGAGTCAGCCTTCATCTATAAAACATGGCCTAGACACCTTAACCTTTCATTGGTGGTAACAAAATTTAGTTGAATCGTGGAAAAACTCCTATGGCTATAACTTACTGTTTATCAATAAATCTAAGAGCTTACCCCTCCACAGAGTTCTTTGTATCAAGCTCCACGTCCTTATAAAGGGCTAAAACTGCGTCATAGTGCTCCTCCAGAGCCTTTTGAAGCTCATAAGTTGGATATTCCGGATCTTCAAGGCACCAAGGTCTTCCTGAAAGTTTGGCACAAGCTGGAGCATCCTCATACTTTGTTGGATATTTATTATCGTACTTTGGCTGATGATGCCCTTGTTTATGGTGACCTGGCTGATAATGACTTGGTTGCGGATAGCCCGGTCGGTGGTGGCCCTGCTGCTTATATCTTGATGGATTTGCGTTGGCAGACTCAGCTGTGATCTGATCTTCAGTTTCTGCTGCCAGGGCAATAGTAATACAAGCAGCAGTTACCTAGTTTGAAAGTAGGTGGAATATAGTAAATTAATTATCATAAATGAGAATAATATCGAAATATACTTATTTTATGCGTAATGAATTCACAAATAAATTTTGGTAAAATATTCTTGCAAAAAGAACAGCTACAACTCTAACCATACTTTATTGTGTCTTATCAAAACAAATGGTAAAGAAAACTTAAAATTGCCTATAAGAAGAAGAAATATATTTCATATATACAATAGGAACAAAAGAAACAACAATAGAACCTTTGACTAAAAAAAAATACCACTAGGTAAGTACAGAAGAAGAAGAAAGGACTTGAACCGTTTCCTCAGCTTTTCCATAACAAATAATCCAGGAATTCTTATTAATTTTCCATTCTGCCGTCTTGATTTTTTTTTTTTTTTTTTACTACAGCTGTCCCCCTCCCTTAATAAATTACTCTGTGTGTATCTAATCTGGATAGATTTTTATAGCAACAATCAAAATTTAATTAATCAGGACTTTATTTTGTAACGTTTTTGGACAAAAAAAAATATGTAAAATATAACTTTTTTTCAAACCTCCAATCACTATATAAGAGGTTATGCGTTTTAATCTCCTCACGCAAACACTAAATTTCTTGGGAAGAAATGAAGTAGTGTAAAGCACTTTGTTTATGTACCACCCACGCTTCAATAAATTACAATGCTATCTCCTTAGACGAAAAAAATCTTATATTATAATCAAAACATGAAAAATATATGTCACCTTTTTGGTTATAATGGAAAATTTTGTTAGATGCTGAAAGAAATCCACTTAGAATTGAGGGGGAAAAATGATTCTTAAGTTTAACGTCCAAAAACAAATTAATTATTTCCTAGAGATGCGGCGATTATTCTTGATGACCCATCAAGATGACCCTTGATGATGACCCTTGATGATCCAGATGTGTCTGTGACCCATGAATAAACTAGCTAACCAAAACTTTGCTTTCTGAAAATAAATCCAGAGCAATAAGCTTCCGCATTCTAATTGAATATTAGCCTAAAGAAAACATGTTTTTTTAACTGAAAGTAAGGAGCGACATTAAAACTTAAAACGAGCAGAAATTATTCCGTATATGAAAGGGACTGTCCCCTCCTCAACGCCTCGCTCTTTACGCTAAAGTTTGACTCTGTCTCACAACTTTATTTTCTAAAGCAATAAAAAACTTTAGCGTAAAGAGTGAGGCGTTGAGGAGGGGACAGCCCCTTTCATATACGGAATAATTTCTGTTCGTTTTGTTTTAGTGTCGCTCCTTACTTTCAGTTAAAAATACTTGTTTTTTTAGTTAATTTCTGAACGTTTTTGAATTAATGCAGCTTTGATTTGGCTCACCGTACATGAATAATTAAAACAAAATTCGCATATTAATTTTCCTTTTTTTGGCTAATCGGCTCTCTCGAAATTTTGTTCAGACGTAACTTAAGAATTAAATTACGTAACGAATTTCTATATTCGTATGTTTTTATTACGTATATTAGGGAGTTCGCTCCCTAGTCAATACCTCGCTCTTTACGCTAAAGTTCGAATTTTGTACGAATCATAAACCCCTGAATCACAAAGGCCGGTTAATTAGAATAGATAGCTCTTTTGAAAGTACTAAAAAAACTTTAGCAAAAAGGGTGAGGTATTGACTAGGGGGCGAAACCCCTCATATACGTAATAATTTCTGTTTGTTTTAAGTTTTAATGTTGCTCTTTACTTTCAGTTGAATAAACTAGTTTTTTTTACTTAATTTCTGATCGTGTTTCAAATAATGCTGGGAAATCCGGCGCCCCCTTCATAGAAATGTCCCTTCCCCAAGGAAACATCCTCCACGGAAGGATCCTCCCCCGTAACCCCCTCTTCCGACACACCCCCCTCCCCCATCATACAAAAATCCCTCCTGAAACGTCTTTATACTTCCCGTTAACCAATACTGTATGTTAACAATAGCAAAGTTCATAACTTCCAGCCCTTCCGCCGGGAACTGTGGGGGATTAAGTCATCCTCAAAGACATATTTATTAGATTTTGACTATGCTGAACAAAATGGCTATCTCAAAATTTTGATTGGGTTGCTTTGGGAAAAATGAGCGTGGGAGGGGGCCAAGTTGCCCTCCAATTTTTTGGTCACTTAAAAAGGGCACTAGAACTTTTAATTTCCGTTCAAATGAGCCCTCTTGCGATATTCTAGGCCTAATGGATCGATACGATCATCCCTGGAAAAAAAAAAAAAAAAAAAAAAAAAAAAAAAAAAAAAAAAAAAAAAAAAAAAAAAAAAAAAAAAAAAAACACGCATCCGTGATCTTTCTTCTGACATAAAATACAAAATTCCACATTTTTGCAGATAGGAGCTTGAAACTTCCGCAGAAGGGTTTTCTGATAGGCTGAATCCGGTGGTGTGATTTTCATTAAAGTTCTATGACTTTTTGGGGGTGTTTCTCCCTTTTTTCGAAAATAAGGCAAATTTTTTCAGGCGCGTAACTTTTGATGGTAAAAATAAACTTAATGAAACTTATATATTTGAAATCAGCATAAAAATATGATTCTATTGATGCATCTATGGGTATCCAAAAACCGGTTTTTAGAGTTTCGGTTACTATTGAGCCGGGTCGCTCCTTACTTACAGTTCGTTACCACGAACTGTTTGATAGGGCTATAATGCATGAAGGACCATAATGCGAGAAGGGTTGAGATGGCTAGGGCGTTCTGCGGATGAAGGATGATAGATTGCCGAAGATTGTCCTTCTTCATCCGCCATCTAGGGGCAAACGAAAACCAGGTCGTCCCCAATTTGGGCCAGATGTGGTCATAATGATGGAATTAAGGGAAATTAGAACTTCTTGTGAGGATGTTAAGAAGGAGGCATTGAATAGATTGGGATGAACCAAGTGTGTGTGTAGCTGTGTTGGAATCAGGCGGCTTGACGCTGCCATGAGTTACTAGCAGTAGTATTACTGGAATTGAAATACTTAGTATGGTGTTACCTGCTCTGGATGTGAATCGAGGCTCATTTCTGCTGGAATGTTTATACACGATAATAATTTTTACTCTTGCTTCTGATTTTGGACAAGCTATAATCTTTTAAATTCCACTAGACTTACTTTAATTTAAATCTAATAATTTAATAAAACAACTAATAGCTCTTGTGTTTAGATAACAACTAATAAAAGAAAGGGAATGGATGTTGACAAATAGAACTATTTTCTTTATAATACCTGTGTTGTCGGTGGTCTTTGAACTTTTTTTACATGTCACTGATAACTTTAACACCAACTTAAACTTTAATAATTTAGTAACAAAATTTAGTACCGTAGCTTTAAATTAGTAATTTACTTAGTAGCAACTAGTAATAACTTTTAAGCTTTAATAACTTTCTACTCTCCTGACACATCAATGTGTAAGTTTTTGGGGGAAGGGACACACACCTTCTCCCCCTATTCACACCACTTGTTTTCTGTATACTATATAAATTAATTTTTGATTTTAGAAGTGGTTTGAACTAGGACTAAGAAATATTCGGTTATATCAAAATCAATCTAATGTTTTTCAACTTAAATATTTTTTTGCATAAAGCTGCTACAGTTAAATACATAAAAAGGAAACTTACAAAATATTATAATGTTAAGAACAATAAAACAGATATTTAAAAAAGTTAGGGTAACATCCAAGTCAATATTCTTCAAAAATTGATTGTTTAATTTAACAATTATTTTAAATTAATATTAAATTGTTTTAAGTCTAGATTGAAATTGTTTATCAGGTTTTAAAATTGCTTATTTTGGACTTGTTCTTTTTTTCTATCCATGGCTTTAATTCACGAAAATTTAAAAGGGGAGCAAAATATATTTTACAAAATATCAGAGAAAGGGGGTATATTTGTCGTTTATTTATCAATTTTTCAATGAGAATACAAAATTGTACTTTCCAAAATCTAGAGGAGGGTGCACAGCTGTCTCAAAGATCTACCTGACATTCCTTTTTTTAACTGAAATGTTTTCTTGCTGAAATCTGCTATAGTTAAAGGTATGAAAAGGTAACTTACAGAATATTTTAACATCTTCAAATTATAACTACTTTAACTTTAGCTGTTTATCAAAAACTAACTAAAAACCTATATCCTTCGTTTGTTTTTATTACATATTCAGATACCGAAAAAATACAGTAATTATAGCTAACCACCGTGACAATGGCCTTGAACTGCTTGATACAATTTGTTCATCATAAATTTCGGTTTTGATCACTCTGCTAGATGCAGCCAGGTTATTCTTTTTTTTTTCTTTTCTTAAGTGGATGAGAAATTACTAAAATTTCAATTGGTAGTGATTATTATATTTCAAGCGATTATTATATTTTTTGTTCCAGCCAAAGCTTACGAAATAGAGAAGTTTTTTACTGCTCACCATGGTATCCCATTTCAGGCATTGGTACACGTTGCCGATACTTCTAATAAATCGTACCAGTTTTCCAACTAAAGTTTTCTCACAAGAGATTCATTTGTACCATCTGAACAACAGGTTAAAATATGCCGAAACAAAAAAAAATTGACAAAGTAAAACTTGAAAATATACCCAAATCAGAAAGGACCAAAGAAAACCAGAATGTACCAGAAAATTTGTATTGTATAAAAAATATCCAAATGTACAGAATTGTACCAGGATCTCTATATTGTACCAAAAAAGGTACAATTGTGCCACATTAGCAACGCCGCACTTGTAGCCAGTCAATTTCCGGACAATATTGACTCCTATATGATCAAAGAAAATTATAAAATCTTTGCCTACGATATAGGTCACGGAAAAAAAAAATACTAAGGGTAAACAATAAAAGATGTAAACAATTAAACCAGGCCAAGCTTGTGTCACAAATACTATTAGTTTTTCCCGGTTATTTCTTCTTCCTCTTGATTGTCATGACAAATGCTACAGTTTCCAAATAAGTTGTCATCTATAACTGCACGGAGACAAGCATATAGAGGAGGGACAAAAGGTGCAGCTCACATCCAAAAAATCACGATTTTCATAAACATTTCAAGATATTCATAATATATACATATAGATATATATTATATATCTTTATATATATATATATATATATATATATATATATATATATATATATATATATATATATATATATATATATATATATATATATATATATATATATATATATATATATATATATATATATATATGTATATATATATATATATATATATATATATATATATATATATATATATATATATATTCATAAATATCCTATAATTCTCGTGTAATTTGCATCTTCTTTATGACCCTGTCCCCATTGAAGAATGAATTCCCTCCCTAAATTAATGTTTGCTGATGAGGCCCCATAAGCCTTTTTCATTTTATTCCATGTTGATATTTAATCTATTTCTATGCTTGAAAAATTATTTCCTTATAAGGAAAAGAAAGGTTCTGAATGCGGTGAACCAAAAGCTCTTATAAAATTTAGAACATAGTGCCTAAAATTGCACTAGAAAAGGATGAGAATTGATAAGAATATAACAAAAGAGACTATTCTGCTTTTCTGGTTGATATATAATGAAATAATCTTTAAAATAGACTTTCCAAAAAAGAAACTTAAAGAAAAGTAAATGACAATACTAAAACCAAAGACGGGGAAAAATAAATCCATGTAAAAATCGCACTTAAAACGAACAGTAATAACTATAAATTGATAAGCGGACCCAAAACATACAGAAATTAAACTGAATAAACAATTAAAACTTAAAAGAAACAGAAATTACCATAAACAGGAGTATGAGTAACGCCCGCTAAGCCTTCTGTAGGCCAGAGCGTCATTTGCACTTTACTGAAAACAGAATATATTTTAAACATTTTTCCTTTTAATAACATTGATAAGTCTAAAATTAGTGTGACTTCAATGAATGGATATGATTTTATATTAAGCAATCAGTCTACTTCCAATAGTTATTTTCAGTATTTATGACGATTGGGGATTGACTGTCTATTTTGTTGTTGTTGATGATGTTTTGACAACTAAAAACCACATTATTCAAAGTACATACCGTCTTCAATCAAATACAAATGACATTCAAGCCAATTAATGGTCTTGAGGGGGAAAGAAGGGGGGAAGAAATGGGGGGGGGAAATACAGTACAAATTGGTTTCAGTAAAGCCGAAATGACGCTTTGGGCCTTAGAACGATTGGGCTGCATTACTCCTACTAATGGCAGGAGTGGCTATTTTTTTTTAGTTTGGCTTAATTATTCATTGCAATTTGTGTTCATTTAAGGTTTGAATTATTATATTACTTCAATTCTGCTCATATTTGGCTTTAATATTGCTCTTTACTTTTTGTTGAAAAGCTTTTTTTAGAAAATATGTTTTCAATCATAATTTTGGTTTGTTTTAATTTATACTTTTTCTTTGTCAATAATAGTAATATTTATACAATTTTTTCCCAGTTTTTTTCATTTAAGAGTTTAGTTTTTGAGTAGTTAATTAATTTAAATAGATTTGGTGTTGCTAGACTCCAGGATGAGAATCTGAGGAAAACTTTCTAGTAACAGTTGAATACTAAACCAGAGGGTTTAAAATTTGACAGTTTAGATGATGGATGGAATAATTTTAGAAAAACAATTTCTAAAGTTGCTGATGGTGTCTTAGGGAAGAAAGTTAGGAACGCAGCCAGGAGTATTAGTGAAAAAGCTTCATGTTTAATAGAGGAGAAGAGGCTTGTACAAGAATTATCTGAGCGATAGATCATATAAAAACAGGAGGAATGTGAAGAAAGTAGAGAAAGCACAAAGATATGAACTAAGGAGGTGTGAAGTAGAGGCCATCGATAAAATTGCCGAGGATCTGGAAGATGCAGCTAGACGGCACAATGGTGTAGTATTGTACTGGCATGTAAACAAAATGAGAGGGAATAGTCAATCCGAACTTGTCCCTGTTAAAGATAGGAACGGGGCCACAATTAGTGAGAAGGACAGAGTTAAAGAGAGATGGACAGAAAATTTTGCGAATGTGTTAAGCTGAGATAGTGGTGCAGGAAAAGATATAGAGAAAAATGAAAAAGTTTGTGACACCATGGAAGGAAAGGGAGATTTGTTTTGGGAGGAAGAATTAGTGACGGTACTAAAAGGATTAAAAAAATAATAAGGCCCCAGGTGCTGATGGCGCGGTGAATGAGTTTCTTAAATATGGTGGTTGTGAGGTTAGAGATAAGCTACTGAGGATTATGAAGATGACTTTTGAAAAAGGAGAACTACCTAATGGTGTTAGGAAAACCTGAATAAACCACTCCTATAAGAAAGGTGATAAGAGTGAGTGGGTAATTATCGAGGCATTAGTTTGGTCTCTGTAGGTAGCAAAATTACTCAGTAATATGATACTTGTTAGACTGAGAGATGCTGTAGACAAAGTTTTAAGAGAAGAACAGTGCGGTCTTAGATAGGCTAGAGGACGTGTCGACCAACTTTTTACTCTTAGAATAATAATTGAGAAGTACCTGAGTGATCAAACCCCTTTGGTTCTCTATTTTATAGGTTATGAACACGCGTCTGACTCGGCTGATAGAATAGCTTTAGCGATGGTACTATCCTTGTATGGTATACCAGATAAATAAATTAAAGTGATTAGTCCTATGTACGAGAATAATATTGCTGCGGTTGAGGTAGGAAATAACGTTAGTTGCTGGTTTCATATTAAATCCGGAGTTAAGCAGAGGTTCGTCCTATCCCCATTTAGTCTATATGGATCAATACTTGTAGTTTGTTACTACGAACTATTTGACAGTGTCATATCAGAAGATACAACTGATTCGTATGGATGTCTGTTGGAATAGCTTCTGGAACACCTCAATTTACTTGTAGGGTTATACCTCCATCACGTGTTCTGCTGGTAAGTCATTAAGGTAGCCACATGTGACAGGAGCTTAAGCAGAAATTACATTATGGGAGGATTCAGCCAAGTAGGAGGGGGGAGAAGTAAAAAGAAACAAAAAAAATACAGATGAATTACCATAGACCAGTAGTCTGTTGACATTCAAAAAAGGACTAATAACTGATACGTAAGTGGGGAGGACAAAATAAAGAAAAAGGGTAAAAATCATGATAAATATACAAACTAATAGTAAATTAAGGGAATAATTGCAAAAAATCTTCACAAATTGGGAGGATAGTGTGTAACCCTCTCTCCGTGACTAATTTTGGACATGCCAGGTCAGTGCTGCAATTATTAAAGGGCATAATTTTACAGATATTCGTAAGAATTCTCATGCTTTACTTATACTGGCAAATATAAATACTACTGACTATTGAATGTTAATGTCATTCTTGCTTAAGTAATGAGCAGGTTCTCGTGAATTATATTTCAAATAATTAGTATGTTTATTATATATAATTGTTTTTTTGTATGGAATTATTATTATGATACATGTTATAATAACTAGTATTAATCATATAATTTATTTCATTATTATTATATAGTTGTTTAAACAATTATATCCTGTTTTTTGTATAAAAGCTAATAGCTAATGTGACCATGGTAATAACCTAGTGATTTTTATGACGCTATTTGGGTTTTGGATGATCAGTTTTCGACTGGAGCAGAACAGCTATAATGTAGTGTAATGAACTTCTTTCTTACACGATGAAATATCAAGGTCCATAAGAGAGAGCAATTAAAATGTTAAGAGGGTGATTCCTGCCATCATGGTGGGGTTGGTAGTCTGTCAGTAATCGAAACACAATTGAATGCTAATGTCAATTTTGTAAAAGTAAAGAGAAGATTTTCTTTAAGACTTATTCTGTATTATTATAAAGTATAAAAATTTATTGTTAAATATAATATATTACCCTATAATGCAAATACCTTCCTTCTAGTTAAAAGGACTAGAAGGATTAGTTAAAAAATCTAACAGATTAGATTTTTTAAACTAATTTTTTCAACTAAAAGTGAGGAGCAATATTAACACTTACAACGAACAGAAATTATTCCATATTATGAGGTAGGCTGTCCCTTCCTCAACTCCCGGTCTTAACACTAAAGCAGTAAAGTTCTTTAAAAATACTTCTAATTCAAATTCAACAGCCCTTGTGCTTAGGGAGTCGTTCTTAAAGATGTGGGACACAAAGTCAAACTTTAGCGTAAATAAGGGGGTAAGGACCCCTCATATTGGAAACAATTTCTATTCATTCTATGATGTAATGCTGCTCCTTACGTTCAGTTGATATTTTTTTTATATTTTACCGCTCTTAAAATCATGCCAGGAGACCCCCCTCTCCCCGCACGTAAAATTTTCCTAGAAAAATTACCCTTGGAAACTTTTTTCCCCACAGAAAATGCTCCCTGTGGAAATTCCCTCCCGCATAAAATTGCTCGCCCCCATAAAATTCCTCATTGGAAATTCTTTGTATATTTTCCAATATAAATATAAGACGTAAATAATGGTCAAATTGCATAGCCTACAGCCCTTTTCCTAGGGGCTATGTGGGGTCATGTCATTCCCAGAGATGTAGTTACTGGAACTTGCAACTATGCTGAACTAAATGGCTACCTCAAACTTTTGATCGGATTTCTTTGGAGAAAAAAGTGGCGTGGGGGGGCATAGCTACCCTCTTATCTTTTTGGTCACTTAAAAATGGCACGAAACCTTTTAACTTCCTTTAAAATACATCACTGATCTTTCTTCTGTCAGAAAACACGAAATTCCATGTTTAAGTAGATAGAAACTTGAAACTCTTACACTGGGGTTCTATGATATGCTAAATCGGATAGTGTGATTTTTGTTAAGATCTCTTCACTTTGTGGGGGTGTTTCCCTTTTTTCAAAAATCAGGCAAATATTCTCAGACTCGTAGCTTTTGATGGGTAATATTAAACTTAATAAATTTTATATATTTGGAATCAGTATAAAAAGCTAATTATTTCGATTTATTAGTGCTATCAAAATTCTCTTTTTTTAGTTTCGGCCACTATTGGGTTGAGTTGCTTCTTACTTACAGTTTGTTACCACGAACTGTTTGAATATGCCAATTTTTTTTTTTTTTTTACTTATCACTCCTATGTCTTTTTCACCTATTTCTTTTTAGTACATACTAGGCTGGATTATAGCCATGCAAAAAAGAATATAAAATTCGAAAAACTGGACAGTGGGGATATGGGCTTCATTACTAACCTAATGCAGATCTAGTGTAAAATAGACATATTGTTTTTTTTTAACGATTGACATTGGATTTGCTTCTACCGTCAGCAACGCTCTATATTAAACTACTATAGAATGGGGTGATATGACAACACTTTTTACATTTTTTCAACCATATCTGTTCAAATAATTTTAGTGATGAACTTGTTTAATTAAATTTTGTGAAGTCATAACCTTGTCTACAAAAATAAGATTTATTTTTTTAATTTGACTGCAAGTGGTAAAAAAAAAGGTTGTGTTAAGTCACCTCATAGTTAGGGGGGTCACTTAAAATCAGTTCATATATTTCAATAGCATTCCTATATCTCCCTATACCAAATAATGGGGTTCACATGAAACCACATCTGAAATGGAGCATTTTGACGTATTGCAGGTCATTACATTGCAGAATTTGACCGTGTTAAAGCCAAGCATTTAAAATAAAACACCAAAATTTCCTGACAGGTCAAAAATTTTATAAAAATTAAAAATGGTTCTAAGGCAACTGTACTCACATAAACTGAAGAAAAAATGTTTTAGCTTTCGAGGAAAAAATACCAGTGTCACAAAATTAGTAATTGATTTCTGTTTCAAAATGGTTATTCTAGTGTTTCTGTAGAAACAGGAAGATGTCCTAAACACTTAAATGTAACACTAATAAGTTTGTTCACTTAAACTAATATTATATGTACATTATTTACAGACACATTAGAAGATGTTTCTTGATCGTATACTTGTTCTATTCCTGCAAGACATACTTCCCTTATCTTGGGAACGGAATAAGTACCTTGGGCATTTACTAGATTTGTGAGGTTCAATGATTTTTTTTTCTTATTTCTGACTTGTAATACCACCCACAGTCGTTTACTTCTGGCCACTTCCAATGTATGGGACCACTTATAGCCCTTCATCTCACTGCCAGTAATGTATAAGCAGGCAAGATAAGATGATTTTATTTGACAAATCGACACAGAATATTTTTGCAGCCCCTGATAAGAAAACCCCTAAGGGCTTGTTGGCAGCAGGTGGGAGTCTTATATTCTAGATTCATAGTACAATTCATAGTGATATCAATTCCCCCTACCAACAACATTAAGGAGTGACAGGGCTTACTTCAAGTAATTACCAGCTTTCAGCTTACCAGATAAAGTAAAATATATAACAATTTGATGTTCCACTAATAAATAAATAAATACAAAAAAACAGGTTTTAGCCTGTAGAAGTAAAAGTTAGGGCTTTACACAACGCTTAAATCAACAACCTTTACTTTATGCTATGCGGGACTCAATAGAAGGCATAATTTGGCAACCAGGTAATTATATTTTTTTTTACTTTTGATGTCACGTCACTCCCATGCTTCAAATCACTCTGAGCTATGGTACCTCTTATCCATCTCCAAAGAGGTTTAAACTGTGTGAACCAAGCGCAAGGCGTGGAGGAAGGGGCTGAATAAAAGGGACTGAAATGGGGCTGAATAAGTTCTAAACGGAATATCACTCTTCTTTATTTGACACCCCCTTCTTTACTCTAAACAAATCATACTTCTATAAATCTAAAAGGTTTGGAAAATAGAAAGATAAACCTGCTAATAAAGATTGGAATTTCAAAAACCACAATTATAATAGCGGCCAAGTGTGGCTATAAAACCACTGCAAAAGGCAGTGAAAGATTCGTTAAATATTTTCTAGTGGGATTGTCTAAAGATAGTCTTAGGTACGTGTTTGACTGTCTGTATATCAAACAATAAGTCATACGAAAAATGTGGCTAAATCCTAATCTTCATGGCTATAACGAAATAAATGTTAGGAATTTAGGATGGCAAGGCCACATGTTACGGATTAAGAATGACAGATTGCAGAAGGCTGTTCTTTTTGGCTATTTATTTTGGATCAAACAAAATTCCTCCCCGAATGGGGTGGGAGGAGATCCTAAATTATTCTCTTAGGAAATTGGAGGTTCATGGGATTAGGTAAAAGTGGAAGCAGGGTTATCGTTTGTGGGGCAAGGGGGACACCTTTTCCCCAATAACTCGGAGAAAAAAATATTATACCCCTCGAATCTCCGGATGTATGCCCCTCTTGCCCCTAAATAAAAATGCTGGAGCTGCGCCTCTGGTGGGAAGCTTTGAATAGAATAGGAGGAGAGGGGAGTGTGAGCAGTTATGTTGAGTTCAGGTGGCTTGTTGCCGCAATGTGTTGTTAATACTAATATTAGTAGTCACATTATGATGAAAAACAAGACATTCTCTTTAGCCTATCCTTCATTAACAAGGGCACATTAATTTTTTTTAGGTACCTACAGTTTTGTTAGAATATTCTTATAGAACAGTTGCAAATGTGAAAATTTATTTTCAACCTAAGTGGATAATGACTATCTGTGATTGAGCAAACTTCTGTCTTGAAAATAAAGTAAAATAAAACTAGTTGTAACTTTTGGGTTTTCCTGGATTTTTTTTTATATTGGCTTTCCTGGTGATTTTTTTATTGATGGAATTACCAAGAAAAATGGTTTATTATTTATTAGAGTCTAAAAAAATTTTATTTCATTTTAAGGCAGAGAGTTTATAAGAATATTACAAACAAAAATCTTGTCAGTATTTATGATAATAGTATCACTAAAGTTCTTATTCTCTTATTCACTTTTCACATTTATTTTTTGTTTTCCTAACATCAAGAAATGGCCTTAAACGCCTTGGAACCCTATGAGGCCGCACGTTAGCGTTTTGTGTAAAGTTAAAAATAAGTAAGTAAATAAATTATCTTTCAAAATAGCGTGTAAATTATGACATCCGTTTTAAGCTCTTATTGCTTCATTTGCTATGGACCCCCCTAAGAGGGTGTAAAACTATAGAGTTAACAAATTGTAAAAAAATAAATAAATTATCTTCCGCATTATTAAGTGTTACATTGACCCTGATATAACCATATCATTTTTATGTTTGATAGCAAAAGAAGAAACCGCAGAATTTAGCTTCGTATCGGTTCAATTATTTTTCAACTCTGGCAACTTTTTTTTTATTTTTTGGGTGGCAAATCATTTCTGCGTACAAGGATAATTTCTACATAAAAAGTCTGCAGTGAGCATGAATATCATATCAATTGGCTATCTGGCTGCGTTGAGTTAATATGGCTAATTTGTATTTGGTATGTTGGAATAGTCAAAAAATGCATGTTTACCTTGTGATTGTGTATATATTTAGTGACTTTTGTTTAATGTCTTTCGCATATAAAGTAAGAACTGATGTGCCAAAGGATGTTGCTGAGAGACAGGTGTTTTGCATTTTTCCTTTCTCTGGATTCTTTGACTTTCAATAAATTCTTTTTTTTATAAAAAAAAAAACTGTTAAAAAACAACGTTTTACAAATGGTCTAGAAAAGGAAAAATAAAATTTCTGTTCTAGAGAATACTTTTGATATGCATACTTCAAAACGTGGTGCACATTTTCAGTCAAATACCTATTGATATCTAACTATTTTAAATGCGCACCACGTTTTGAAGTATATAGCCTATATATCAAAAGCATTCTTTAAAACCGAAAAAATTATTTTCTGCTTTTTAGTCCATTTGTAAATAGGGTTTAAAAAAATGATAAAATATTTGTTTAACTCTTTTCGGTCTTAAAGTCAGAAAAAATAGCAGTTAGTGGTTTCAACCTCTGGGTTATGGGCCCAGCATGCTTCTGCTGCGCCAAGCCGCTTTTAGATAAAAAAAAAATAGAACCAAGAAAAATATGATGAATATTGTTTCTTCTGAAATAATAGACTAGGTTGGATGGTAATTAAGTATTATTGAGACTGAAATATATCAAAATATTAAATGTCAAGTAAAGCAAAGCTGTTTACAAATTTTGAGCCAAATCGGATGAGAGGAAGGATACGAAATAAGCATCTCAAACTTAGATTGGCGAAAGGCAGACCGACAGAGAGAGGCAAACGTGGTAAAATTGAACTTTTTTATCGGTCTAATTCGTTCACTCGGTAAAAAGAGCAACTTTGAATGTTTTGGTCTTAATTTTTTGCGAATTAAAAGAAAACCAATGAAGATAAGACAAAAAAAAGGATTTCTGTGTTTTGCGAGCGATTGCATTCAAGCACGTGGACGAGAATTTATTCGGTGAAGGTTTTCTAACGACAGAAGTGGGGCAATGCTCGTCAGAATGCCCAAAACATATAAGATAGTCGCAAATATAGATAATTTTTAAGAAGTGGGTGTTTTGGGGAGGGGCAAAACCAAAGGACCTCCAACCAGCAAAAACCAGTATACGTGTCTGCTTCTACTACATATCTTTGCTGTTTAGAACACTTTTAATATTATTTGGTAAAAGTCCTCAGCATAATATGGTTTAAGCTGGTTTAAAGAGACTTAACTATTTGTCTCTCCATAGATAAAAATGGTACTATTTCCTTGCAGAAATGTGCCCCAAAAATTAACCAATAGATTAAGGGTATATGTTCCCAAAGCACGTTTTTCAGAAAAATTGTAATCTTTCTGCATCTTTGTGCAGTCAAAAGTGTGAGAATTTTCCTTTTAAATAAGTAAGTCTAGATTGTTCTCAAAGAAAAAGTCTAAATTAAATCTTAACTCTAGCTCGGTGAATTAATAGATCTGACGCTAAGGGCTTCAATGATGTAAGTATCTTATCATATTAATGCAAGTTACAGGCATAGGTTTGTCCCCAAATTGCATACGCCATAGGCAACAAAATACCTACAGCACACTTTATAAAATGGAAGCGGAAGATATTAATCTCTTTTTTTTCTCTTTGCTAAAATGTATAAATTGTGTTTCTTTTTTACCCTTCCTTGCTCTTATTCTTTTCCTCTTTTGTTTTCGGCTTTGATTATAAAGTCCACTTACGAGTCAAGTTTTTCAGGATACTAAAAAACTGAGTTCAGTGGTTCATTTGCACGATAATTCAGTTTCGCGAGGCTTCAGTTGCAAGGGGGTTCAGTTGCACAGTAATCCAGTTGCACGGTGGTTGAGTTGCACTATGGTGCAGTTTCATGGTGGTGAAATTACAGGGGGGTTTAGTTAAATTGGGTTGAGTTGCACGAGGGCTCAGTTAAATGAGGTTTAGTTGCACGAGGGCTCAGTTACACGAGGGTTCAGTTACACGGGGGTTCATTTGCACGGTGGTTCAGGTGCACGGCGGTCCAGTTACAGTGGTTCAGTTGCTTGGGCTTCAGTTACACGGTGGTTCAGTTGCAATGGAACCGAATAAAAGCTATACATAATAAAAAAAAACAATCTTTTGAATGTAAAGCATACTAAATAAAAAAAGGGACTGAGAAAAAAAAATTAAGATTTGATTTCACCTTTGTCTTAATATTTTTCTCATTCTTCGTTTTTTTCTGACATTAAACTTGAAATGGTCAGAACAGAAAATGTTTCTTTATAGGCCGTTCTCCTTCTTACATCAGCTGCGGCTGCACGGGCCGAAGCAGATGCCAAGGCTGAAGCTGAGCCATACCGCCCACAACAGAAGCCAGCATATCGAGAGCCATACGCACCTAAGCCGCACGAACCATACCCTTCAAAATACCCCCATGACCAGCATTCAACATATGACCATAAATATCCTGCTCATGGAAAGCCATCGTACGGAAAGCCTAGCTATGGACCTTCTTACGAAAAGCCATATGGAAAGCCAGCCTATGAGTCTTCTTACGAGAAGCCATATGGAAAACCAGCTTACGAATCTTCTTACGAAAAGCCATATGGAAAACCTGACTATTGCGATCCTAAACTTCCACCAAAGTGTGAAACCAATGGAACAAATTTCTGCTTAGAAGATTATGAATATCCCGAATATGAAATCAAAGTAAGGATGCGTTTTAAAACCTTTGTAAAATATTTTTCTAATCCTTTGTCTTGATTTTTAGCTCTGCTTCTGTCAAGGTGACACTTTAAAAACTCTGAGAACCTTCTTTAAACCTTTGTTCAGAAACACACCTTTTTTAAGGCCACTTTTGGAAAATGGTCCGTGTATATGGTTGTTTTTTAATGATAAAGAACCGTATTTAAGAAAAAAAAAGTTGGGTCTCAAGTTTAGATACATTTAGGTTACATATTTTGATGACTGTGGATTTCACTAAAACTTAAAAATTTCAAACAGGAAACTATGCAGCGTTATTTTTTTTTTATCCAGCTTTGGGATATTCTGATTCAAATGTAGAAGAGCGTCGACAATCGTGATCAAGCAACAGAAACAATCGAGCTATTCATGCCATTAGGCTCAAAAAATTTTGCCGATATGAATAGCTAACTGCAGAAAAGAAACATGTTCAAATATTTCTTTTTTTACGAGGAAAATAAGTTTTTAAGTGATATCCAAAAATGAACTACTGGTAATAGTAGGGCTGTAAATATTTTTGGAGGCGGGTTTTTTTTTGGGGGGGGGATATACAAAAAAACAATGAAAAACACACCAATTTTTTTTTATGCATTTTGTTAAGTTTCCATAAGTCAAATATTTTATTTTTTTGGGGGGGGGGGGAGTATCTAATCCCTAGCCCTCTAGATAGGGCATTGGGCAGTAGTATGAAGTATTCAATAAACTCTTTATTGTTTTTTTTTTTTTAAACCATTGTTCTGTTTTTCCTGCAAAATATGGACTTTTTGAATTCTTGTCTTTTTTCACCAAGTGACTTATCTGTTTTTCTTACGCAGTTCCTTATCTTTATCTTTCTCTAATCATCTGATTTCAGTATAAACACAAATCTGATTCTCTCTTCTTCTGTTAATGAACCATGTCTTTTTACTACAGAGGTCTTTGGGTCGGCCCTGCGACAGCTGGGATTGAACCCTGGGTTATATGAAAATTCTTTTTCATTTTAAATTACATGTGTTTTCAATTGTTTGACGAATCTATCTGGCCAATTTGACTCTTGAAATGAATAATATGTCGTAAAATCTTGCAGAATCTGGTAAGATCATATTAAAACTTTAATTTGAGCTTAATATAAATTAAATTGGATTAAACTAGATTAAATGAGGTTGAAATAATTTAAATTCTAAAATATTTAGTTTAATCTTAACCTTCAAGTTTTATTTAATATATTTCTAATCATCCAAAAGTCAGCAGCGGTAAACCAAAAAGTAATGTAAACGTAAAAAGTAAATAAAAAAAATCAAACAGTATGAGGATTGATAGTGAATATTATACGGGGAATGGAGTGAGCATTGAGGAATTGAGTGAGCAAATGGTACAGGGAATTGAGTGAGCAAGAGGAGTCTCGTCTTTTTTTTTCTATTTTTTTTTTTTTAAAGATGTGAGGGTGTTAAGTTGAAAGGAGATAGTGCCTGACAAGCCTGGATGACCAGGCCTCTGGAATTTGTAAATATTTATGTAAATAAAGTGATTTATCTATAAAAAATAATGAATTACATATCATAAATATTACAGGAGAGCGAAAAGTCAGAAAAATGCGTTTATGTCTTTTGCTTATTATTGTTGATAAGAGTTTTCAGTACAGTGAAGATGTATATTTCACCATCAAGAATATAAAAAGACAGTTTTTATATTGGAAGCTAAAACTTCCAGCTGTTTCAGTGTTTTAGAAAGGATATATGGTATGTTTAAAAAAATAATAATAAAAACTCTTGGTTATTTTGGGACACGAATCAAATATAAGACTGTGGAACATGACAATTGATTGAGTGCATCTTGTTTTAGGGTGGATTATAAATATCCCTTCGGCAAATAGGTCATATTACGCCTTTTCAATTACTGCAACCTTAGTTTACATCTGCCGTAAAAAAAACGTAGAAAATTTATTTCATTACATTCTCTTCATTTTCATATATTTTTTCAAGATTATTTTGATCTGAGAACATCTTGATTCTAACTGTAAAATCATTTTAAAATTTATTCAAAATTTTTGTTTATTTTGTTTATTCAAAATTTTGTTTATTTTCCATAATTTGCCTATTTTCTGCCATTTTAAAAATTTGGCAAATTTTGCTTGTTTCCTAAAATGAGTCTCTAGTCTATTGTAATCGATCCTAATTTTCTATTACTCGTAGGGGCCAGATAGGTATCTTAATACAAAACGCTCATTTTTGCTGCATGAAGCAAAATTTCAGCGTGCAAACGACACCTATTTCTGTGTAGTTAATGACTCTTTGAGCATAAGAATACTGATTTGTAGCCAATAGAGCTATATATCTGTCCCTACGGTGTCATTTGCGTTTTACTGAAAACTGTATGTGTCTTGAACAGTCTTGAAAGAATTAATAAAATTAAACTGAATATTTGATGTATTATGATAGTAATTGCGGAAAGCTTAACAGTTCAAGATTTTATTTCACTGTATTCTTTTTTATTTTGAATGTTGTAATAAGTGGAAAAGAAAATTTTTGCTATATAATTTGTTTTCAGTAAAGTATCACTGACGCAGTAGGCTTTAGACTTTTAAAGCTAGGGAATGGACAGTAGCTAAACTCTTGTTTGTAGTGATTTTTGTTCGCTTTAAGCTTGATCCGCATGTTCAACTTAAGTATTACTCGTTTTAAGATTTATTCATTCATTTATATCAGTACTTGTTGCATATTTGTTTGCTATGGTTGTGTATTTAATTTCTGTTCGTTTTTGGGTTCATTTATTCTTTAGTTTAATAATATTTTCTGCTCGTTTTGAGTTTAAATTATTATAGGAATTTACTTCTGATGATCTTGTTTAACACGGCCTTATTTTTTCTTTGAAAAACTTCTTTTTCGGAAAACTGTTTTAATTAATATCATAAAAAAGCACAATTTTTAGTTGTTCTGCTGAACTGAAAAACTTGTAGAACGAAACATAAGGCCTTTTGATTTGCTGCAGCCAAGCTGTCCAACAGCTATTTCATTAATATTAAGGTGACAATTTACATTACTTTAAATAGCTATATATTTCATAAGTGTTAATGAATTTTAGTAAATTATAATTTGTGAATGACGTCAGCGTCTGGCCAACTTTTTTCTCCGAAACTTTTCAAGGTGATCTATGTCACAAATATGAGAACTATGTCATAAATTCCAAGTAAATTACAACAAATTGTGAGAAAATTATCAAGGTTATTGTTACTGCTTTTATTTGCTTAGTTTTGCGTAATAAGTGTATTCCTAGATATTACGTGTGACTGAGTGTCATTACCTACGATGGTTCTCAATATTGTGAAATTATGTTTTGCAAGAGCATTATACGTATGCTGCGTATATGTCACAGAGATGGGCCTATAAAGGAGAGGAGAACTCAGGTCCTACTCCTACTCCCCATAAATCCCAAATACCCCCGTATTTCGGGGCAATTTCATTCAAATAATCAAATAGAAAGTTTTTTTCTTATTCCCCCCCCCCCGCACACAAAATTCTGCGTGCGTGCCTTGGAGTTCTACTCTTAACCTATTAAAAAAAGCAGAGGCCCACAGTAAAAAGCCGATCACTCATTCTTTTCCCTTTAGTTTATTGAATGATATAGGTATAATGTCTTTAGAATAGCTAATTGCAACAAACCAAAGGTGGAAGATATCCGTTATATCTTCAATGACTTGACTTACTTGACTTAAGTCCCATCCGTCCTCGAAGGTCGTTTTGGGGCCTCTTCATTCACTATGTTATTGATGTGGCGTCTGTATGAGCATCTATCTTCAGTCAGTCGTAGAAGTTGCGGCAGGTTGAGTGTTGAGAAGTTGTCTTTCCATCTCTTAGGGGGCCGGCCTCTGGGGCGAGAACCATGCACGCGACCATCAAAGACTGTTTTCGGCAGACGAGAATTTTCCATACGCTGGATGTGGCCTAGCCACCTAAGTTTTTGCAGTTTTATTTTATCAAGCATGGTGTGTTTGATCTTGAGGCTTTCAAACAACCTAATATTAGAGATCCTGTCCAGGTACGTAATGCCAGCAATACGGCGGAGTGACTTTGTTTCAAATGCGGCTAGGCGACATTGGTCATCTGTTTTGAGGGTCCATGATTCACAGGTGTACATGGCAATGGGGATAATCAGTGTGTTAAAGAGTCTTGTTTTCAGCAGTGTCGACAAATTCTTGTTCCTCCAAATCGGCATCAAGGCTTTAAAGCTAGAGTTTGCAGGCGCCAGGCGCCTCTTAATATCTTTCGAGTGGTTGTTATCGGACAAAAAAACTTAAAAAAACGCATCAAAATGTGTTTTATGCATTTTTATTAAGTTTTTACGAGTTGGAAAAACATTTTGGAGAGGGGGGGGGGGCCAAAACCCCTGGATACAGCCTTGGTCAGTGAGCACAAATAGGAGGAGGCAATGTGCTGGGTATTTGCCCCTTTTATTTTGAAAAACATCGTGCTATTTGGTATTGTCATTACAGAAGTAAAGAAAAAAAAATATCCCCTAGGTTTTTAAAAAATGTTATGTTTTGTATTTTCGTTTTAGATATACCGAAAAAATGTTGGCTCTCTCCTATATTTTCTTGTATTGGTGTCCCTGAGCATGCTCTTTCAAAATATCAGTAAGTATTTACACGGCATTGGACGCTGGTTCGGTTTCATGATACGAACCTTAATATTGTATTGTGCCCAAGGCCGGGTCCAGGGGAGGGTTAGGGTGTTTGAACACCCCCCCCCTTCCACTTTGGAGATGTTTATTCGACCCGCAAAACGTAATAAAAATGAATATAAAGTACATTTTTGATGCGGTTTTAATTTTTACCCCCCCCCCCCCCCCGAAAAAATACAGGATACGGCCCCGATTGTTCTTACCGTTGTTTAATTACTTTTTATTCGTACACTGTTCATAGACTATGTCTAATTTACTGTTATTCCTCTTGTTAGGCGGCAATTGAAGCAGATTATTACCTTGGGAAGAAGTACAGTGATGTCCCTGAGCAGTCTGCTGACGACCTTGTTGACGGTCTTACTAGATACCAAGAAGAAGCATTTGACTATTCTTACTACAGCGGTCCTCTAGTTGATAAGACGCACTGGATTGGCCCAGAAGGCTACATCTGTCCCTCTGACGTTACCTATGCTCGTCCAAAACGTGCAAGGAATGTCAATGGTGAATGGCGTGTCATTGTTCAAGATGTCCTCTACTACACACAAACTCAGAGAATGGAAACTTGCCTTTTCCCTGGTGGTGACTGCAGAACCATTGCCCCTTGCTACAAAAGTCAGTGTTTACAAAAGTATGTCTATCACAGAATGCTGTCTTTTGATCCATGTGATACCTACAAAGGACTGTTTATTGATATTTACAGACTTCCTTCAGCTTGCTCCTGCCACATACCATATTGATCTACAGATGAAACAAAAGTCCTATTTTTTTTACTAATTTTCCGATAAAATAAAGTATTTCTAGTGATTTTTCTGACTTATATATAAGTGGATATAATATGCTTCCTCCATATTGAAATAAGGGACCTTTTAAGAAAAACTGAAATATTCGTATAATTCAAAGTCCGGGAATATTAGAAACGCAAAAAAGAAGACAACATACAAATGAGCAAATAATATGAAAAATGGGTGAACAGTTTTAGAATTTCAATTATTTTTTTTAGGGGAGGGGGGGATATAGGCTGAAAGATTCAGAGTTACAATAGCTAAACTGCAGAATGGAAATATATTGCACATATAATATATTGCATCGCTCTACGTTTTCATTAACATAAGAATTTTTGCCAAAATACTCTTTCTTTTGACAATCTGATTGTTAACGGTTGAATAATACACGTCCATCCAAATTTAAATAATAGTATTTCTTTAATAATCAGACACTGAAGACTAGCCTGAGTGTTTGTATTAGTTGTCTAGATTGAGTGTCTAGATTAATACTCAAAATCGGGAAACTAGATTGTTAATCAACACGACTTAACACACATAGCCTATAAGTTCTATGACAAAATTTTGCGAAAGGTCAAATGTCTAAATGATAAAATTTGCAACATATTTCCATTCTGGAACGCTATGGTCGGTGTTTTTTTTTTTTTTTTTTAGAGGGTGGTATAAAGAAAAAACGATCAAAAATGTTTTTTTTTAAGGTCAAACGAAAATACTGAAAAGACAAAGCAAATATTTTGGGAGGGCAACCACCTATTTTCATCTCTTCTTCTTCTCCTTCAAATTTAAAAACAGATTTAATTTTTGCTTGTGGAATAGACAAACAAGCGGTATCCCTATGGTTATATGAAAAATAACTCAAGGTTTGGTAGCTCTTAGCCTTAACTACGGTGCACTGTATTTATTTATTAAAAGTCCCTTAAAATTAATATCTTGGCATGTGACACTAAAATCGTGGGTCCTTGGGCGATTTCTTATGAAGCTGATGCGGTAAGATAGTCCTGATTATTTGTCTGTAACGGGAGATTAAGTACATATATTAAAGTATATTAAAGCTCTTGATCGGTAACGTTGCCAGCGTAAAGGGAACAAGAGGCCAGTGCATTTTTTCGGCTCCAGAGTTTTCTGTTCTGGGCGAGGGTTGGAGCTTCATTGGGGTCGATGTTCCTAGTAGTAAGTCGACCACGGATGACGTTTGCCCATCTTGTCCGTGGTCTAACGTTGGGACGTTTCCAGCCATTTGCGGTTGGATCGAAGTCTAAGATGAGTCAGACAGGTATTAGAATGGGTAGGCGAGGTAGGTGACTGTCCAAGGCAGCGAGCGAGATCGAACTGCTCAGACAGGGGTGACAATTTAAAAGACCGGAGGATCTCCAAGTTCTGTGCCCTGATAAACCATCTAACACGTTAGATTTCGTGGAGGTGAGGCGTGGTTCTAATAGTACAGCATTGGACTTCAAATTAAAGTGTATTGCGTTCGATTCCTGCAGGGTATGTTTTTCAATCACAGTTTTGTCCCTTCTATATTCAGATAATTTCACCTTTTCTGTAAACGTGATGCACTCATTCATTAAAGCACATCCGGGGAAGGTATTTTGGCAAGCATTTTGATTAACAAGGGAATAGAGATCATCCAGTTCATGGTTTTCAACGACATTCTCAGTAGATCACTAAAGCCATACCCCAACGAATGGTGTAATTTTGTCAAAATCCTGTGGGGGGGGGGGTCAAAATTGGAACCAGTTTTCTCAAATCAAGTGAAAATGACAGAGATAACTGAAAAACGAGCCATATAGTAAAAAAAAAGTAAAGATGTAGCCTACTAAAGAAAACTGACCTGTTTCAGTAGAGGCTTGAATTATGCACGCTTATCTTAGTTTTGACAACATTTTTGGGGAAACTTAATATCAGCAGGGGGGGCTAAGCTAGGGTCTGGGGGAAACTGTGGTATGGGAGGGGCAGTTACCCCCTCTGCCCAAAAGAAAATTACACCCCTGAACTCAACCCCTTGCCACTTAGTGGTTGGAGAAGTGTTGGCATGTGATTCTGGAACCACTCAAAGTTGTATATTAAAAGAAGGATTACTTATTGTTATACTTACTTATTCAAATCATTATCTTGATAGTTCCACCGTAAAATTCTCTCCATACGTAAGATTATGTATCCAAAGAGAAGAAAGACAAATGAAAACAGTTCTGTAGGAGAATTAAGGTAATTCTTCCCAAATTTTTTGAAATGAAAACAAACTTAGTTTATAATACCATTTATCATACCTACACAAGAAACGATCTTTTCGGAAATTTCGATTCATTTCTAAGTAATGAGTGGTTTTTCTATATAGGGAGAGGACAAATAACTCCGTAAGCCTAAAAGCATATATCTGTTGAGCTAGCAAAATTTTCCACAAGTATTTCGATATGCAAACCTGTCCACTTAGTTAAACTTTTGTGTCGAAGCTACTCACCTGGAGCTACTCTTAATTGCTACTAAATTTAATTTTTTAAACAAAAAATTCAAGATCTATTTCTTCTTTATTTTTTTTTTTTAAAAGAAAAGACACTATGTTTTGATTTTTTTTTCCTCTCTAAACTTAATTTTTTTCCTTCAATTCTTGTACGGCTTCTTCGTTCAGCTCCTTAATAAGGGCTGAGGGTTCTTATCTCCCCTAGATTGGTGGTGATTAGAGATTTTCTAATCTCTCCTAAGTTTCAATTTTCAACTGAAACTAAGGAGCAACATTAAAACTTAAAACAAACAGTAATTATTACGTATAAATAAAAAAGATCATGGCAGTGTTGTTTCTAAATTAAATTTTAATCGAAAAGAGAAATAAATAATTTTAAAAAAACAATGTTTCTCCGAGGGAAGTAAAGAGCGAAATTGCAACTTAAAACTTCACAAATTATTACTTCACAGCCTATCTACCATATATCAATAAAACTAGGGCAAATAGATCAACTGGTGCTATTTCCCTATGTTTGTAACATTACAGAAAACTAGCACTTTACTGAAAACACAAAAGCCAAGTATAAAAAACAAGAATATTAATTTAGAGGTCAAAAGTAAATATTTAGTCTCACAACCTTTAACTTATCTATAACGCTGTTCATTGTCTTACAGGAGCTGCGATATCAGTAACTTTCAGTGTACAGTTAAAATTATCTTAAAAACTTAGACATTAAAATAATATGTTTAAAGTCATTCAACAGGATACAAAATAATGGATTGATTTGTCAGGTAACATCTTGGTTTTATCTAGTATTAGCCTACTTGAAATGAAGAACATATCAACCATAATATGAACTCTGGAAACCAGTTATTTCTCTCTAAAAAACGGAGAATTTCAAGTTGTGATGCAAATTCTAAAGCTAGTCTATAGTTTGGATAGTAATTAATTTAAAAAACTTTTTCCACAAAACAACTTTTTCAGAGAAAAGTGAAGAGCTCCATCAAGCCAAGAATGAGCAGAAATGAATTCAATTATTCTTCCAAGCGTTAAACTACCTCAAATCACTATCAATAAATAAATGAAACTCAAAAAGAACAGAAATTACATTAAATAGTCGAGTCAAACCCAAAACGAGCAAAAATTAACATGAGTAGGACTGATAATTCCCATGTCTTCTCAAGACGAGAACATAATTTGCGCTTTACTGAAAAAAAAAGAAGAAAAACAGCAAACAATTAACACATGTTAACTCAATTAACACATGATAATTTTTGCTCGTTTTGAGTTCAACTCGGCTATTTATTGTAATTTCTTTTCGTTTTGAGTTTCATTTAATAATTATACTACCAAGGTCAGTGAAGCTACCCACCTTATCAATCTTTTCATTACCCAACGTCACCTTTTCATCTTCACTTATTCCTAGCCTTAGTGACTTAGTCTTCTTAAGATTAATTTTCAAACCTATTCTAGCACCCTGAACTCGCAAAACTTCTAAAAGTTAATTCATCAGCATAATCTAAGTTCAGGAGAGTTTTTCCTTCCCGTTTGATTCCGTGGTCTCCAATTACTTTTCCTATGCTCCTGAAGACGAAGTCCGTCAAAAACATCTCTATAAAGAGGATATAAACAACCCTGCTTAACTCCTGATTTAATACGAAATCAGCTTCTAACCTCATTTCCTACTTTTACCGCAGCAGTGTTATTCTCGTACAAAGCACTAATCATTTTAATGTATTTGTCTGTTATACCATACAATGATAAGACCTGCGCTAAAGCTCTTCTATCAACAGAATCGAAAGCTTGCTCATAATCCCAAAAATGAGAACTAAAGGTGTCTGATAATTTTGATAATGATTTTGAGAGTATGGTCCATTTTTTAATTTAAAATATCTTAACATTTCTGGTGTTATTACAGGGCAAGAACCAGCATAGAAACCAGCTTCATTGGGACTTGAAGGCCAAAAAAGCCTACAAGATACTGCTTGGACTGCAGGGGCGTCACTAGCCTTTTGCCTCTGGGGAAGGGGGGACGTCCCAAATGTGCCGAAGAATTCGAGTAGGTGCCAACGACAACTGACATTTGTTACTTCGTTTTTAGGTGTTAAAATAATATTTATTAGATGTGGAAAATTGTCATGTATTGTAAAGAAAAATTCAGTTATAAGAGCAAAATCAAGACAAAGAGGATAAGCTAATCTTTAAGGCTGCGCGGCTTTTCAATTTTCCACTTTTCTACAAGCAGGGTAAGGTCAATTTTTTCCAATGGGTCTTTTTATGAGATCATGAGCATAAGATGGTCAGCTCGATCGTTTCCCATAGTTGACCTCAATCTGTTCTTCGATTTTCATCTTGCTAAATATTCTCTCACCTGTCACTGCGGCAGGTCTGTAAAATAAAGGCGACCCTCGTCTATTCTTTTTCGCTAGAGAACAACTCGGCAAACTGATACTTACACGATACTTCCAGCACTTTTGCAAATCTCTGCAAAAATATCAATAATGTTCTCTCTGTGGGTTAGGCATCTTGCTTGTGTTCCATCAAAGCGCTCACTTATGTTACATGCAAGATCGTAGCATTGAAATGCCAGTTTTTCTTCAATGATACGAGCCTTTCACAAAACTTGTAGAATTTTTTCTGCTATATTGGCTTCTTTCTTTGGATCAGAATTTACAATGACGAGTAAACGCTCTTTGGCGGCTCCCTCTCTATCAATGTACCGTACACCTACAGCTAAACACTATAAATGGCTGGAAAAGGGCGTCTCGTCTGCCATGATGCCAGCTTCATTAACTTCATTAACTAAAGAAGTCAGCTTCATTAACTTCCGCTACGATTTTGAACTAGCCCTGTTCAAACAATCGTACTTAATTTATTTTGGCTACTACCCGACAGATAGCTGGTGACATTCGGCTTTATCCGGTTTTTCATTTGAAGGTCCATTTCGATGTTGTGTCTCGGAAGAAGATTGGCTAGCTCCACATGATTTTCCCCCGTCATGATTCTTCCCACGAAATGCCAGCCCTTGTTTACATCTAGTGGTGGTAACATCTAGCAGCAATTATATAATGCGAAGCCCTCTTTTCCTTTCTTTTTCTGACTTAATGTCATTCTTTAGTTTCTCCTTGTTAAATGAGCTTGGCAATGATTTATCTTTCTCGATAAGATAAATAAGATCACCTATAGAAGCTTTGTGACCATTCGATTGGAAGTGAGTGACGAGCATTTCAGCCTTGGTGCCCTTGCTTTGAATTATATGCCAGTTTCTAGCTCCTGTTATAAATGAAAAATCTTTGTTTCTGTATTCGTGGCCAGGTCCAGTTAGAAACAACGAACAGGCAAAGCAGTAGGCTAAATCTTTGATAATAGGCTAAAAAATAGGCTAAGGCAGTAGGCTTTCTCGACACTATACTCTAGATGCGGGTACTCATTCTACCAGTTTCTAAAAAACCGCAACTGGTGTTTGGAATTCTTGGATTGGATTTCCTCGTTTTTTGTAAAATGATTTTTGGCTGAAATGGTCCTAGTTTCACAAGCTTCAGCATTTCTGAGTTTTATTTTTTTTTTTTTTTTATTTAGCCCGGGATTGGGCTCGACTCTTACGATTCCAGCTTGCTGTAAACTTTTGGCTTCAGATTCTACTCCTTCCATTCTTGAAACTTTCTGAGAAATGAATTTCTCTGACTGACTAATAAGCCTAGTTCTATATTGACTGATTGATCGCTCTATGTCTAGCGCATGTATTGCAGCGGCCTAATTGGATGGACCAGGACGAACCTCCTCAAGTGATGTCTGAAATGTTACTTCGATTTCACAACAGTTGTTCGTCTGTATTTATTTCATGAATTTGAACAAATTGAAAAGACCGAACAAATTCAAAACTTTTATAATTAAACCTGGCCATAACCTATTAAACTTGAAAGGCAATTTCAAAAATATATTCTTCTTTGCTTCTTGCAGGCAATAGTAGTATCCTATCTATTGATTCAAGCAGTCAGATAGGAAATTAACATGGGATTTCAAGCGGCCAGTACCCCCGGAATACAAGTGGTCCCGGTTTGAAGCGGTCCCTGTTTCAAACGGTCCTCGCGGCGCCAAGTTTCCAAGTGATGCAATATTGTTTCAATATGATTAATCGGAGTGTGGTTGGTCGGGATATTTAACAAGCAGCAATAATAGGGAATTCTAAGTGTAGCTCCCAGTCCCTCGCACCTGGGCAATGCGGTCGGCTGGCAAGATTCCGAGCGCATCCCTAGGAAAATAGCAAAGGATTTCTACAAGGCCAAAATGTTCTAATATAGGGAACACAGCTAGCGACGCACCCTCACCAGATAGGGAGCCTATAAGTGGAGCTACTAACCCCTCACACCGTCACACCTGTTCAGTGCGGCTCCTGTTTCCAGGTGTAATATGCTTGACGCAATCTTATTTCAGATGGCAAGATTCCCACGACACGCCCCTCTGGAGTCCAATGACATCAAACGACTTACTCTGTCCAACCCAATTTTCTGTAAATTTGCATCAGGCCCTATGGGGGAATCCCCGCTTGTAACTTAATGACAGAACACACCTTACGTAGTGACAGCGCATTTCTTACGTAATGACGGTGCACGCATCACTGTCACATAATACTTTTTTGGGATTTTATTTATGCCCAAAACTTACAAAACGTCTTTTTTTTCTTTTAACTTAATGGCGGTGCACACTTTGTGTATGTTCAGCACACACGTTGCGTAATGACGGCGCGTAAGCTGCGTAATGGCAGCGCGCAAATCACTGTCACACAATACATTTTTGACATTTTATTTTTCGCCTAAATGTTCAAAGCGTTTTTTCCTTTTTTTCTTTCTTTCAAAGCGTTTCTTCTTCTTTTTTCTTTAGTTATTTGTCCTCGCTGGGACTTGAAAGTTTAATTTCCTTCGAATGGGACATCGTTCCATTCATCAGGACTGCCCTGCTATCCTCTGTATTTTGTCCTACTCATTACTTTATAGAAATAACACATTCCCATGACGTGCTAAGACACACCTCGGTCTATTCCATGAGACATCTGGCAGGATTTGGAGCTCGTGTTGTTCTTCTCCTGGCCAGGTGTAACATCGATGATCGAAAACGCGCAGAGGGAATATTAATTTTAGAAAAAATTGCTCTTAATGTATTTTTAGCGATAAAGACGGAAGTGATGCTTAAATTATGTAAAAACTATGCTCGTCCTAAACAATAAATCTTAAAAACACAGACTTTGTGAAATAGAAGTTTTATTAATTCAATCAAATTCACAAACAACATTAAAACAAAGAAAAAAGAGTTCAAAAACACGACAAACAAAAAATAAAACCTGAAAAAGCTTATAAAAAATAAAATATAAGCAAAAAGAACCATCCATTAAAGAAAAACACATCCTAGCAATCATTTCAAGAGGGCAAGCCTGATATTAGATGAAAATTTTTAGACACTATTGAGATATTTCCGAGAGCCCTTAACGGAAATACAGTGTTTTTGAGGCAAGAATACGAATATTTCAAACCATCCTGACAATATACGACTGACGCCCCCCCCCCCCCGCTTTTCCATCCTAGCAATCATTTCCAGAGAGTAGGGTTGATATTAGATGCAAATTTTTAGGCACTATTGATGTATTTCCGAGAGCCCTTAACGAAAATACATCATTGCTTTGAGTGCATGTTAGATTGTCCCCCCCCCCCTCTACGGTAAAAATTCTTTAACGCCTCCATTTTAACTTTTAAACCGTAGAACACGTTACTCCATGCAATTTACGCACAGTCCCATTATTTGCCTGACTCCGCATCCCCTAACAATCATTCCTGAAACATTTTTCAGACATTTCTTGTTAAAAATTATGCCTCATTCCGGTGATTCCAGTTTTCGCGACCCATCCCTACGTGATACACCATGTAAATTCACACAACCATGTTATAACACTCCTGCTCCTCCGTCATCCACGTGACACCACCCTCATCACCCCCCTCCCCCTAAGACATTTTCAACCTTTTCCCACTGAAAATAAGCTCATGAATATAATTAAACACTGTTTTTACTTGAACAATGGAACTCGGCATTTCATTGCTAGAGTGTTATACTTCAAAACATTCACGCCACAATGCCATACTATTACTGCTCTGCAACACCCTTCTGACATCGCTCCATCGCCTCCAAGACATTTTTCGGACATTTCCTGTTAAGAAATATACTTCAACCCATTGATTCAAGTTTTCATTCGCGAGCCTGGACTTTCATAATAACCTTCAAAATACTCCCACATCATCACAGCTTTACACGCCTGCCATCCGCGTGGCACCCCCCCCCTATCACCCCTAGGACATCTCCAACCTTTTCGCTCCGAAAATGAGCTCGAGAATCTAAATTAAACAATATATTATTTTGAACAGCGAGAAGTCGGCACTTCTTTCCTAGAGCGTAATGCTCTAAGCAATCCATGCCACAGTAACACACTATACCACTTTGTGGCACCCCTGCGACATCCGTCATCAACATTTTAAGCGTCTTCTAACGTTCAAACACCCTCAATGGATATTTTCTATTGCTATTATTTTCCTATGATTTCTGGCACAGTGCCACACTATTACTGCTCGGTGGCACCCTCTGACGTAGCCCTATCACATCCAAGACATTTTTCAGACATTTCTTGTTAAAAATTATACTTCAAGCCAATGATTCAAGTTTTCGCAAGGCGATATTATCTTAATAATCTCCAAAACACTCTAAACCACCATGGCATTACACACCTCTCCCTCCGTGATCCACGCGGCACCCCCCTAGGACATTTTCAACCTTACATTACAAAAATTAGTATGTGAATCTAAACTAAACACTGTTTTTACTTAAAGCTGAACTCGGCATTTCATTAACTGAGTGTTATACTCCCAGCAATTCACGCCACAATGCCACACTGTTACTACTCTGTGGCACCCTCTGGCATTGCCCTAACACCTCCAAGATATTTTTCAGACATTTCTTGTTAAAAATTATACTTCACCCCAATGATTCAAGTTTCGCAAGCCAAGCTTATCATAATAACCTCCAAAACACCTCACGCCATTGTGGAATTAAACACCTCCCCCTCCGTTATCCACGTGGCATCACACCTCATCTAACCCCTAGGACATTCTCAATTTTTCCCACCGAGAATAAGCATGTGAATCTAAATTAAACACTGCTTTTACTTAAAGCGGTACCCGGCATTTCATTGCTAGGGTGTAATACTCCAAGCAATTCACGCCACAATGCCACACTGCTACTGCTCTGTGGCACCCTATAACATCACATCATCACCTCCAAGACATTTTTCAGACATTTCTTTTTAAAAGTTATACTTCAATCCGATGATTCAAGTTTTTGCAAACCCAGCTTATCATGATAGCCTCCAAAACATATCGCGACACCGTGGCATTACACACCTCCCCCTCCATCATCCACGTGGTACCACCCCCCGTCTCCCCCCTAGGACCTTCTCTACCTTTTCCCACTGAAAATTCTACATTTTTTGTGGATAAGCGCGTGAAATCTCAACACCAAGGTTCTTTGATGTACTGTATTTGATGGTGTAGCTTTTATCGAGACCTCTTAACCCTTCGAGCGCTTTTCCCCCATTTAAAATTTGCTTCAATAGAATACAAAACTTAGATTACAGGCAAAATTTTCAAGAATTTTTCACTGATATAGTGCATAACCAATATTTTCCAATATTTTCCCCCTGACTTTTCACGAAATTGTGAAGTTGTTTGAATTCTATCACACATTCACCTATCTTACCACGTTGAATTTTCTATCTTTGTTTTGTATATTTTCATTGAAAAAGCGACAAATTCTTCATTTCCTGTGCATAGCTGCCTGAGACTTCAACGCTATGGTTCTTTGATTTCCTGTATTTGATGCTGTAACTTTTATCAAAACCTGTTATACCCTTTGCGAGTGTTTCCCCCTTTTACTAAAATGAAATTTGCTTCAATAGAATATAAAACCTAGATTACAGGCAAAATTATCGAGGATTTTTTACTGATATAGTGAATAGCCAAGATTCTCTAAGATTTTCTCCCCTGACTCCTCACGAAACTGTGAACTTATTTGACTACTAGCGCACATTCACCAATCTTACCACGTCGAATGTTCCATTATTTACATATTTTCATCGAAAAAGCAACGAGTTTCACATTTCTTATGAATAGGCTCGTGAAACCTCAACACTAAAGTTCCTTGATGTGCTGTAATTGATGGTGTAACTGTTTCTCTTCTTCAGAAAAAATCCAGAACAAAACTTAATCTTTTTTTCTTCTTTGAGAAGATTCAGAATCAAAGTTTAACATTTTTTTCTTCTTTCGAAAAAATACAAAATGGAAGTTTAACATTTCTTTTCCATGGAAAAATTCACAAGAGAACTTGAACTTTTCTTCTCTCTTTTGAGAAAATTCGAAACCTAAATGGAACTTTCTCTCTTCGGAAAAAATTCAGAATTGAAGTATTATTTTTTCAGTATTATGCCAAAAATTCAGAAGTAATGTGAGACTTCTTTCTCTTCACTGAGAAAATTTAGAAACGAAGTAAGACTTCATTTTCTTCTTTTAGAAAATCCAGAATTGAACTGGAACTATTTCTATTCTCTTGAAAAATTCGGAATCGAAATGTAACTGTTTCTCTTCCTTGAGAAAACTCAGAAGAGAACTTGAATTTTGTTTCTCTCTGTTGAAAAAATTCCGAACTAAAGTGGAACTTTCTTTCTTCCTAGGAAAACTCAGAACTGAAGCGTAACTTTTTTCTATCTTCTACCTAAAATCTAGAAACGAATTTTAACATTTTTCCTCTTCTCTGGAGAAAAATTCAGAATCGAACCTTACCATTTTCTCACAAGTTTGTATTAGTAATAAATACATGTAACTTACAAACTCACTTACGCAACGAACTTCTATAGTCATATATTTTTAATAAGTATATTAGGGGTTCGCTCCCTAGTCAATACCTCGCTCTTTACCTTAAAGTTCGAATTTTGTTCCAATTCTTTAAAAATGACCTATTAATCACAAAGGCCGTTAATTAGAATAAATAGCTCTTATGAAAGTACTAAAAAACTTTGGCTTAAAGAGCGAGGTATTGACTAGGGGGTGAACCCAATCATACATGTAATAATTTCTGTTCGTTTTAAGTTTTGATGTTGCTCCTTACTTTCAGTTGAAAAACCTGTTTTTTTTATTTAATTTCTGATCGTTTTTTAAATAATGCTGGGAAATCCGGCGCCCCTTCATAGCAATATCCCTTCCCCCATGGAAACTTCCTCCATGGAAAGATCCTCCCACATAACCCCCGACCCCCCCCCCCCCCTACTAGAAAAAATTCCCCCTGAAAACGTCTGTATACTTCCCAATAACCAATACTATATGTAAACGTTGGGTAAAGTTCATAACTTTCAGCCCTCCCCCCTGGGACTTTGGGGGATTAAGTCATCCTAAAAGACATATTTATTATACTTTCAACCATGCTGAACAAAATGGCTATCTCAAAATTTTGATAGGGTGACTTTGGGAAGAAAATGAGCGTGGGAGAGGGCCTAGTTACCCTCCATTTTTTGGTCATTTTAAAAGGGCACTAGAACTTTTAGTTTTCGTTAGAGTGAGCCCTCCCACGGTATGCTAGGACCACTGGGTCAATACAATCACCCCGGGGGAAAAATAACAAAAAAAAACAAATAAGCACGCATCCGTGATCTTTCTTCTGGCAAAAAATACAAAATTCCACATTTTTGCAAATAGGAGCTTGAAACCTCTACAGTAGGGTTCTCTGGTACGCAATCTGATGGTGTGATTTTCATTGAGGTTCCATAACTTTTAGGGGGTGTTTCCCCCTTTTTTCGAAAATCAGGCAAAATTTTTTCAGGCGCGTAACTTTTGATGGGTAAGACTAGACTTGATGAAACTTATATGTTTGAAATTAGCATTAAAATTTAATTCTTTTGATGTATCTATTGGTATCAAAATTCCGTTTTTTAGAGTTTCGGTTACTATTGAGCCGGGTCGCTCCTTGCTTACAGTTCATTACCACGAACTGTTTGATTAATCTAATCTGAAATCTAATATAAGCAACTTCACACAGAAGCTTTATTCTAGTTGTGCCTCTTTTCTTTTGTTGTGCAAACATTTTCATGTACTGATGATCTAAACAAATCAAATAGTGCTCGAAGCGTCCTTTGAGGTTCAGATGCAGAATCGCACTAATTCATATTGCAATTCCTTGGTCAATGAGAAACTTGATTCACTGTAAACCTTCCTCACACTTGACAAACCAGTTTAGTTTGAATTTATTTAGACTTGTGTATGTATTACATAATTTTCTTTTTGAGGAGCAGTACAACCTTGTTAACTGGGCTTCCTGCTTTCTTTTTTATTTTATTTTTTGTTGTATAAAGCCTTAAAATAAGTATAATGTCGAAAACATTTACGAATCTAGAATCAAAAATTGCTTCTTTCCCTTGCAGTTTAAAATTCTTCATGCCTCGGTTATATGATCTGTTATAAGGCTTTTGAGAACAAGCCAAAGAGGCCTAGTTCTAAATAAGCTTAGTATAACCTTGCAATTCTATGGGCTCATGTATTAGCAAAATATGTTAGTTGTTTCTGATATTTTGAAAAGAAACAACAATACTTCCCAACATGTTTTTTCTCCGTAAAGCCACTGGAATTGTCCCGGCTAACCAACGCGAAAGTCTTGCAAGGCTCCACCCGAAAAGTCGTTTTCTAGGTGGCAAATTGGTTTCTGTCAACTTCACGCAGATGGAGCAGTCAATTTCGTCGTCTTTGCCCGACGGAAATTTTTTATGATATAGTAATGGACCAACTATATGTCAAGTTTTGTAGGTTTCGGCTCAACAAGTCTTTTTCTAGGGGGGCAATTGGTTTTGTCGACTTTGCGCAGGCGAAGCATTGAATTTTGTTGTTCTTCGCCCGACGAAAGTCTTTTATGACATTACATTGGACCGAAAAAATACCAAGTTTAGTAGGGTCCGCTCGACTAGTCGTTTTTTAGGGGGCCATTTAGATTTCTGCCGACTTTGCGCACATGAAGTAGCCCCCCCCCCCGCGCATCTCCCTGTTAGTGGCACCCCTTTTGTATGGCAGTGATGTTAACTTAACTCGGGGCAGAACAAGGAATAGGGATGTGTCCCTTGTCCTAAACTATTGCCACACCCCTTACATTTTGATATTAACCTTTTTTTTGTTTGTTCAGTGAAAGATCCCGTTTTTTGGAAAGATCCCGTTTTTATCTCAATTGAAAATTGAAATACAAAATTGAATATATCAAAACCCCCTTGGTGTTGTGAATTGACGCCACTGCTGGATGACTGACCACCGCACAAAGGGTATGAACACATTCTAAAGAACTCACAGCTTATTCTTTGTATTTTATTACTACATATCAGTCTGAATGAAAACCATTCTGAATTTACTGGAAGCAACTGAACATGGGAATAAGTAGTGAGAATTGGATAAAACAGATGGCACTGACTTTCCAAATAAATTGCATGGTGTTTATTTTCAATTAAACGAGAGCAATAGTGCTTTCCCATTGCTATTATAATTAAACTAAGAGCAAAGAAAATTACTACTTGTAAAAACTTGTTCTTGCTTATTCTCCCTTCCCCTCCGGATATTCTTTATATTACTAGATATATACATAGTTGACTGTCACCAGTAGATTACATAACTCTGGGAATTTTTGTATATTTTATTTGCTAATTACAATAGAGTAGCCAAGCTGTAAAGGAGTGATCAATGTGAAAATTAGTCATCACAGATTAAGAGAAGGACTAATTGTAATAATCAAGTGACTCAAGAACTTTTTTTCTTTGTACTGGCTTAAAATTTCACACATGAGATTTTAAAACGAACCAGGTTTATAAAAGACAATATTGTTTACTACTAATACTACTATTAAAAAATAACTGTATTATCAACCCACTGAGATTAACACAACTACGCATGCTCGCTCCCCACCATGTCTCTTTTCACCATGATCTCTTTCCACCATGATATCTTTTCACTCCATCTGGGGACGACACGCTTTTCGTTTGGCCCAATATGGATGGCCAAAAAGTACAACGTTTGGGAATCTCTCATCATTTACCCGTAAAACTTGGCCAAGTCTTCTAAACTTTTCTTTCAATATAACCCTAGAAAATAGGATCACACCACATAGAACTAGAGGAAGGCGACCTATCTTTATTCTCTCTTAGATCCTGCTTGCCGCAAAGATAAATATTTATTATTGATACAGTTAATACCTTATGGCAAAAAAAAACGCATTAACCTAAAAAAAAAGACGAACAAATATATTCGTAATGCTTTATTTACAAAAATACTAATTGTGACAAAATACAAGTAGATCTCTAGTAACTTTGAAAGATTTATAAAACTAAGCTATGGAAGCTGCTTTGACAACAAGATTAAAAAAAACTCATAGGTGAAAAAGTCCTGAACGAAATAGATGTCAATGGACAGATGCTATGACGGATGAAATGATGATAACAATTTTAATTTGTGATCCTTTCTGACGCATTTTTATCATTATGTTGTTTTTTCTAAAAACAATTCTGATTATCTGATATCAAAATGTACTCTTGCTCCTTCTCCTTGTTCCTCATCAAAATCTTCAAATTGCTATGATTTTCAAAAATAAATTTTCACTTCTTAGTGTTTTTTGGACTTATACTCACCCCTTATGTAATAGCTTAAGACATCAAAATAGTCACCCTATCGCCTTGAACAAACGGGAGGTTGTGACCGAAAACTGGAAAAATTTATATTCTGAGGCTGCTTGAAAAGTTACAGCAAAACTAAGTTTTGAGTAAAAATGAAGTAATTGAAAAAATCAAAATTGATTATAAAAATTTAGACGTCACCAAACAAGATATTAAAAAGAATTAACAAAAATATTCGAACTCAAAACCTGCATTCTTGTTGAAGTTAATGCATTTCGACTTGGAAGAGCCGAAAAGTCACGTTTAGTTGGCTCCAACTTTATGTAAATTCATTTTTTCGAAAGTGGCTTTCACTAAAGAGTAATGTATTATCAAGGATAATATAATTATTGACTATAATAATATCAATAATACAGTGATAATAATAGCATTATTAAAGTAATAGTAATATTGTATTACGTAATATTACTTTGATTCAGGTTTTGTGATATTTTTAGTTGATTGATAAACCCTTTCTTTATTCTTGAAAAATAGCTTGGAAACTTAATAACAAAAAAATAGCAAAAAAAACTCTAGATTACAAAAAAAAATAACTTGAAAAAATTAAAGGTATTTAGACCAAACTTCTTTTTATTTTAATTATTCACCAGAAGCATTTAAGCAACTGGATTCTTTTTGTGGAAATTCATCAACAGTGTCATCGAAATTAGACTTTTGAATTTCAAACGCAAATTTTTCGATTCTTGAAAGATATAGATTTTTGAGCCAAGAAGTATTTTTTTATTCATAGGCACAGTACAGTTAAGCTTAGGTAAATATAAATTAGATAAACGAATTTCAAATGTAATTTTTTTTTATTCTTTGGTTCTTGAAACACATAGATTTGTTGGCTAAGAAACCTCTCAGAATTGTTACTTTTTTCTTTTTTTTTGTTACAATCTGTTTCTATTAGACAGAGAAGAAGCTTTCCTAGTTCTTCCAGTTCATTTTTTGTTTTCAGTCCCTTGTTATTGAGATTTGCAAAAATGTAAATAAGTGGGATTATTATTCTCATAGTTATTTTGTGAATTTTCCTTTATGTCCTTTTGATGTTTTGTAGGTTATGCATAACTAAATTTCAGTCAAATTTTGAGTAGTTATTTGCTTTTTCCTCAAAGTTTGCAGAGTCAGAGAGCCGATAAACTAAGAATTAAAGTAACTTTAGAGAGGGGTGGAAGAAGGGGGCAAGGGAGAGTAACAGAGAGATTGAGAGAAAGAAATAGAGAAACAGAAGATAGTATTTGAGGTTATTCTGTAGAAGGATCAATGTTGAAGAAAAGCAGAAGGAAGAATCAATATAGCTTCCATATCAGTACGGATTTCATTTTCCTGCTTAATACTCCGGCATATGGCAGGAACACGCTGATGGCACCTTAAAGACGTCTACGAAGATACCTTGGTCAGGGTTACATGGATCCCAAGATACAAGACGTTCATATATGTGCTTTTGTGTACAGCTACTTTTGAAACAGGGTGCAACAAGACGGCAGTCAGTATCTGGGTCCCTGGCAAAAAATGTAGAAATTAAAAACTAGAATAGTAATAAATAAATAGATATGGTAATACATTAATGATGATTGAAATTACAATTTTGCAGCTCTATCCAACTTGAATTTAATGCTATCAATTTCTTTTAATTGCTTTTAAATCATGATATTAACTTATTAAATCATGATATTAAATCATGATGATTAAATCATGATATTAACTACCATATTCATAAATGTGACTGTGTGTACAGCTATTTATGAAACAGGATGCCGCGAAACGGCAGCTTATGTTTGTGTGCCTTGAAAATTAAAATAGCAATCAAACATTAAAAATCACCTTTTAAGCATACCAAAAATAGCAATAACATAAATGTGACTGTGTGTACAGCTATTTATGAAACAGGATGCCACAAAACGGCAGCTTATGTTTGTGTGCCTTGAAAATTAAAATAGCAATCAAACATTAAAAATTACCTTTTAAGCATACCAAAAATAGCAATAACTAATAAAAACTAATTTAGTACTATGGTACTGCACCTAACCTTTTATTGATTTCTCTTACCTTCAGTTAATTGCTGATAAATCATAAACTATTTGTAATTACTATCATTATGGATATGATGTACAGGTTCTTTTAAAATCGAGTTCTACCAGACATGGAAAAAGGTCCGGGTCCATTAAAAAGTTAATTACTTAATCAAAAAATAGTTAATTATTTTCTAATAATGAAAACAATAGTAATTATAGTGTTAACAATAATAGATACAATTGATAAAACTAATATAGTAATTTTTGACTGGGCCTAACTTTTAATCAATATCTTTAAATTTGTATCGGCTGCTATTAAATCATAAAGCGCTGCTGAAAACTATCGCCACAAATTTGATTCAGTGTACAGTCACTTTTAGAACAGGGTGCCACAAGATGAAAATCAGTGCCTGGCTCCCTAAATAATTAATATAGTAATTAAAAATTAATTAGCCACTAAGTTGATATAGCTATATATGAATTAAAAGGCAATAAATCAATATAGTTGCAAGTAAATAATAACTGTTGTAGTAACTTTTCGGCTGCACCTGACGTTTAGTTAATTGCTATATTTATTTAGTTAAGAAGACATGAACTTTTTTATGCTATCTAATTGAGTTTCATGTCCTGATTAATTTTAAGACCAAGAGTTAGTGTCTGGTCTCTTAAAAAAATAATAGGGCAACTAATTAAACGCCAGGTACAGCTGAAACATTAGTGAGTTAACACTTAGAGCAATTACGTTTCTTGAGAAGGGTGAATATACATTAAAGAAAAGCTTTGCTGAGATATTCAAATATAAAAATATCATACTATTAGTATTTTCAGGTTTCATTCAGGGCTTCAATCATTCAGTTTTCCCGTTTTTTATAGTAAATCTATATTGGTTTTTGGGTGGCTGGAATTTGAATTAAAAGCACTTCAAAGAACATTAGCATAATAGGCCCTAAGAATTTTGTGTTAGTCCAAGAATTACTGCGAGGGACACAAAAATCCTTAATAATTTAATTCCGGTAACCTTGTACCCTGAATGTCTAAATTCCTTTTCATACATGATCCAAATTACAAATTGCAATTATTGCTTTCCGTATTTTTAGACGAAACATTTGTCAACCTCCCATTTAAACGTTTCTATCCCTATTACGTTTAAATTTAGAATTCATCTTCTTACTTTTAAGTATTAGAGCAGTGTTGTGACCAATATAGATTTTGTGATTCCGCTTCTCTGAACCATTTGAACAAATTTGGATGTTAGGTTTCCACTAGTAACTCGTATTACTGCAGTCTTTGCGTCGTATTGAATTGTAATATCCAGCTCGTATAGTAGAATTTATTTAAGGGATTGATCCGGCACTAGGCAGAGACAAAATCGGTAAAACACAAAAGCAAATGATTTACGTCAAAAATATTAATATCTATAAAAAAGATAAATGTAAAATTTTGGAAAAGAAACAGCCCTGGACTATCTCTTACACACTCTGTTTGGTGAGCATATTCCAGAAAAGTTTCAAGGACATCGCCTACTGGCATTTATTGTGTTTTTTTCAAGTTGTCTGAAAATGTATGTGTGTTACTTTACATTAATTATTGAATGTTCATCTTTTTCAATTATATTTGTAGTTTATATTTACAAACCTTTTTTTTAATTATTCACATTCAAAGCAAACATAGACAATTATTAATTTTGTTTCTTCTCGATGAAAACTTAAAATTTTCCTTTTGTGTTTTGTGTAAAAGAGTTAAAATCACTTTTTCTAAATTTAAAGAAGAACTCTTCTTCTAGTTCTCTTCTTCTTCAATTTTTTAATATTTATTTTTAATGTTACATTACATTTGTAACATTTTAATGTTGCACTTTAATATTACACTTAATGTTATGTTCTTATATACATTTGTTTATTTTTTTAATATTTCAAATAAGTTTTCAATAGCTTGGCTTTAGTGATATTTTATTAAAATAATCTTGCGCACTTTTAGAATAAATTTTATAGAATTTTATAAAAATGCGTAATTTTGGAAAAAAGTTAAAAGATCTATTCTGTCAAAAACAAGTTTAACCAAAGTTAAGCCCCCGTCAGTTGATTTTTATTATTCGCTTTGGTTTCCTTAAAACCAAAATTTTGCAAATTATTTTTTCAAGATTTGCAAAATAAATTCTGCAGATAAAATATCTGCAAATTGGCATATTACCTGCATTCTTCTGTCCTTATAGTTTGGGTGTAATATTTAACATCTTGAACAATAACTCGCCATTGACCAACAGCATTTCTAGCTCGGAATGGTTGAACATACCCGACTGAAGACGGACAAATGTATCCTTAAAAAAGGAAATTAGATCGAATTTCTATACAAGGTGCGTCAAAAGTCATAAATGCCAAGCTTAAAGGCCATGCGTTTTACTCATACCCATTCCACTCAACTCCTTTAACTCAGCCGTCATTCAATTTGAACTCATTCAATTCAACTCGATGCAGCTCAACTCCGTTCATCTCAATCCTGTTCAGCTCAACCTGATCCATCTCAACCCTTATTCAGGTCAATACCAATACAAATCAACGCCCATTGAACTCAACCCTATGCAGCTCAACCACATTTTAGTTCATGATCATTCAACTTAACCCAATTCAATTCAGCCCCTGTTTAACTCAACTGTGATTAACACAACCCCATTCAAACCAACTCCCTGTAATTCATCCCAATTCAACTAAACCACATTAAACTCAATCTCCACTCAGCTCCACCCCCATTCAATTCAACTCCCATTTAACTCAATACTCATTCAAATCAACCCCAGTTAAACTGAACCTAGTTTGGTAAACATATTTAAGCGCTTGTTTGCAGAAATATATGGCTTGACTTTGAATAAATTTTCCCTAGCACTTTCCCTAGAAACAATTTCCCTAGAAGATTTCCCTCGCTCACACTTTTGAACTTGCAATGCTTTAAACTGAAGGACACATCTAACGTTTTAGTAATTTTACAAAGCTTAAGCTATAAGTGAAATCATGCTTTCAAGGATTTTAGTCGTAACATCTTTTTGCATAGAGACGGATTCTTGCCTTCGAAAACAATTCCCTTCGGAAGATTCTGAATATCGACTGGAGAGATCGCGTCAAAATCACAAACCAGATAGTCTGATCTATCTCAGGCAAGCCCATGGTTACATATACCATGGTTACCTTATTACATGGTTACCTTGGGCACGTGACCCGTATGAAGGACGATAGGATTCCAAGAAAGTTCTTGGAATGGCAACCTCGGGGAGCCCACCTAGGGGAGTCAGAGCCCCGGGGATCTCCTTGCGTCGTAGGCATCAACGGGACCTGTCCAACATTTACACGACGATACAACCCCAGTGGGAAGATGTTTTGGCAGTGACGCACATGCCGGACGACTGGTGACTCTTTGGGGATGTTCTGGGTGCCTCTGGTGGCACAGGAGGGTCTATGGTAAGGTAAGTTATCTTTTTGCATAAAGATTTAAATTAGAAAAAAAAATAAAACTTACAACTAAAAAGTACTAGCTTTACAATTAAAATCATGAAAATACAATAAAACTATAGTACATATTGAGTGTCAAATATCTATTTGTCCTAAAAACAAACATTTTACATATGGGTAAATGTTAAAACGTTTAATATGTTCCCAACATACTTTTTTTTTATTCTCCTAGCCTTACCACTCGACAAATGGTGCCAAATATTACCATTTTCAGTGCTATACAGCGGTTTCCGATGACATGGTCAAGACAATTTATAAAAAAAAAAATATCTAGATGTGAGCTTTAGCTTTCAAATGAGCCCTTTATCAGTAGGCCTACTCTACAATGCCCCGGCAAAAGGGTGGAGAAAAAGAGAGACCTAAGGGATATAAGGCTAAGAACGATTTTCTTGGGCTATTAAAATGAAATGCTGAAAACCTCTGGTAATGGATGGCCAGCCATGATGATTCCAATGCTGCATTTTCATTTTGCTCCAATACCGTTAATGAGAGGTTTCAAGCTCTTTTTTGGAGTTCCAATAAGTTTTTTTTACAATAATTATTTGTTATTAAGAGGAAATGACATAAAAGCTTATATTCCTGAATCAGCATTAATGGGGCAAATTTTTCTTGTTGGAATTTTTTTTAATGCCTATTTAAACTTTTGATTGCCAAAGGCCGTGTTTCACTCTTTGCTTGGTCGCAGCTAGTGGTGCACTTATGATTGTTCAGGCTCTGGTGCACCTTGGTGCACCTATGTGTATTCAGGCCCTGGGTATGAAAAGTTTTACTAGTTTCAAATACATAATAGAGGAAGATAAATTGTTGTTTTTCAGAAGAGGGTGGGCGTTAAAGCAGCATAAATAAAAAACATAAGAATTAATTAGCGAATAAGGAACATATCAGTGGAGTGAATTTATATCACTTCCGTAAACACGGGCTGAATTATATTTCCCAGTTACACTGTTCAGTTAAGGAAGGCTGAGTTGAATAGGGTTGGGTTAAATGGGGGTTAAGTTGCACGGGTTGGGTTTAATGTGGGTTGATTGAATGGAGGTTCAAATAGAATGGGGATTGAGTTGCACGGGGGTGAGCTATGTGGGGTTGAGCTAAATGGGAATTGAGCTTCATGGAGATTAAATAAAAAAAGTTTTTTCAACCGAAAATAAGGAGCAACATTAAAACTTAAAACGAACAGAAATTATTACTTATATGAGGGGTTCGTCCCATCGTCAATACCTCACTCTTTACGCTAAAGTTTGAATTTTGTTCCAATTCTTTAAGAAGAATCCCTGAATCGCAAAGGCCGTTTAATTAGAATGAATAGCTCTTTTGAAAGTACTAAAAAAAATTAGCGTAAAGAGCAAGGTATTTACGAGGTGGCAAACCCGCTCATATACGTAATAATTTCTGTTCGTTTTAATTTTTAATGTTGCTCCTTACTTTAGGTTGGTTTTTTTATATTTAATTTTTAACGTTTTTAAAATAATGTTGGGAAATCCTGCGCTCCTTCATGGATAATGCTCTTTCCCATGAAAAATACCTCCATGGAAAGGTCCTCCCAAGTAATCCCCTCCCCCCCCCCTACTCCACCAGCAACCCCCCCCCCTGAAAACGTCTGTATACTTCCCAATGACAAATACTATATGTAAACAATAGGCAAAGTCACAACTTGAAGCCCTTCCCCTGGGGACTGTAGGGGATTAAGTCACCCTCAAAGATATAGTTATTAGATTTTTTGACTATGTTGAACAAAATGGCTATCTCAAAATTTTGATCGGGTGACTTTGGTAAAAAATGAACGTGGGAGGTGGCATAGTTTCCCTCCAATTTTTTGGTCACTTAAAAAGGGCACTAGAACTTTCAATTTCTGTTCGAGTGAGCCCTCTCAAAATATTGTGAGACCACTGGGTTGATACGATCACCCCTGGGGACAAAATAAAAACAACAACAAATAAACACGCATACGTGATATTTCTACTGGCAAAAAACAAATTCCACATTTTTGCAGATAGGAGCTTGAAACCTCTACAGTAAGGTTCTTTGATAAGCTGTATCTGATTGGGTGACTTTCATTAAGATACTACGACTTATAGGTGTTGTTTCCCCCTTTTTTCAAAAATAAGGCTCTTAAATTTTGATGTGTAAGACTAAACTTGATGAAACTTATATATTTCAAGTCAGCATAAAAATCCAATTCTTTTGATGTATCTATTGTTGTCAAAATTTCGTTTTTTAGAGTTTCGGTTACTATTAAGCCGGGTCGCTCCTTACTTACAGTATGTTAGCGCAAACTGTTTGATTGACTTAAATAAAGTTGAATTAAATGTGGGTTGAATTGGACAAAGCTTGAGTTCAGTGAGGGTTGAGATGAAAAGGGTCGACATTAATGGCACCGAGTTAGAGGGGGGTTTAGTTTTAACTGGTATTGGATTACACGGGAGATGCAATGTACGAAGAAGAGTTGAATGGGTTTATTTGCATGGGGGTTACGTTAAGTGAGGTTGAGATGCACCGGAACAAGCTTTCAGTACAATTACCATACGAAACCAGTTTTGTAGAAATAAATCTTTACACTGTAGGAAACTGTGTCGATGTGGCAGGAAGACCGACTTGATACCTTGTATTTTAAAGAATAGTAGAAGGGTAAGTTTGGCAAAATTCGAAATTTTTTTTTTCTCTTTTAAGTTAAAACTTATTAACTTTGCCAAACTTTGGCTTGCTCTGAAATATTTTAGATTTTTTTTCTATGTTTCATAATTTCTTTTAAATGCCTGCGTATCCAGATATTGTACGCTTCTTTGATAGCAATTCTTATGAAGTATAATTAAAAGAAGAATGTATCTTAAAGAGCAAAAAAAAATAACAGAGCCTGTGTCAAATGATAGACAGCGCAATAGTGCTGCCTAAGTAAAGAACGATGTTGGCACAATGTATTATTTATTTTTTTCTTGGTCTTAGACCAGGGAACTTCGTATGGAAGGAGTTGTCGTAGAAACTTCAGAAAGGGCTCATTTGATTGGAAATTGGAGTGGCTTGTGCCCTTTTTAAGATTCGAAAGTGATTGGAAGGCACCTAACACCCCTTCCACGCCCACCATTTCCCAAAAAACACATCCAATCAAAATTTTTAGATGGCCATTTTGTTCAGCGTAGTTGATTTCTACATAGAAATTATGCTTTTGAGGAGGACACTCCCCCACAGCCCTCAGGGCAAGGGTTGTAAGTTATGCCCTGGGGGCATATAAGGTTTTTATAGAAAGTGTTGTCGTAGAAACTTCAAAAAAGGCTTATTTGATTGGGAATTCAAAGGGCTAGAGCCATTTTTAGAAGTCGAATGTGATTAAAGCGCAACTAACCCCCCTCTCACGCTCACCTTTTCCCCAAACACATCCAATCAAAATTTTAAGATAGCCATTTTGTTCAACGTAGTTGAAAGTTCTTGAAACTAGGTCTTTGAGGATGACAACTCCCCCCCTCCCTCCCCACTACCCTCAGGGCAAGAATTGTAAGTTATGCCTTGGGGGCATATAAGGTTCTTATAGAAAGCGTTGTCATAGGAACTTCAAAAAGGGCTCATTCGATTGGAAATGGAAATGTCTAATGCCCTTTTTAATTGTAGAAATTGATTGGAAAGCAACTAACACCCCTTCCATACCCACCATTTCCCCAAACACATCCAATCCAAATTTTGATATAGCCATTTTGTTCAACGCAGTTGAAAGTTCTGGAAATTATGTATTTGAGGATGACAAACCCCCCAGAGCCCCCGGGTCTAAGGTTGTAAGTTTTGCCCTGAGGGTATATAAGGCTTTTTATAGATAGCGTTGTCTTAGAAACTTCAAAAGGGGCTCATTCAATTGGGAATTGAGAGGGCTGGTACCCTTTTTAGTAGTCGAAAGTGATTGGAGGTTAACTAACACCCCTCTCACGCCCACCACTTCCCAAACACACACCCAATCAAAATTTTCAGATAGCCATTTTGTCCAACATAGTTGAAAGTTCTGGAAATTAGACCTGGAATCAGAGGACAAATACCTCCCCCGCCCCTCACGCTCATCATCTCCCCAAACACCTCTGATCAACATTTTGATATACCCGTTTTGTTGAAGGCAGTTGAAAGGTCCTAAAATTATGTCTTTGAGTATGACGACCCCCCACAACTCTCAGTGCTAAGTTTGCAAGTTATGCCCTGGGGGCATAAAAAGCTTTTTATAAGAAGTGTTGTCGTAAAAACTTCAAAAAGGGCTAATTTTTTGGGAAATTGAGAGGCCTTTTGTCCTTTTTAATAGTCAAAAGTAAACAGAGGGAAAATCCCCCCTCACGCCCATCATTTCCCCAAACATTTCCGATCAACACTTTGATACATTCATCTTGTTCAAGGTAGTTGAAAGGTCTGGAAATTTGAGGACGACACCCCCTTCCCTCGATAGCCCTCAGGACAAGGGTCTTAAGTTATGCCCTTTGGGCGTATAAGGTTTTTATAGAAATTTTTTTGTAGAAGCTTCAAAAAGGGCTCATTCGATTGGAAATTGAAAGGATTAGTGCATTTTTATGCACTACCTCCCCCCCTCCCCCAAGCCCATCGTTTCCCCAAACACTTCCAATCAAAATTTGAGATAGCCATTTTGTTCAACGTATTGAAAGAGCTCATTCGTAAAATGAGCTGAAGAAATCAAAAATTAAACACTTTTTATCTGTGTCATAATTTTGAAAAGAGTTTGTGTTGTTAAAAATTTCTGAAAAGTTTCTTCAGCATATAAATAGCAGGCTAAACTATAAATTCTTAAAGGAAAACCGGAAAGATTCAAACTATTATTTTCTTTTTCCCTGAAAAAGACTATGTCAATATAAAACGAACAGAAATTAATTAAAAAAACTTTTTCCATAAAATAAGTTTTTCAACAAAAAGTAAAGAACTCCATCAAACCAAAAATGAACGAAAATAGAATCAAACAATCTACCGAGCATACAACTACCACATGTCAGTATCAATAAATAAATGAAACCCAAAACGAACAGAAATTAAAATAAATAACAGAGTCAAACTCAAAACGAGCAGAAATTAATATGAGTAGGGTTCAAAACCCCTATGATCTCTAAAAGCCAGAATATAATTTGGGCTTTAATGGAAAAGTTCTTTTAAATGTTTTCACTTTTATAACTTTAAGAAATCATTTTTTAAGGAATAAATATCAGCATATATATATTCAACTGACAATGCACATTTTTTTTTTCAGTAACTTCGTCCGAATTTTTGAAAGGAGCCTATATCAAGTTTTCCGAGGGGTCTAAGGCTTTAAAATGGATTTTGTCCGAAAATTATATTTCCTCCAAGCTACCTTTTACTTTTTTATATACTTTACCATTAAAAGAATAAACCCTAAATCAAATTTACAATGCGACTAATGTTAGAAAATAAAACAATTGCCAGAATAACGTCCTTTGTTTTTTCAAACCACACTATCATATTTCACATATTGTACTTCAACATTGAAAGATTAAAGTGTTATATCCATATAAAAAGTAAAGTAAATGGAAAGCAGATGACCAAATTGTAAGCTTAGGCTCACAGGGAGCTGTTGGCATCAAACTTTAATTTTCCGTTTCAAAAACTAAATTCTTTCTCTATAGTTTTTTTTAAATAATTTTTTTCTATACTGTTTTAAAAATATTTTTTACTTCATTTGCTTTTTGGATTCTATCTATCCTAAAACAATGATAAATCTAATTTTTTGTGTGCGTTTTAGATGATTTTACTAATATGCATGTACTTGAGAAGCTTCTTTGCCTGGATCAAAAATTTAAAGCGCCGAAACCAATGTAGGCAAATAGGTATTCCACTGAGGAGCCCTAGTGAAAGGTAATCACTTGGGAATAACTCATTCGATTTAAGGTGTGTTACTTTTGAGTTATGGATGGCTTACATTGGCTTATGACAATGCTGCATGTCTATGGATCCTTCTATTTGTTGATTATGTTTGGTTGTACTGTTTGCCCTAGGTTATTGGATGGGTGAGTAGGGTCAAGGTCTCGTTCGGGTGATTATCTGTTTAATTGCGAAAGTAGTAAAACAGGTTTTTTTTCTCACCATTAAAGTTACCTTTAAAAACAGCACATAACTTATCAATAATAATCTTGCAAATTCACATCCTTCCTGCTCAAAACTGCAGGATTTTAACGCTTAATTTACAGCATAAGCAGACGAGAAGCTGTTGAATGTGCTTGCTTAAACGAGTTACCGTACTTTTAATTAAGTTATTTTTTAGTCCCATTGCATTAGATCAGTCAATATTTTTGTTTTTAAATTTCTGTTTGTTCTTATTTTATTACCGTACGTTTCAGTACTTTTTCTTGATATTCAGATTCTGTGTATCTTTGCTTATAGACTAGATGGTCAATATTTTGTTTTTCAAATATATTTTTGACTTCTTTGAAAGTTCTGCTAACAGTTTTGATTATAGATGGCACGTTTAGTATCTAATTACTTTTGAATTTACAGTAACTAAAGGCCAAGCATTTCCATCCTATGCGGTTGTAACCAAGGGTGCCAAGTGGGGAGGGGGAATTTTCCTACTAAATTTTAAAATTCTTCTTTGCGGTATTTTCTTTGAAGTATCGAAAAAAAGCTAATTTCTTCTCCTAGATTAAGAAAAAAAAATCTTTGATTTGTATCATCATTTAAAAAACTTGAAAATCCTTGCTCCCCTCCCATAAATTTCTGTGAATTGACACCCTATGCAACCCTACTCCACCCTAGGTAGTTGTTAGTGAAAATCCATTTTATAAGCTTAAAATATTTCCTAAATCTACAGGTAAATTTCTTAAATTAATCGGTTGATTCAAGTATAAAATAATGAAAAATAATGGGGAGCATGGGTAGACAGGAAAGATAAGACTTTTGAAACCTTTTTAAAATATAGGAAATATAGACACTCTTTTATTCTAAGTAAGAAAAGGAAATATTGGACTTATTTCCCCGCTTAGTTCTCCGTCATCAAAAGACCCATCATAAGCATAAAAATGGATGCAACCTAAAATACAAGTAGCAATATGAGGTGTCCCCCCTCCAAAATCTCTTAAAGAAAAAGTTTTGAATAACATTTTTGAAAAAATATACCTTCAGGTCCAGACCAATGACTTTTGTCGAATGTATCAGGGTGGAAAAAGTCGTAATTAAATTTTGTTTCTTGGTAACTGTCGATGGTGTCCACAAGGTCATCTGCTGATTGACTTGCAACATCTGAATACTTATTGATGAACTCATAATCCTTTTCTATAGCTGCCTCAATTTCATACCTTAAATTAAAAAAGGGGGAAATATATTGTGAATAACTTTGATATCTGCATCGGTGGTATATAGACCCTAAGATTGTCCAAATGTTTAGTGCAACTAATATATTGACGCCTTATATTAAGTTGAGTTCCAGATTAAATGAAGAAGCCTGCCTGCCTGTGGTAAGACCGTTTCCATCCTCTTGTACGATTGTTTTCGTTTGGATTAAATTTTTTTTTTTTTTATATACCTAATATTCTTATAATGAGGTTTGTTGGTATCTTTGTATGTTTTTTTTTGTGTGTGTGTTTATACTAGACCTTGACGCCACATCGTTAAATCAGTGGCGCGCCGCCGATGAAAGACGCGTTGGCGTGGAAAAAAAAAATCAGCCGCCGGTACCAAAGACGCGGTGATGGGCCGGTAATCTGTCTATTTGGCTTTATGTTCTTGTCGTGATTTGTTCATTTCGGTTTGGTTTGGCTGTTGGAGTTCAAGAGCCAATTCTGTGGTTTTAATCTGACGGCATCAGCTCAGCTTATTCATCTTTGATGAAGAAGAAGAACAAAACAAGGATTGGATAGCAAAAAAACAAAAAACTTTGACTGAAGAAGACTTTGAGGTTTGAAACTGGAATTTGAAACTAAAGGAAATACACTTTTACTCCTAATTAGGGGCAAAGACCCCACTGCCTTTCCATCATAAACATCAACAACAAGAAGAGTAGTAGGGAATAAATTTTCGCACGACAGTGGAATTCTGTATTTGAATGAATCTTTCAACCCTATTCCCAAGGACCGTCCTTAGCAAAATATAGATATATAAAAGATAAGAAACTCGTATTAAAAAACGACCATTAAAACTAAAAAGAAGATTTTAAGGTAGTCCCAACATCATTACTTCAACGAAGTTCAACCAGGACTAGTTTCAATGGTCGCATTTTTATTTAAGTTTCTTTTTTTTGTATGTTTACGTTTTGCTGAGGACGACCGTTGAACATGGGGTTGAAATATTCATTAAAACATAGAATTCCATTGTCTTGCGATAAGAATTCCCTATTATTCTTCTTGTTGTTGATGTTTATGAGTTTTACTTCTTCTTATTAAGTATTCAACAATCCTCTTTCCTAGCTTCGGGTTTTCGGGCGTGCCATATGCAAATTTGCAATGGGCTATGCATGCAATTAAGCTGTTAGAAAACAAGTTGACTTATACCTAATTTTAGCAAGTGAAGATTCAAGAGATAATAGGTTAAAGCCGTCTTCAAATGAAAATTCATGCACCGCGTTCTGGAAGGGTCAAAGAGATTGCATCCCTGTGGTGGCGACCCTTGCACGAATGGTTCTTGGTCTGCCGGCAACGAGCGTAATAGCTGAGCGTAACTTCTCAACGACAGGTCAGGTTGTCACTGCTAAAAAGATTCTCTATTGCTCCAATGAGAATCAACCAGCTACAGTTCATCCATGGCAACTACAAGCTGGTGCAGGATCTAGTCCAGCTAGAAAAATTATCAGCATTCTTTTTTTCTTTTTTCCATTTAATAAAAACTAAATTTGCATACATATTATACATCCATATTCATTTCAGCAAAAAAAAAAAAAAAAAAGAATTTCGGCATCGCGCCAGTTAGGCGCCATGTCCATGTTTGGTTGAAACACGTTTGCATCGACCTGCTATGCTTTGTCTTGACATGGATCAATAGGAGATTCAGCGGTCTGGGACTAGGACCAATTAGGAGGCGCATCAATATGCGGTATTCCTCTTTACTTTTGGCACGAAATTTAAACACTGTCAGAAAAAAGTAATGCTTAATATCGGCTTTAAAAGACTTAAAAGAGCTTCTAGAAAATCAAAGAAGACATCCTGAAGATACTTTTTCGCCTGTAGCCAGTCTTTTACTTTTCAATTTCTAAACTTCAATGTTTCACCCTCAAAAGTACATCCCGAAAACAAGAAATGAGTAAGAACCATTGTGCGTCAAACATTGGCCACTGAAAATGGATTTCATTGAGTATAATGGCTAGTATCATAAAAACATGGACACGGAGGGAAGCGAACATCACTGTTTATTGAAAAGCGAGGGATTAGAAAATCGTAAAAAAATCTTTTCCGACGATTATTGAGTTTTGTTTTTATTTTATTGATACGTCGCTTGTCGTGTTTTGAATAGGTTTGAATCTCCTTCCTAATAGGAAAAATTGGCGTCAACTGGTGGCACAGCCGCGTGCCCCCATTTTTCCCTTTGGTCCAGCTTCACCGCCGAAAAGAAAACCGGCACGGCGTCGGGGACTAGCTTATACAGTCTTGTATGCTTGTATATGGGTATTTTTGCAGGTTTTTTTGTTTTTTTTGTGGTACTCCGCTATTCATACATATTGAACGGTGAGCTATAATTCATATTTACTTGGCCCACTAGAAGTGTGCAGCACGTATAAATTGATATTTGTGGCCACAGAGCTGCCGCACACAAGAGAGGAGACCCAATTCAATCCCTGTTTATTGATCCCTCAGTCATTACTAGGTGTTTACAATATCTCACACTAAAAGAACCAACAAAAATAGATAATCTAAGTACGTTCCACACCAAAAATATCATTTTGCTTGTCTCAGTGCTGGCTGACAGTCTCAAAGACAAAGTACCCATTAGCGATTTTATCAGCGCCACAGAGAGCTTCCGAAGCAATTTTGGTGCAAACTGATGGTGGATCTCATATGTATTAGGAGTTAAATAAGCTAACGAGAGGCTAGTTGAAAACAAAGGAAAGTTATATTATCTTACTAATTGTTAAGTAAAACGCTGTCTAACCAATGAACGTACTGCATGAATAATGGGTGTCTTGTGTCAGAAAAGATTTCAAAATCAAGGCAGTATGCATACCAGGAAACTTCCAAAGCTGTCAAATTATTCAATGAGACATCTTTTGAGCTGATTTTTAATGTTTTCCAAGCAGGTAAACCAAAATTTTTAAGGATTATTCTTTTCTGAACTTTTAAAAGAAAATTCCACTCCTTTCAATAAAGAAAAACTAAAATGATGCTTTCTAATGATGTAAGTTTCTTTAAATCTGAATTTCTCTGGCACAAAACTGGAGAAGTTAAATGGTTTTCCTTAGATATCTTGGAAAGCCGGCGTTGTATCTTATTTTTCTGTCATTTATTCGGATGGTATACCAGACAAATTCATTAAAGTGATTAGTGCTATGAGACCACGGAATCAAATAGGGAGGAAAAAGTCTCCTGGACTTAGATTATGCTGATGATTTAAGCATCCTAGATGAAAGTGTGAGCAAAATGAATGAAGTTTTAGAGGTTTTGTGAGTTCAGGGTGCTAGAATAGATTTGAAAATTAATGTTAAGAAGACTAAGTCACTAAGGCTAGGAATAAGTGAAGATAAAAAGGTGAAGTTGGGTAATGAAAAGATTGATCAGGTGGACAACTTCACTTACCTTGGTAGTTTTATTAGTAAAGATGGTGGGAGCAGTGAAGATGTCAAAAGTAGAATAGCCAAGGCTCAGGGTGTTTTTCCACAGTTAAAAAAAGTTTGGGGAATAGGAAGATAAGTTTGCAAACCAAGATTAGAATATTAGAAGCTACAGTGATGACAGTGGTCAAGTATGGCTCTGAAGTATGGGCGCTCCGAAAAGCGGATGAAGATTTGCTAAATGTTTTCCAGAGAAATTGCTTAAGGATTGTTCTGGGTACCCGGCTGACTGACCGTATTTCAAACAATAGGCTATACGAAAAATGTCGTTCAATACCGCTCTCTAGGGCTATAATGAAAGAAAGGTTGAGGTGGCTAGGGCACGTTGCGCGAAGATTGTTCTTTTCGGCCAACCGTCTAGGGCTAAACGGAAAGCAGGTCGTCCTCGTCTGGGGTGGGAGGACGTCATAAAGAAAGATTTAAAGGAATGGGAACTTCATGGGCGGGTGTAAAAAGGGAGGCTTTGAATAGATTGGGATGGAGGAGGAGTGGGCGTAGCTGTGTTGGCCTCAGGTGGCTTAGTGCTGCGGTGAGTTGTTAGTAGTAGTAGTAGTAGTATTCGGATGTCTTATCCAAGCTATATAAGTTATGACGAGACCGCCTAACCAATTCTAAATTTTTTTTTGGCAGCACAAGCTAAACACACACTTGCAATGGACGAAATGGGGTGATTCTTTAAGGTATCGAATGATACCTTAAATACCCCCCACTAGACAAAGCTGATCACTTTGTTGTCTAGCTTCTCCTTTGCAACTATGTCTGTTAGTATTATTGGCTAAAACAGTTATGAATATATTAGTCTCATTTGCTGCTTGGTATGCTTCCAGTATTTTTGGTATAAATATATAAAAAAAAAATCACTAAGCTAGGAGAAGTCCACTCACATCTGGTTACACTATTTTTGTGGCTATATTTTACCTTTTATATATTCTGCTTTTGTAAAGAATTAAATAGAAAAAACAAGTTTTTTTAACTGAAAGTAAGGAGCGACATTAAAACTTAAAACAAACAGAAATTGTTCTGTATATGAAAGGGGCTGTCCCCTCCTCAATGCCTTGCTCTTTACGCTAAAGTTTTTCATTGTTAAAAAAATAGAGTTGTGAGAAAGTCAAACTTTAGCGTAAAGAGCGAGGCGTTGAGGAGGGGACAGCCCCTTTCATATACAAAATAATTTCTGTTCGTTTTAAGTTTTAATGTCGCTCCTTACCTTCAGTTTAAAAAACTTGTTTTTTTTTATTTAATTTTTGAACGTTTTTGAATTAATGCAGGTTTTGATCTTCGCTCACCGTATATGAATAATTAAAACAAAATTTTCATATTAATTTACTATTATTTAGTTAAATGGCTTTCTCGAAACTTTTTAAATTTTATTTACGAACTTTTTTATTAGTAATAAATATACGTAACTTACGAATTAACTTACGTAACGAACTTCTATATTCATATATTTTTAATACGTATATTAGGGGGTTCACCCCTTAGTCAATACCTTGCTCTTTTTTGTTCCAATTCTTAAAAAATGACCGCTTAATCACAAAGGCCGTTAATTAGAATAAATAGCTCTTATGAAAGTACTAAAAAATCTTTGGCTTAAAGAGCGAGGTATTGACTAAGGGGTGAACCCAATCATATATGTAATATTTTCTGTTCGTTTAAAGTTTTGATGTTGCTGCTGTTGCAGTTGAAAAACTTGTTTTTTTATATTTAATTTCTGATTTTTTTTTTAAATAACGCTGGGAAGTCCGGTGTCCCCTTCATAGCAATGTCCCTTCCCCCATGAAAACTTCCTTCATGGAAAGATCCTCCCACATAACCCCCGACCCACCCACCCCCCACTACCAAGAAAAATCTCCCCTGAAAACGTCTGTATACTTCCCAATAACCAATACTATATGTTAACATTGGGTAAAGTTCATAACTTTCAGCCCTCCCCCCGAGAACTTCGAGGGATTAAGTCATCCTAAAAGACATACTTACAATATTTTCAAACATGCTGAACAAAATGGCTATCTCAAAATTTTGATCAGGTGACTTTGGGAAAAAAATGAGCGTGGGAGGAGGCCTAGTTGCCCTCCATTTTTTTGGTCACTTAAAAAGGGCACTAGAACTTTTAATTTCCATTCCAATGAGCCCTCCCACGATATTCTAGGACCACTGGGTCGATACGATCACTCCTGGGGAAAAAAAATAAAACAAACACGCACCCGTGATCTTTCTTCTGGCAAAAAACACGCACCCGTGATCTTTTCTTCTGGTTCTATGAGATGGCGTTTAGAGCGCTCAAGTAGCAGCCTGAGAGTCGTCCAATTATAGCTTGATTTGTGAATTTTCTCGTGGTTTTTCTGCTGTGATGGTGTAAGTAATCGAAAATTTGACTTTCCTAGTTTCCATTAGTGCACTAATGATGGCATTAAAGAACTGAAAAGCTGACTTATACGAACTGAATTCATCTCGCTGACAGTGGCGCCATCTATTTTGTAATTTGGAGTTTAATTGGAGATGGCGCTCCAGAGCGCTCAAATAGCAGCCTGAGCGTCGTACAAGTATAGCTTTATTTGTGAATTTTCTCATGGTTTCTTTTCTGCTGTGGTGGTATGAATAATCGAAAATTTGACTGTCATAGTTTCCATTAGTGCAATAACGATGGCATTAAAGTACGGAAAAGCTGATTTATATGAACTGAATTCATCTCGTCTGACAGTGGCGCCATTTATTTTCATTAACTTAAGGCTCTTTCGACTGTTGAGAAAGCCGCCTGATGTCAATCCAAGTCAACAGCGATCCAAGCGTAGCCACAGAGGGAAAAGAGGAGGCCAAAGAAATAAAAATTGTGCTATCCCTGTTCTCGTTTCTAACAACAGAGCGAGGTCTCTCAGTACAGCAAGGGAACGTATTCTGACAGTAGTTAACTGCATCCCTCCTGGTGAAATCCCTCCTTCGCTTCGTCCGTGGTACGCTGACCCAGTATCGTCACTGTCAAGTACCCCACCTCCCCTAACACCTGAGTTTTTCTTGTCGAAGTGCAGACTTCCCAATATCCTAGTATGTAATGCCCGATCACTAAACAATAAAACCGACGAACTTGAAGTAGTTCTCAAACAGACGAGTTCCCCCATTGCTGTTATCACAGAATGTTGGGATATTAACGATGAAACCGGGCATATCAAGGGGTACAAGTGTTTTTTTAATACGAGACGCGACCGAGGGATTAACCGACGAGGCGGTGGGGTCGGACTGTACTTTCGGGAAGACTTACCTTGTAAATTACTAAGTCAGCCCAGTGAATCATGCCATGAAGTAATTTGGGTCGAATGCAAACCAAAGCGCCTATCAAAGCGATATTCGTGCTTGGTTGTAGCTGCAGTTTACTACCCCGAAAGTGCAAAGAACAGAAAAGAACTGATCCAGTATATCCAAAACTGCACTGATAACCTACGCCGCAGACACGCAGCGCCTGCTTTTGTAATAGCTGGTGATTTCAATCAGACTAATAAGGCATGGGTCTCCAGCATGCTTGACCTTAAGCAAGTTGTCTCAATCCCTACTCACGTCAGTGGTAGTATATTAGATCTTATTTTCACGAACATTCCCGATTATTACGAAGTACCCTTCTCTCTCGGTCCGTTGCATAACTCTGACCATAACACTCTTCTTTGGAAGGCCAAAGTTGGCCTTCCAGCACCACGTAAAGTAAAAATTACCACTCGACCTATGACTAAAGAGGCAATTCGTTCCTTTGGACAGTGGATTGGGACGTTTGACTTTGATGAGATTTGCTCTATGACAGATATCGACCAGAAAGTTGATACTTTCAACTCTTTGCTGTCATGTAAATATCACGAACATTTCCCTGAGAAAAAAATAACTGTTAGTGATACTGACAAACCTTGGGTAACACCCGATCTAAAGAAGCTTATCTTAACTCGCTGCCAGTTACATCGCAGTGGGGATATTGTTCAAGCAAACAAACTTCGTAACCGCATTGTTAAACTGTTACGAGCAGCGCAGAAAAGGTACGTTCATGACAAAGTCTCGCCTCTCCTTCAAGGTGAGCCCCGTAGGTGGCACTCTGAAGTCAAGCGTCTTACCGGTAAACGTACCACCAGTGAAATTAAGATACAGAAAGACGACAAAACGCTGATAAAATCAGCCGAAGTGAACGCCTTTTTCACTTCAATCTGTACTACTCACCCGTCCTTCACCGAAGCCGAAATCGAAGCCCTCATTGCTGACGTCTCTGAAGATACAATCGTTGAAGTATCCGAGTTCGCGGTGTATAAAGAACTTCAAAAGTTAAAAAGCAACTGTGCTTCTTACCCAGGAGAATTGCCAGTTAAACTTTTAAGAGAATATTCTATGTTTTTAGCAAAACCACTCTCATCAGTGATCAATCAGTCGTTCAAGGAGCACAAATTCCCGAGTGCTTGGAAAAAGCCTACGTCCGCGTCTTACCTAAAGTCAAAGACCCGAAGTCCTGCAATCAGCTTCGTCCGATTTCTATTACGCCTAATATGGCTAAAGTGACTGAATCTTTTATTTATAGAGAGCTCCTAGCCCAAGTTCAGCCAGCCCTAGATCCGTTTCAGTACGGCTGCTTGAAAGGGAGTAGTACGACGCATTATCTAGTACGTCTCTACCACCTGATTACCGAGTGGTTGGACAAAGGCAGTAGCCTCGTTGACCTGCTTTTAGTCGACTATCGTAAGGCTTTTGACTTGATCCGCCACTATACAGCAGCAAATAACCTCAAAAAGATGGGCGCTAGGAAGCATATTTTGCTCTTAGTTGTTGACTTCCTGCGTAACCGCTGTCAGTGTGTCTATGCTCTCTTCCCTAGTGACTTAAACTCTGAGTGGGCTGAACTAACGTGTGGCGCACCTCAAGGCACTAAGCTGGCAGCTCTTTTGTTTTTAGCGGTAATTAACTACATTATCCTTGAGTTTGAAGACAGATTCAAATACGTGGACGATCTCTCCCTACTTCTGAAATATCTTGCTGAAAAGTCAGACGTGTATCCCCAGTTCAGCAGTGAGATCAGGAACTCCTTTCTCGAGGCGTGTAGCATTAACGACCTCCAGCTTAATATGAATAAAACAAAAGTCATGAGGTTTAATCCGCTTAAGCGTGACCTCTCATGCCCGGTTCCTTGGTACCCTACTACCTCAACCTCAGTGATTCTCGGGGTTACTTTCAGTGACGACTGTTCATTTAGCGCGCACATCGCCGGTCTGGTGAAAAAAGGTAGTTGCGCATTACAGTCGCTAATTACCTTGCGCCGACTGGGTTTCTCACAAAGTCAGCTGAAGACGGTTTACGTCACGTATGTGCGCCCAATCCTTGAATATGCGTGTCCTGTGTGGGGCCCTCAGGCTCATAATATTGAACACCTAAGTGAAGATCTGGAAGCCATTCAAAAACGGGCAGTGAAAGTGATACTAGGCCCGAAATACAACTCTTATGAGGCTGCCCTTAGTACCTTACGACTGCCAACGTTGCGTGATAGGCGCTTACAGTTAATGTGCAATTTTGGGCAGTCCCTTCTTTCGTCCCAGAAACACCGTTCGTTGCTTCCCCCACCTGCACCTATCACCGCCAACACCCGCCATAAAAATCAACTAGTGCCGCCAAAGTGTCGAACAACCCGTCACAGCAATTCTTTCGTGCCTTTTTTTGTTAGTTATTTAAACCGCCAGTGACCAGTTTTATGTAATGTACTAAACAGCGCCATTTAGTCGGGGCTTCGGCCACGGCTACGATAGTTGTTTATAAATAAATGAGTCTATGAGTCTATGAGTCTATAAAATGCAAAATTCCACATTTTTGTAGATAGGAGCTTGAAACCTCAACAGTAGAGTTCTCTGATACGCGTAATATGATGGTGTGATTTTCATTAAGGTTCTATAACTTTTAGGGGGTCTTTCCCCCTTTTTTCGAAAATCAGCCAAATTTTCTCAGGCGCCTAACTTCTGATGGGTAGGATTAAACTTGATGAAACTTATATATTTGGAATCAGCATTAAAATATGATTCTTTTGATGTATCTATTTGTATCAAAATACCGTTTTCTAGAGTTTCGGTTACCATTGAGCCGGGTCGCTCCTTACTTACAGTTCGTTACCACGAACTGTTTGATTTAGGGTCTAAAAAAGAAATTTGAATAATAGCGTACGTTTTTCTCTTAAAAAAGGGTTACCTAAAAATACAGTATCCCCAGACCGTTAGTGAAACCATCATACGTGATGGGTTTTATGTTCTTAGAAGTGACAGGATGAACTATTTATTATTAGTATTTGTTATGAGATGTCACGGTCGATATCTATAAGAGTTTTGTTTTGCCAATTTTTAGTTTTCTTCGTTTATTTTTTTATATTCCTCTGTTTACATTCATGTACACATAGAAGGAATAAATAATTATTATTATTTATTTTCCAGCTATTATGCAGATTTTTAAAAAAAAATTAAAGATTGCCACTGGAACAGAAAAAAAAATTGTAAGTTGGCAATCTTCAATTTAAGACGATCATCTTGCTCCTTATGAAGATTGTTGAAAGTAAAATCACGATAATTGAAATTATATTTGGCTTTTCACTGGTGACGCTCTTTGGTAATCTGAATAGTCGGTAAAATACCACTTTTAAAAATTAATATTATGAATTTATAATCCAGATTGTTACAAGAAAAAACATGCTCCACCTTTGGCTCGGGGAGTAGCATGCAGTATTGTAAAGTAATATAATTAATCGAATTGCTACTTAAAAACATATGGAATTATTTACATTTTACTTCAGTACAACTTTTGAAAAGGGCTTATTACTTTATAGTTAAGTAAAATCACTAAAATATAAAATTCTTGAGCACAAATAAGTTTCGAGCATATTTTACTTGGACAAAATTTCATTTTTGTTTTTTGTTCAAGATTTTGAATAGCTAAAAACAGCACTTAAAAGAACTTTTTGATGCTCATTTTAATTCACTAGATGATTGAGTCTCTCAATCATCAATAAAATACCCAGCATTTTTTTTTAATATACGCTACTGAGAATTTTTTTTTTTTTATGCAAGAGTTTTTTACTACAAAATGGACAAGATTTTAAAGAACCTCTTATTTTTAATTATGTTGATTTCCTATATAATTGAAGGTTCCAAATATCAAAAAAGTTTCATCACTTTTTGAGTATATTTTAATTAAACACAATGTTATTATTTTTATATATAAAAATTTTTCAGTAAAAAAAAGAAGAAATTTTAAAACAACTTATTGCTTAATACTTTAGCTGATTCAAAAGGTGATTGAATCTCTCAAGCACATAGCAACTTTGTTGGCATATTTTAGCTAATTATACTTTTTTCTTCTTTTTTCATACAAGGTTTTTGAAAGGTTTTTGACAGAAAGAAACTTTGAAGTAAAAAACAGAGTTGGTGAAACACAGTATTATAAATAAAATTTGACAAAAAAGACATTCTTAACAGCATCAACAATCTCCATACTCTGCAGAAAGAGATTTTTTCTAAGTTTAATTAATCTTCTGTTTTTAACTATTTCTACTGATCCGTCATTTCCCTCGATAAGATTCAACTTCTTTTGCAAGCCATACCGGGGTCACATAACAAAAATGATTATGGTGAAAGACTAAGTATCAATAGAATCATGCGTAAAATTTAAATTTTCAATAGTAAGATATTATATGTTTCTTTTCAGCATGCTATTCTCTTAATTTAAACTGACAAATGAGACCTGGCAATATCACAATCATGATAGAAGCCATTAGAAGCAAAATAATGAAATTAAAATAGCCAAAAAAGCCAATAATTATATAAGCGTTATATAAGTAGACATTCCAAAATGGCACTAAATAAAAGCGACAATGTTGCTGATGTACACAAGAAAAATTTGAATTAGTTAAGAGGTGGTATTATCAGCAACTTTTTGTTCATCTTCAATAACGTTGTTCCACAGCAAGAGTTGTCATGCGGCTCATACCATGTTGGGACGTTTAATCGAATGCCATGGTGTACTAAAACTATATATGGTGCTTTATGTGTCACAAAAGTCAAGTCGATAACGAATCAAGAAGGTGAGTAGGAAGATCACGATCACATCAATGGAGGATTTTGGTCGAGGGATTATGATCCAGTATCGATTGTGAATTAAAATTATGACCATTGAAGGAGTTTGAGCAGAATCAATCTAACGACTCTTTTAGTGCATTTTATATTTCAGGCCGAAGTAAAAACTTCATGGGCACTGACACGTTGTTTCTTCATGTTATTTAGGGGTGAGAGGGATAAGAGAAAAAAATTCACGAAAAAAGTAAAACTCTTAGGGAATTTTGATATTCTCTTGATTTTAGGTGATTTCATTATTCTTAGGGAATCTCGATGTTCTCTTGATTTTAGGCGATTTCATTATTTATTTGTTTACAAGTCAGGACACTCTTTGCATCCCTACAAACGGCATCATTGCTTAGAAAACCTCAAGAGGACTCTCAAAAAATTTTCCACGGGGACGAAGGACAACAAAATTTTCAAAGAGGGGCTGAACTTTGAAAAAAAAAATGTAAATATGTCTTGTTTTCCTCAAACATTACACAATTTAAAAATTTTGTCTATTTTTGACCTTCTAGAGGGGCTGAAGCCTCCTCATGCGGGCTCTTTTGGGCAGAGCTTGTGAAACCATATATATATATATATATATATATATATATATATATATATATATATATATATATATATATATATATATATATATATATATATTATATATATATATATATATATATATATATATATATATATATATATATATATATATATATATTATATATATATATATATATATATATATATATATATATATATATATATATATATATATATATATATATATATATATATATATATATATATATATATATATACCATTTTTAACTACTAGTCTTTCAAAAACATATAAAACAGTAATATAAAACTTACTTTGGATATTCATAATCATCAAAGCAAAATATTGCACCTTTGTCCTTAGCGCAAGCGGGAGGGTAAGTCGGGTCACAATATGAGGGCTTGCTGTAAGCACTGGAGCCACCATAGCTAGCCTTATATGATGGTTTACGTTCAGAGTGAGGCTTATACCCAGGTTTAGAATGTTGTTTGTACCCAGAGTCACTCTTTGATTGGTATGCATAATCTTCTTTGCGGTCATATTTATGATTGTCTGACTGATAGTCATATTTTCCTTTTTGTTTATAATCTGGTTTGTAACTTGATCCATACTTCTCAGTAGCATAGCCATAACCAGATTTAGTATAGCTAGGAGACTCATATTTTGGTGTATAGACAGAAGTGCCATAGGAAGATTCTGGCTTATTGTATTTATCTTTGTAGTTGTATTCCGGCTTGTAACTTGATCTATATTTTTCTGTTGTGTAATCATAGCCAGGTTTTGAGTATCCTGGGGACTCGTATTTTGGCGTGTAGACTGGAGTGTCATATGGCGCTTCTTTGGAATATGTGTAATCCGATGATTCGGTTCTCATTTGTTCGTCTTCTTTGTAGTTTTCTGTTGTACCTTGTGGCGTTTTGCATGTAACTAGGACAACAGAGATACACACAAAGGCCTGTAAAAGTAAGAATATTCAAGAAAAAAAATCACAATGCAATCCTACAAGAAAAAAGCATAAATAGAAATTCAAGAATCGACTTTTGGAATATTTTTTCCTTATTTTGTATTTTTCCGAAAGTAGAGGCTACGGATAGAAAACATATGTTTGGACATCCAATTGGATTTTTTAAATATGTTTGGATGCATATGTTGTATATTTATGTGAATATATAATTAATATGTTTGTATATATATGGAATATGTTTGAAAATCCAAATATGGTTATCACTGATTTGTTACACCTCACCCAATTGGAGATCTCCATCCCGAATGCTAATAGAAAAGCCTAAAGTTTAATGTCTGGAGTCAAATATAACTGAAAGTTTCAAGCCCTTGCATGAACACTAATTTTATATTTTAAAAGTCGACTTGTTCAGGTAACTTTTTTAATTATTTACTTACTAATTTAACTATAACTACTATTAAACATAACACGTAGGCGAGGTAGTTAGGCTTTGCTGAATCGTATTTTAAATGAATTCCTTGTAACTTTTTGACAAAAATAAGTTAAAATTTTATGACAAAAAGCTAAAACATTCTCCCTAAAAACATTCTTTAAGAATAAACCTACAAAAATTTACTAAAGAAATATAATAATCAAAATAGTATAAATACAGCCAAAAATGTATATAGCCTAAAAAAAACAGTTGAACATTCTGACACAGCTAATCAAGTAAAATGTGAAGAAAACGAATACTTGTTTCTAGCAACAAGAATTATTAGGTTGAGATACAACATCTCAAAGCCCTATCTTTGCTTTACTTAAGCTTTTGTAGCTAATTAATATACACGAAAGGCAGAATCGTATCCGAGATTTTGTTCTGGGGTGGGGTATTTTTTTTTGGGGGGGGATACATAAAACTTTTAAAAAACGCACCAAAAATTCGCTTTATATGCGTTGTTTTTACGTTTTTACGAGTCGGACAAACATTTCAAAGAGGGGAGGTTCGAACATCCTACCCCTAGTCCCCTTGGATACTGCTTTGATGGTAGTCACTCAAATATACAGAGTAATCTATGTTTGTTTTATGTTTAACGAAACTCTTTGTTTTCACTAAAAAATGTCTTCAAATTCAAAGATTAATTTATGAACCAAAATTTTTAGGGAAAACCAAAAATTTTAGTTTAACATTATACGGATTGAATAATGCAACTGTTCTCTTATAATTAGATTGTATTTATGCAAATTTCTTACCATAATATTTAAGTGTTGTGCTTGTTAAGACGCCATTTGTGGAGCAGCTTCTTATCTACTACAGGAATATTTGTCAGAAACAAAAATACTTTTTAAATACAAGTCGTTTTAGTTTGATAAATCAATCTAAAAAAAAGCTTTATATACAAATAAAGCCTAAATTATGTGTTCTACACTGATTGAAATGTAGAAAATTGAAAACTTGGCATATTTTGAAAAGAGAATTTTTGACATTCAAGTCATACTGCAAAACTTTAAACATGTTCAAAAGAACACGAACTTTTTGAAAACACTAACCACAAAATATAATGAACATGCCGTAATAGCCAAAAAGAACGTTTCCTGTGTAAAATCACGGCGGGTGTGAATCCCGGCTAATGTGCTGTTTTAATAAAATGACTGCTATTCCAAATGGTAGGGTCAACTTATAAGAGTGGGAACTGCCACTAGTCAACAAGCTAAATCACCAACGCCATCTACTGCTTGGCGTTTCTTAGCAGTTTTTTCAAGCTTCGTAATTGTGTTTTCTTTTTAAGAAACTGAGATCAGACACAAATTGCTGCACTAATTTTGCAAATTATCCAAATTTTGCTAATTTTGTCGTATTATTGCATTAAAACATGCCAGAAAACACCACACGCTAGATGACTTGGTGATTTTTGCTGGACACTAACACAAGTTTACAAGTTTCTTGGAAGCTATCTTTCCTCTTTGCGCTGTGCAACATCCATTAGTTCTTGGACTATGCTATGAAGAATAACATTAGAATGAATCTTTAATGCTAATTTATATGGTCTTTATTATGATTACAACATACAATAAATCTAAATTCTTATATGAAAATTAAGATAATGAATATTTCTTTAAAAGTATTTGCTTACACAGGATCTCTGTCTCAGACACTTGTGTTTTCGATGATTTTTAAAAAAATATTTGAAATTTCACATGTCCACTTTCTAAAACCAGAAATAATATTTACCAATTTAATAAGAATCATTTCTACTCCGTTCTCTGTGATAAACTAAACTAGAATATAGACTATTTTAATTTACTAAAAAGTGAAAAATATCACTTCTTAAAAGCAAGGACGTTTTAAAGTTAAATGACCGTTTAACCTTGTTTTGTTTATTCCCATCAAATTCAGATAAAATAAAATAAAAGTTGTGGTATTAATTTTGACACTTTTATTAATTTATTTGCGCATAATGTGCGACATATGCGGAAATAGGGTGATATAATCAGTTAATTTACTACAGGTTATTAATCGAGAGGTTATTACTTTCAATTTTGTTATACAAAACTTATTCAAGGAAATCTTTTGTATTAAGTTTGAGGTTTGATCTTAGCTAGTTTTAGTTTAGCAATAAACATGGTGCTCACACTGTCAATTCAGGTAAGTTTCGAAAATATTATATGTCTTATCATTATAAACTAATAATTAATAAAACAAAACTAGTCTATGGAACCCCTTTCTGGAAAAGAACAATTTAGTTGGATAATGTTGTTGGAATAATCACGGGCATACGTAAATTCTTCTCTAGGGGGGGCAGCTTATTCTGTGATGAAGGGCGGGGGCGGAAGTTATATTGGCAGTTCTTAAATCTTGACATTACCAGCATGTTCTATCATACCTCTGAAATATTTATTAATAAGTAATCACCAAAAATCACAAATCATCAATAGGTTTTAGCATTAATCAATCTTCTTGGATTAGAGCTAAATCTTTCCAAGACATTATGGATAATTGCTTCTTGTTTGACTTTTATTCTGTCATTCCAGCTGTTTATTTCCAGCTTTTTCAACCATCTACCTTTTATCAACTGCTTTTTTAACCATCTACCTTTTTTCAACTGCTTTTTCAGCCATCTGCTTTTTCAGCCATATCTAGTGTAAATTTGAATTTCTAGGGACGGAGGGTAGCTGCCCCCCTCTGTCCCATTGGAATAATGTAGTTGGAAAATGTAAATAAGCTACATATTCAAGGAAAGGCTAAAAGTACTCATTAATAGTGAAACAAGTTGCTATTTCACTATGAAGCAAAAAAAAAAAAAAAAAAAAAAAAAAAAAAAAAAAAAAAAAAAAAAAAAAAAAAAAAAAAAAGTAATACGTACGCGTTTTCTGGAACTTATAGAGTCCATCGTCTATTATTACAGAGATTATCAAAAATTATTAAAAAGCAGGCTACGTCCATAGTAAATAATTTTGGTAGAGAGGAAGTGGAGGGGGTGGGGCAAAAATATAAAAAAGAGGTTGTTATAGATATGGTTCAAAGAAATTGATAAAATGGAAACAAACAGGAGATTTGGAGGAGGGCGAATGCAGCAGCCAATTATTTTACTGAAAAATAGCCGTATTCGACACAATTGCTGTTTGAATATTATATTTACATAATGAAAAATTATACTTCATCCTGAAATGCTTAGAATTGTTTACAGTAATACTTTTTACGCGTTCTTTTTTTTATATCTAAAATCAGCCTCCTTCTCGTAATTGAATTGATGTTGAAACTTTAAACGAACAGATTATAAGTGGAGCTCTTTACTCTAAAGTTTTAAAAAGCTATTCTGAAAGCGTTGATGAGTGAAGCAAATGTGCAACTGATTGCCTTTTAAAGTATCTGTACTGAAAATTCATTTATGGTAAACGCCATCAGTAAGCTCTTCCGTTCCTGAGATATTGTAAAAAATACTATTTTATTCTATTATATCTATTTTATTATAATAAATCTATTCCATTTTATTTCACTTCCTTCTAGAGCAGTTGTTCATACAACATTAGGAACAAAGGTCAAAATTTAGTGAAAAGATTCAGTTAAAAAGAATTAAGAGTTAAAATTTAGTAATAAGATTCAGAATTGAGGAGGGGACAGTCCTCTTCCTATACTTAATACTTTCGGTCTGTTTTAAGTCTTAGCGACGCCTTTTACTCTTATTTGAAAAAAGGTTATGTTTTAATTAAGTTTTTGTTCGTTTTTACAACCACACCCAGAGCGTTACCCTTCATCTGACAAGGGCTACCAACCCCTTAAACCTAACTCTATAAATCAAAGTTTAACTTCTGCAGAAGATGTCTGCAATAAATATAGCCATTTAGTGTATTTGGTTTTCAAAATATAGTACGATTATCCAAAGTTAACTTCCGTTTGAGCAATAAAAGACAAGGTTTTTGTCCCCCCTCCCCTCAGCGCTCATACAGAACGCTACACAAAATATATATAACCAAACAAAAAACCGGCATTGAAGTCAGGGTCGTGTGTTTCATTTATATATATATATATATATATATATATATATATATATATATATATATATATATATATATATATATATATATATATATATATATATATATATATATATATATATATATATATATATATATATATATATATATATAATATATATATATATATATATATATATATATATATATATATATATATATATATATATATATATATATATATATATATATATATATATACACATATATATATATATATATATATATATATATATATATATATATATATATATATATATATATACATATATATATATATATATATATATATATATATATATATATATATATATATATACATATATATATATATATATATATATATATATATATATATATATATATATATATATATATATATATATATATATATATATATATATATATATATATATATATATATATATATATATATATATATATATATATATATATATATATATATATATATATATATATATATATATATATATATATATATATTATATATATATATATATATATATATATATATATATATATATATATATATATATATATATATATATATATTTCGTGTGAGCAATACAAGGCGAGGGGAGTCCCGTGTTTTCCCCCATATTTCTCCTGGTACCCAGTTTAGAAGTTTGTTAGCTCTGACTGAGATTACAGAGTCACGCCGCTAACCCCCTTCCCTAACTAATTATTCAGTAACACCCGAACTATAACCCCCTACCCCAAGAATACAGGATTCCAAGTTCAGTGCCCAAGCCACACCAGGACGGCTAAAAGTAGCTGATAACCAATCTAAATACCAAGCATAATATAATAGAAGACAAATTTGTCCGTATGTCAACTCATTATAATTAATACTTTGTTGCTTTCTATATAGAAACACTCATATAGTTCAATGTCACGTGTCACTCACTCAGAAAAAAGTCATTCTAATCCACTCAGCAATCACCTGGAGACCATAATGTGTATAACAAGTACCCCATATGATGTACCTCAAACAAGTACCTAAGATAATGCTCGTCCTGCTTATTTCAAATGCTAGTTCAGTTTTCCCTAAAACGTTCAGCAGATCATAAATGTGCTAAAAACGTTCACAAGGAATATATTTTCGGAAATAAAAATGCTTATACAGTGTAATAACCAGTATAATAATTATACAGTGTAATAATTAAGCTTTTTAGTGAATTTCACAAAATTTTTCTTCCTTTGAAGAAATAATTTCATGTATTCACAAATATACATGCAGAAAATAGCTGAAAACCAATTGCTGACTACTAATCAAAAAGGGTCAAGTTATTGCTTAAATAGTGTTAACAAATTTCAAGGAAATTAGAAGTTGTAAAATCAGCACTTCTATTAGTCGTCAATGGTGTAAGGTATCTTAATTTTTTTTTGAAAATGACTTATTGGCGCTTAAAATACATTAAATAAACAACAAGTTTTTCAACTGAAAGTAAGGAGCAGCTTTAAAGCTTAAAATGAACCGAAATTATTACTTATACGAGGGGGATCGCCCCTTTTAATTAAACGACCCTTGTGTTTCAGGAGTCGTTTTTGGAGAATTGGGCTAAAATTCAAACTTTAGCGCAAAGAGCAAGGTGTTGAGGAGGGAGCACCCCCTCATACGTAATAACTTCCGTTCGTAAGTTTTAATCGTGCTCCTTAATTTCAGTTGAACAAACTTGTTTTTTTATTGAAAATGAAAAAAAAACAAGTTTTTTAAACTGAAAGTAAGGAGCGACATTAAAACTTAAAACGAATAGAAATTATTCCGTATATGAAAGGGACTGTCCCCTCCTCAGCGCCTCGCTCTTTACGCTAAAGTTTTTTATTGTTTTAAAAAATAAAGTTGTGAGACAGAGTCAAACTTTAGCGCAAAGAGCGAGGCGTTGAGGAGGGGACAGTCCCTTTCATATACGGAATAATTTCTGTTCGTTTTAAGTTTTAATGTCGCTCCTTACTTTCAGTTTAAAAAACTTGTTTTTTTTTATTTAATTTTTGAAAGTTTTTGAATAAATGCAGGTCTTGATCTTGGCTCACCGTACATGAATAATTAAAACAAAATTTTCATATTAATTTACTTTTATTTAGTTAAATGGCTTTCTCGAAACTTGTTTAATTTTATTTACAAACGTTTTTATTAGTAATAAATATACGTAACTTACGAATTAACTTACGTAACGAACTTCTATATTCATATATTTTTAATTTGTTTATTAGGGGGTTCGCCTCCTAGTCAATACCTTGCTCTTTAAGCGAAAGTTCGAATTTTGTTCCAATTCTTTAAAAATGACCGCTTAATCACAAAGGCCGTTAATTAGAATAAATAGCTCTTATGAAAGTACTAAAACATCTTTGGCTTAAAGAGCGAGGTATTGACTACGGGGTGAACCCAATCATATATGTAATATTTTCTGTTCGTTTAAAGTTTCGATGTTGCTGCTATTGCAGTTGAAATACTGTTTTTTTTATATTAAATTTCTGATCTTTTTTTAAATAATGCTGGAAAATCCGGCGTCCCCTTCATAGCAATGTCCCTTCCCCCATGAAAACTTACTTCATGGAAATATCCTCCCACATAACCCCCGACCCCCCCCACTACCAGGAAAAATCTCCCCTGAAAACGTCTGTATACTTCCAAATAACCAATACTATATGTTAACATTGGGTAAAGTTCATAACTTTCAGCCCTCCCCGCGGGAACTTCGGGGGATTAAGTCATCCTAAAAGACATACTTATTATATTTTCGGACATGCTGAACAAAATGGCTATCTCAAAATTTTGATCCGGTGACTTTGGGAAAAAAATAAGCGTGGGAGGGGGCCTATTTGCCCTCCATTTTTTTGGTCACTTAAAAAGGGTACTAGAACTTTTAATTTCCATTCCAATGAGCCCTCCCACGATATTCTAGGACAACTGGGTGAATACGATAACCCCTGGGGAAAAAAACAAACAAACAAATAAACACGCACCCGTGATCTTTCTTCTGGCAAAAAATGCAAAATTCCACATTTTTGTAGATGGGAGCTTGAAACCTCTACAGTAGGGTTCTCTGATACGCTGAATATGATGGTGTGATTTTCATTAAGGTTCTATAATTTTTAGGGGTTCTTTCCTCCTTTTTTCGAAAATCAGCCAAATTTTCTCAGGCGCCTAACTTTTGATGGGTAGAATTAAACTTGATAAAACTTGTATATTTGAAATCAGCATTAAAATCTGATTCTTTTGATGTATCTATTTGTATCAAAATACCGTTTTCTAGAGTTTCGGTTACCATTGAGCCGGGTCGCTCCTTACTTACAGTTCGTTACCACAAACTGTTTGATTTCTGATCGTTTTTTGAATAACGCCTTGAAAGCTGGCAAAATCTCCCAGTGTAAAATTTCTTCTGAAAAGTTCATCCCCCGGAAACATCCCTCTCCATGAAAAATTCTCCTCGTGCAAAATTCATCCAGCACTAAATTCGTCCTCCCCTCCCCAAACGAAAAATGTTTGCATATTTCCCAATAAAAAATGCTATACATAAACAATGGACAAGTTTATAGCTTTAATACCTTTCCCCAGAGCTGTGGGGGGTCATGTTGTCTCCAAAGACACAGTTATTGGGCCTTTCAACTATGCTGAGCAAAATAGTTATCTCAAAATTTTGATAGGACGATTTTGGGAAAAAAGGGGTGTGTGAGGGGACCTAGTTGCCCCCCCCCTGATTGTTTTGATAACTTAAAAAGGTACTAGAAATTTTAGATTTCCGTTAGAATGAGTCCTCTCCCGATGCTCTAGGCTCACTGGGTTGGTAAAATCACCCCTGGGGAAAACTACCAAACAAACAAATAAACCCGCATCCGTGATCTTTCTGGCAAAAACTACAAAAATTCCTTTTTTGTAGATAGGAGCTTGAAGCCTCTGCGGTAGGGCTCTCTGATACGTTGAATCTGACGGTGGGACTTTCATTAGTATTCTATGACTTTCAGGGGGTGTTTTCCCCTTTTTTCGAAAATCAGGCAAATTTTCTCAGGCTCGTAGCCTTTAATGGGTGAAACTAAATTTAATGAAACTTATATATTTGAAATCAGCATAATTAGCCGGGTTGCTCCTTACTTACAGTTCGTTACCAGGAACTTTTTGACATTAAATGGGATTTATTATAAACTATTTAAATATTTGTATCGAATCACACATTATATTGTTGTCAACTTAAGGTCTAAAAGTCTAAGGCTTTAAGGTCTAAAAATTCCCAAAATCTAATCTCTATTGAATTAGTTAAAACAGCAACAATTAGGTGAATTCATCGACATTTTAGGAATCAACAGAAAAAAAATTGTTTTAAGAAAGGACTAGTGACTTTTATCTAGCCCAGAGATGGATCTTTTAGGTCGGTATAAGCAAAATGGCCTTATAATGACCTTGTAATGACCTTGGAAGACTGCTCTAGATAAAAATCTTCCAAGAAGAACCCAAAATACTTGCTTGTTCTGGGCTAAATAAACACTGAATAGACAGGGGTATAATCACTGAGGATCTGAAGAATAATTTTGTAAACAAAATTAAAAGTTTCAGCTAGAAAATAAATGGTATTCAGGGGAAGTGAAAAAAAAACTACTGTAGTAACAACTACAATGCCTAATAAAAATTTAATCTTTTAAATTATTATACTAAATTGAGTAAAAAAGTGATAATTAAAAATAAAGAGAAAAAGATGACACAATAGGCCCACGCGGAATTTTATTTACGTTGATCTATTATATTTTTTTCGCGATGGCGCTGAACAAATAGTAGCAAATTAATTTATTATTTGTTAATATAATGCAATAATTTCGTCTCCAAGTGCTTATGAATGAGCCTAGAGTTGTTTGCCGTCTCTCATATATTGTCTAAGCAAGGGTGGTAAAGTTTCCCCCCATGAAATTATACAAGAGGTGATTTCCACCAAACAGATGATCTGCAAAATAGAACAAATTATTTTTTCATATTCTAATTAATAATTCAGTCAATAGTTCCAAAAATCACTCTAAGGAAAACAAAGGAATCAATTCATACGAATTAAAAGAATTTCTTTCAGGTTGCTTTGGTAATTTTGTTAATGTCTGCTGCCAATGGAGACCCCAAGTATCAAGATAAGGGTCACAAGCCTGGAAAACATGATTATGATGCAGTACCTAGCTGTGCGAAAAAAACAAACGAGAATTTTTGTTTGGAAGACAATGAGTACCCCGAGTAAGTTATATTTATTTCATTCCTCATTCCTCATTCTTTTATTTCATTTCTTCTAAAATTACCGTTTTACCGGAAGTCGCATTTATTTCATTTCTTAGCTTTTAAATTACTATTTCAGTAATTACGTCTATTAAAATTCATTTTAATAAATAAAATTATAGTAAATAAAATTTTTATTTCAGTAAGCTTTTCTTAACACATATTGAAAGGTCATAATTCACATGAGAGAGCCAATTTCTTTCAAATTAAATTTCTCAACTGCCACCTCTTTCACATCATTCAATAATTTCCTTCTTCAGCTTTACTCTTAAATAAATTGGTTAAAATAAAATTAATCTTCTTTTAGAATAAACATAAAACCTCTGCATTTTACCAGTTCTAGGCCTACTATAAATTAGGATTTTAGAGGTCCATAGACTGCTGGCCTTATGGCCCATTGATGCTCTTAATTATTAATTTATAAGAACTTTTTTCTAGAAAAGACAAGTTCCAAATAAAACTAAAGAGCTATATTAAACCAAAAACGAACAGAAACGAAATCATATAATAATTAAGACTTGAAACAAACACAAATCACTTTTAATGAATAAATGAGACCCAAAATAAACAAAAATCACAATGAATAGGCAAACATAACAAACATACATAAATTACATACATACTTAAAACAAACATAAATTACGACAAACAGGAGTAGAACTAACGCCCACTAAGCCTTCTGCAGGCCAGGACGTCATTTGCACTTTACTGAAAATAGAACATATTTTAGCAAACTGTAAGTAAGGAGCGATGCGGCTCAATAGCAACCGAAACTCTAAGACAAAGAGTCTTGACAACAATAGGCAAATCTAAAGAATCGAATTTTGACGCTTATTCAAAATATATAAAATTCATCGAGTTTAATGTCACCCATCAAAAGTTTCGAGCCTGATTAAAAAATCACACCATCAGTTGAGCATATCAAAGAACACTATTGTAAAGTTTCATATTTTTATCTGTTATAATATCGACATTACAAAAAAAATAATGATACCTCAAGGCTAATTAAGGATCATAAAATATGAGTGTTGCTGCCTTTCCCCTTCCCTCCCTGTCAAAACCTCTAAATGGCTTGACTCTCATTTACACTTCATTGAAAATTTTGAAGACCATAGTTTTATATCTCAAAACAGCCACGACAACAAATCAACAACAGGAAATCACCACAATAACAAAGATTACTGAAGAAAACCAATGAAAGTAGACTAATTTAAAAAATATATATAGTGACATTCATTCCTGAAAATCTCATCAACTTTCATTTAAATTAGTGTTATTAAAAAGAAAAGCATAAGGGACACTAAGAATGAAATCTGATTCTTTAAACTGGTTAACATATACATAAAAATATACACAAAAATACGTATACACATAACATATACATATATGTATATGCGAGCACGAAGTTTAACAGTAAAGAACGTGTGCAAAAAACTAGCTAAAGATGAGCCGAAAATTTATTCTCTGATTGCCGCAGCAAAACACATAGACTACCATCAATTTCAAGTAAGTTAGGTTACATAACATATACACATAACATATACATATATGTATATGCGAGCACGAAGTTTAACAGTAAAGAACGTGTGCAAAAAACTAGCTAAAGATGAGCCGAAAATTTATTCTCTGATTGCCGCAGCAAAACACATAGACTACCATCAATTTCAAGTAAGTTAGGTTACATAACATATACACATAACATATACATATATGTATATGCGAGCACGAAGTTTAACAGTAAAGAACGTGTGCAAAAAACTAGCTAAAGATGAGCCGAAAATTTATTCCCTGATTGCCGGAGCAAAACACATAGACTACCATTCTGACTAGCCTATATTTTGTTGGGAAAATTAAATTAAAAAAACAAGTTTATTTAACTGAAAGTAAGGAGCGACATTAAAACTTAAAACGAACAGAAATTATTCCGTATATGACAGGGGCTGTCCCCTCCTCAACGCCTTGCTCTTTACGCTAAAGTTTTTTATTGTTTAAAAAAAGTAGAGTTGTGAGAAAGTCAAACTTTAGCGTAAAGAGCAAGGCGTTGAGGAGGGGACAGCCCCTTTCATATCCGGAATAATTTCTGTTCGTTTTAAGTTTTAATGTCGCTCCTTACTTTCAGTAAAAATAACTTGTTTTTTTAATTTAATTTTTGAACGTTTTTGAATAAATGCAGGTTTTGATCTTGGCTCACAGTACATGAATAATTAAAACAAAATTTTCATATTAATTTACTTTTATTTGGTTAAATGGCTTTCTCGAAACTTGTTTCATTTTATTTACGAACGTTTATATTAGTAATAAATATACGTAACTTACGAATTAATTTACGTAACGAACTTCTATATTTATATATTTTTAATACGTATATTAGGGGATTCGCCCCCTAGTCAATACCTTGCTCTCTAAGCGAAAGTTCGAATTTTGTTCCAGTTCTTTAAAACTGACCGCTTAATCACAAAGGCCGTTAATTAGAATAAATAGCTCTTATGAAAGCACTAAAAAATTTCTGGCTTAAAGAGTGAGGTATTGACTAGGGGGTGAACCCAATCATATATGTAATATTTTCTGTTCGTTTAAAGTTTTGATGTTGCTGCTGTTGCAGTTGAAAAACTTATTTTTTTATATTTAATTTCTGATCTTTTTTTAAATAATGCTGGGAAGTCCGGCGTCCCCTTCATAGCAATGTCCCTTCCCCCATGAAAATTTCGTTCATGGAAAGATCCTCCCGTATAACCTCCGACCCCCCCCCCCCCACTACCAGGAAACATCTCCCCTGAAAACGTCTGTACTGTATACTTCCCAATAACCAATACTATATGTTAACATTGGGTAAAGTTCATAATTTTCAGCCCTCCTCACGGGAATTTCGGGGGATTAAGTCATCCTAAAAGACATACTTATAATATTTTCGAACATACTGAACAAAATGGCTATCTCAAAATTTTGATCAGGTGACTTTGGGAAAAAAATGAGCGTGGGAGGGGGCCTAGTTACCCTACATTTTTTTGGTCACTTAAAAAGGGAACTAGAACTTTTATTTCCATTCCAATGAGCCCTCCCACGATATTCTAGGTCCACTAGGTCGATACGATCACCCCTGGAAAAAAAAACAAAAAACAAATAAACACGCACCCATGATCTTTTCTTCTGGCAAAAAATGCAAAATTCCACATTTTTGTAGATAGGAGCTTGAAACCTCTACAGTAGGGTTCTCTGATACGCTGAATATGAAGGTGTGATTTTCATTAAGGTTCTATAGCTTTTAGGGGGTCTTTCCCCCTTTTTTCGAAAATCAGCCAAATTTTCTCAGGTGCGTAAGTTTTGTTGGGTAAATACGGTAATACGGAATAATTTCTGCTAGTTTAAGTTTTAACGTCGTTCCTTACTTTCATTTAATAAAACTTGTTTTTTTTTATTTAATTTTTGAACGTTTTTGAAATAATGCAGGTTTTGATTTTGGCTCACCATACTTGAATAATTAAAACAAAATTTGCATATTAATTTTACTTTTATTTGGTTAAATGGTTTTCTCGAAAGTTGTTTAGTTTTATTTACGAACGTTTTTATTAGTAATAAATACACGTAACTTAGGAATTAACTTACGTAACGAACTTCTATATTCATAGATTTTTAATACGTATATTAGGGGGTTCGTCCCCTAGTCAATACCTTGCTATTTAATTTAAAGTTTGAATTTTGTTCCAATTCTTTAAAAAATACCCCTTAATCACAAAGGCCGTTAATTAGAATAAATAGCTCTTATGAAAGTAATAAAAAATCTTTGGCTTAAAGAGCAAGGTATTGACTAGGGGGTGAACCCAATCATATGCGTAATATTTTCTGTTCGTTTTAAGTTTTGATGCTGCTCCTTACTTTCAGTTGAAAAACGTGTTTGTTTTTTTTATTTAATTTCTGATCTTTTTCTTTAATAATGATGGGAAATCGGGTGCCCCCTTCATAGCAATGTCCCTCCCCCCATGAAGACTTCCTTCATGGAAAGATCCTCCCATATGACTCCCTACCCACCCCCACCCACCCCCCCTCCTACCAGAAAAAATCCCCCCTAAAAATGTCTGTATACTTCCCAATAACCAATACTAAATGTTAACAATGGGTAAAGTTCATAACTTCCAGCCCTCCCCCCGGGGACTTCGGGGGATTAATTCATCCTAAACGACATAGTTATCATATTTTCGACCATGCTGAACAAAATGGCTGTCTCAAAATTTTGATCGGGTGACTTTGGGAAAAAATGAGCGTGGGAGGGGGCCTAGTTGCCCTCCATTTTTTGGTCACTTAAAAAGGGCACTAGAACTTTTAATTTCCGTTCCAATGAGCCCACCCGCGATATTCTAGGACCACTGGGTCGATACGATCGCCCCTGGGAAAAAAACAAACAAACAAATAAACACGCCTCCGTGATCTTTCTTCTGGCAAAAAATGCAAAATTCCACATTTTTGTAGATAAGTGCTTGAAACTTTTACAGTAGTGTTCTCTTATACACTGAATATGATGGTGTGATTTTTATTAAGGTTCTATAACTTTTAGGGGGTCTTTCCTCCTTTTTTCTAAAATCAGCCAAATTTTTTCAGGCGCGTAACTTTTGACGGGTACAACTAAACTTGATTAAAGTTATATATTTGAAATCAGCATTAAAATTTGATTCTTTTGATGTATCTATTGGTATCAAAATTCCGTTTTTTAGAGTTTCGGTTTTAGAGTTCGTTACCACGAACTGTTTGAGCAGGAAAAAGTCCCGCTTGTTTCTTTTCAGGATCCATGTTTAGTAACAAGGAAACTTTGTGCAGTGAAGACATCTTAATAGTTGCATAACAGTCATAATAGAAATCGTATAAGATCGGGACCTTAGAATACAATTTGTATTCAGTAAAGCACAAATGACTCTCTGACGCTTGGAAAGTTTAGCGGGCGTTATCTGTACTCCTGTTCGTTTTAAGTTTGACTTGACAGTTCAATGTAATTGCTGTTAGTCAAAATCACAGTTTATATAATTATCCAGTATGATCTTTCCCTATCTCACCCATTATAAAAACCCGGACCAAGGTGCGAGTGCTCCAGAGAACGTTTTTGCAGATAGAAACATAGGCGGCATCAGATCTTTTCACGGGTAGACAAGTCAGACTGTGATCTAATCGGAAACAAGTGGAAACCCGCTATTACGAATAATGCACTGTTGGAAACAATCGGAAACAGACTAACCCGCTAATGCAGAAAGAAGTGGGAGGAGCTTTTTGTTCGCACCGAGAACGAAGACCAGAAATGATCTGCAATAAGCTTACTGGATAATTATATGAACTGTGGTCAAAATGTAAGTAAGGGGAAATTACGTACTATTCTGCCCTTGCTCTAGGGACTGGGGGGGGGGGTCACATCATCCCTGGTGTTATATTCGTTTAACCTTTCGACAATTTAAAAAAAACGGTAGCTATCTCAAAATTTCGAGTGAATACCCTTGGATTATGGAGGGTGGGTGGAACATAAGGCATGGAAGGGAGGATAGTCGCCCGACAATCACTTTCGACTGTTAGAAAAGCCACCAGAACTTTAAATATATAACTCCAATGCTATTGCAGATTTTTCATTTTCATGTTCAAGACGTACATAGCGTCTTCTGATTTAGCTATAAACTTTCCACCAGGCCACAATTCGTCATCCATTTGATCACCCGACGTTTCCTGAAATTTCCCACTTAATAACTAAAGCCGTTCCTAAGACATGGTACACACACCACACAGAAACCTGACAGCACCTAATGTCTTTTTCTCGCTGCCTTACTGTGCTGTAATTATTAGTCCCACAGGATCTTATAGTAAAAAAAAGTCATTTTTTCAGATATAAATGAAAAAATTGCTGACTTTCTTCCTCCTTCCAAACACTGAGTTTGAATTTCGCTTACCCCTTTCTTCCCCTTACTTTCTTCCTTATCATCTTTACTTATTATCGATGACCTATAAATATAATATCTTTCGAATTACCTCGCCTTACTCAAGCTAAGATTGAAGGTTGACTTGGCCCTGCTCCAGTGCCCCATTAAATATTATGATTAATCTCATCCATTGCTGAGATATTGCAGACACGGTATTATGATAACCTGGAGGCGCATAGCCTATGTTGATTTTGTTCAATATCACCCTCAACGTTCACTGAAAGTTTTGTCTTAGTATCTTCCGCTGCTCCTGAGATATAGTAGATAGTCTGTTTTGACAGCCTTGGAGTATATATAGTCTTGATTTATCTCGTTACTTAACCAGACATTTATTATAAGCGTCATACGAGCTTATAGTACAAAATTATTATATTTGTCAGGATAGAAGACAAAAATTGTTTAGACTATTCCCTCACCTGGAACTAGACTTGAATTTTCCTTTCCCCATCCTCTTCTTTTTTTGTCCAGCAGTATTTGAAAGTTTCACCTCCATCCCCTAAGCCGTCCCAAAGATACTCTAGACATGGCATTTTGATGAACTGGACACTAATACTATATCTAAATACACATCTATTCCCTCCTCCTTTGCTAAGTTAAAATTAAAGTAGATTTTACTACCTCCCTTTCCAATACTCCCCCGAAGCTTAAACTTGATCTTTTAAGCCGTTCCTGAGATATTACAAATAATTTGAAAAATTTTTGCAATCTTCTTCGGGTACCTGTGTCGTTTCTTAGAGCATATTCTTGGAAAACTCAGAGAATCTTGCCATGACAAAGAATCCATAAGACTTTATTGCTTAAACTGCTGATCCAGCCCAGAGAGAGATGTGACTGCTCGCCTACTGTGCAAGTGCAACTGCTTCTGAAAGGTCTACACAGATAAAAGAATATATATTACAAAAACAAGAGGGATGAACGAAAATTGAGATACTATATGCATACTAACACCACAGATACTTAAAGACAAGTCTCAGCTGTCAGGCTACTGGTCTCGACTGACTTTAAGTACTCCGTCTGACTCTTAGTAAGAAGTGCAATGCGTTCACGATCGTAAATTAAGAAGAAATTTAGTATGCTTATAACAATCGGAACTCAGCTTTCTTATATTACTTGGAAAAATTATTCTAAAATGAAGAAATAGCTAAAAAATGTGGTGTAACTAAGGCATGTATTAGATGACGACGTTGTTTAATTCTTATTTCACCAGAAAAATTTGTTTCGATAATCTTGTTTTACACTGGGTTATTTCTACTACTACTACTACTAACAAGTCACCGCAGCACCAAGCCGCCTGAGGCCAACACAGCTATGCACGCTCCTCCTCCATCCCAATCTATTCAAAGCCCCCCTTTTTACACCCTTCTACGAAGTTCCCATTTCCTTTAAATCTTTCTTTGTGACGTCCTCCCACCCCAGACGAGGACAACCTGCTTTCCGTTTAGCCCTAGATGGTTTGCCGAAAAGAACAATATTTGGCAATCTGTCACCCTTCATCCGTACAACGTGCCCTAACCACCTCAACCTTTCCATTGGACTATTTCTGGATTGGGCTAAATACTGCTTTGCTGGACAGCATTGTTTCTTTTTTTCTATGTCAAACATATTCCACTTTAAGTCAGCCTTAAACAGTAATTTTTGGGCAACATCCTTATTGACATATTATTTTAATCTTACTATTAAATTGCCTGATAAATGCGTTTTAATAATCTTATTTTACGCTTGGCTAAATCTTATTTTTATTCTTAAGGTATGAAGTAAAAAAAGCTATAGAAGAGCATTTTGCCAAGTTTGACCAATTGTACGCTGATGTACTGGACCAAGGAACAATAGATTCAGTAGACGGGCTGAAAACCATAAAGGTAGCTATAAATATTTTATTCAAAATTTAAATATTAAATTAATAAAAAAAAAATCGAATAAATGATAGCTACATATATTTGATATTCTTTACTTGATAATTAGAAATATTGAAATAAAAGTAGCGGTCTATATTTGAACTTGAGCTGGCGTACATGGCACCTGAACGCGCAGCTGGTGACGCACTGTCCGAGTTGACACCTGCTTCTCATGAGCCCCGGACAAAATTGTATGCTACTGAAACGGTTGATTCATAATGTTTTACCCTTGGAAACTATTAACAGAGCCAACACTCTTGTGCAGCCAATAGTAAAAAGCCACGTGCTTCCCGTGCAGTGTTTCTTCTTTTTTTTTTTTTTTTTTTTTTTTTTTTTTTTTTTTTTTTTTTTTTTTTTTTTTTTTTTGCTGCCCGCTTGGCTTTGAATGAGGTGGTTAAGAATGAAAATTTGGAGTCATTCACTTCAAAGTTCGAAGTTCTATTGCCCTTATTAAGAGTCAAAAGTGAATGAGGAGCAATAAACCAGCCTTCCATGTTCCTTTTTAACAGCCCCCCCCCCCATAACTAATGGTCTGGGATTGAAATTTAGAGTTAGCCGTTTCGTTCAAAATAGTCTAAGGTTTCAATAAATATGACATTATAGTAGAAGGGCCTTATTGACTCGTGTCACTCACCCCTGCTGCCACCTACAACTTTTTTACATAGTTTAATGAGGACAGGGTCAATGACCTCTTTCTCAATGGTCTCTTTCTCCAGGTGTGTTTTTGGCACACTCTCAACGAATGTCAAGGTCGATGTTGTTGTTGTTGTTTTGTGCAGAGTCATTAGGGAGAACACGTGGTTAATGGGGTCAATGTTGTTGTTGTTGTTTTGGGCACGCAATTGAGTCATTTGGGAGAACACGTGGTTAATTAAAGCGATTGGGAATTTGGAACACCTGTGCTGTCGACCTCAATTCACCTATCGTGAATCAATAATTCCCCTTAGAAACAACAAATTAATTCCCCTTTCTTGGCAGATCAATCAACCAATGACATCATCTGTCAGACTTTAAAAATTTTCGCCTAGAAACAATTCTCCAGGAATAGATCCAAGTCATTAATGTCTTTGCCTCGGAAACAACTCTTTTGGTCGAACTCCAAAGGATATTAATAACCAAACGCCATGGAAAACAATTCTCCAAGAAACATCTTAGCGATGAATTGTTTTAGCGCGGGAATCAGGTTTCTTATTAATTTGAAATGCGTTAGCGCAGAGTTGCCAAAAACAAAAGGAACACGCTGAATTACGTTTAGGGATTATTTGGGCGAAACTGTTTTAGACAGGTTATGGAATTATTTCGGCGAAACATTTAGAGACATTTTAAAAGATGATTTATGAAGAATTTGCGGTTGAGGTTTTGAGTGTGGTCGTTATAATACACAAGTTTCATTGAACAGTGTTGTGAGGTCCTCTACCCCAACCCCAAAGGGTTCCAATCCCTCTACCCCAACCCCGAAGGAAGCCATCGGTCCTCAAAGGTCCACTGGGCTCCCAAAGGGCCCCCCGGCCCTCAAGGTTCCCCCAGACCCCCCCCCCCGGGGCCCAAAAGGGCCCCTCCCCCTTTGGCCCCCCAAAGGGGCCCCTCTCCCTCCATCTCCTCCCTCCTCCTCCCCTTCCCATCCCCTCCTCCCCCTCCCCTTCCCTTCCCTCCTCCTCCTCCCCTCCTCCTCCTCCCTCCTCCTCCTCCTCCCCTCCTCCCCTCCCCTTCCCTCCCCCATTTTTTATACTTTTTTTTGCATTGAGACACAGAACGACCCCCTCCCCCGGCCCCTCCCCCCTCCAAAGGTCTGATTTTTCAAAGTTCATTTTGAATTTCCTTCGTTGAAATGCAAGAGTTGGAATGTTTCAGTAGTGTTTGGTTGTGGTTTACCTTGTCACAGTTACATTTTCTTGATTTTTCAAAGTTCATTTTGAATTTTTTTTGTTGAAAGGCAAGAGTTGGAATATTTCAGTAGTGTGTTTGGTTGCGGTTTACCTTGTCACAGTTACATTTTCTTGATTTTTCAAAGTTCATTTTGAATTTCTTTCGTTGAAATGCAAGAGTTGGAATATTTCAGTAGTGTTTGGTTGTGGTTTACCTTGTAACAGTTACATTTTCTTAATTTTTCAAAGTTCATTTTGAATTTCTTTCATTGAAATGCAAGAGTTGGAATATTTCAGTAGTGTTTGGTTGTGGTTTACCTTGTCACAGTTACATTTTCTTGATTTTTCAAAGTTCATTTTGAATTTCTTTCATTGAAATGCAAGAGTTGGAATATTTCAGTAGTGTTTGGTTGTGGTTTACCTTTTCACAGTTACATTTTCTTGATTTTTCAAAGTTCATTTTGAATTTCTTTCGTTGAAATGCAAGAGTTGGAATATTTCAGTAGTGTTTGGTTGTGGTTTACCTTGTAACAGTTACATTTTCTTAATTTTTCAAAGTTCATTTTGAATTTCTTTCGTTGAAATGCAAGAGTTGGAATATTTCAGTAGTGTTTCGTTGTGGTTTATCTTGTCACAGTTACATTTTCTTGATTTTTCAAAGTTCATTTTGAATTTCTTTCGTTGAAATGCAAGAGTTGGAATTTTTCAGTAGTGTTTGGTTGTGGTTTACATTGTCACACTTACATTTTCTTGATTTTTCAAAGTTCATTTTGAATTTCTTTCGTTGAAATGCAAGAGTTGGAATATTTCACTAGTGTTTGGTAGTGGTTTACCCTGTCACAGTTACATTTTCTTGATTTTTCAAAGTTCATTTTGAATTTCCTTCGTTGAAATGCAAGAGTTGGAATATTTCAGTAGTGTTTGGTTGTGGTTTACCGTGTCACAGTTACATTTTCTTGATTTTTCAAAGTTCATTTCGAATTTCTTTCGTTGAAATGCAAGAGTTGGAATATTTCAGTAGTGTTTGGTTGTGGTTTACCTTGTCACAGTTACATTTTCTGGATTTTTCAAAGTTCATTTTGAATTTCCTTCGTTGAAATGCAAGAGTTGGAATATTTCAGAAGTGTTTGGTTGTGGTTTACCTTGTAACAGTTACATTTTCTTAATTTTTCAAAGTTCATTTTGAATTTCTTTCGTTGAAATGCAAGAGTTGGAATATTTCAGTAGTGTTTCGTTGTGGTTTATCTTGTCACAGTTACATTTTCTTGATTTTTCAAAGTTCATTTTGAATTTCTTTCGTTGAAATGCAAGAGTTGGAATTTTTCAGTAGTGTTTGGTTGTGGTTTACATTGTCACACTTACATTTTCTTGATTTTTCAAAGTTCATTTTGAATTTCTTTCGTTGAAATGCAAGAGTTGGAATATTTCAGTAGTGTTTGGTTGTGGTTTACCTTGTCACAGTTACATTTTCTTGATTTTTCAAAGTTCATTTTGAATTTCCTTCGTTGAAATGCAAGAGTTGGAATATTTCAGTAGTGTTTGGTTGTGGTTTACCGTGTCACAGTTACATTTTCTTGATTTTTCAAAGTTCATTTCGAATTTCTTTCGTTGAAATGCAAGAGTTGGAATATTTCAGTAGTGTTTGGTTGTGGTTTACCTTGTCACAGTTACATTTTCTGGATTTTTCAAAGTTCATTTTGAATTTCCTTCGTTGAAATGCAAGAGTTGGAATATTTCAGAAGTGTTTGGTTGTGGTTTACCGTGTCACAGTTACATTTTCTTGATTTTTCAAAGTTTATTTCGAATTTCTTTCGTTGAAATGCAAGAGTTGGAATATTTCAGTAGTGTGTTTGGTTGTGGTTTACCTTGTCACAGTTACATTTTCCTGATTTTTCAAAGTTCATTTTGAATTTCTTTCATTGAAATGCAAGAGCTGGAATATTTCACTAGTGTTTGGTTGTGGTTTACCTTGTCACAGTTACATTTTCCTGATTTTTCAAAGTTCATTTTGAATTTCTTTCATTGAAATGCAAGAGCTGGAATATTTCACTAGTGTTTGGTTGTGGTTTACCTTGTCACAGTTACATTTTCTTGATTTTTCAAAGTTCATTTTGAATTTCTTTCGTTGAAATGCAAGAGTCGGAATATTTCAGTAGTGTGCTGTTGTAGTTTACCATGTTACAGTTACAGTCCCTTAATTTTTCAAAGTTAATTTTGAATTTCTTTCGTTGAAATGCAAGAGTTGGAATATTTCAGTAGTGTTTGATTGTGGTTTACCGTGTTACAGTTACATTTTCTTGATTTTTCAAAGTTCATTTTGAATTTCCTTCGTTGAAATGCAAGAGTTGGAATATTTCAGTAGTGTTTGGTTGTGGTTTACCGTGTCACAGTTACATTTTCTTTATTTTTCAAAGTTCATTTCGAATTTCTTTCGTTGAAATGCAAGAGTTGGAATATTTCAGTAGTGTTTGGTTGTGGTTTACCTTGTCACAGTTACATTTTCTTGATTTTTCAAAGTTCATTTTGAATTTCCTTCGTTGAAATGCAAGAGTTGGAATATTTCAGTAGTGTTTGGTTGTGGTTTACCATGTCACAGTTACATTTTCTTGATTTTTCAAAGTTCATTTCGAATTTCTTTCGTTGAAATGCAAGAGTTGGAATATTTTAGTAGTGTTTGGTTTACCTTGTCACAGTTACATTTTCTTGATTTTCCAAAGTTCATTTTGAATTTCTTTCATTGAAATGCAAGAGTTGGAATATTTCAGTAGTGTTTGGTTGTGGTTTACCTTGTCACAGTTACATTTTCTTGATTTTTCAAAGTTCATTTTGAATTTCTTTCATTGAAATGTAAGAGTTGGAATATTTCAGTAGTGTTTGGTTGTGGTTTACCTTGTCACAGTTACATTTTCTTGATTTTTCAAAGTTCATTTTGAATTTCTTTCGTTGAAATGCAAGAGTTGGAATATTTCAGTAGTGTTTGGTTGTGGTTTACCTTGTCACAGTTACATTTTCTTAATTTTTCAAAGTTCATTTTGAATTTCTTTCGTTGAAATGCAAGAGTTGGAATATTTCAGTAGTGTTTCGTTGTGGTTTACCTTGTCACAGTTACATTTTCTTGATTTTTCAAAGTTCATTTTGAATTTCTTTCATTGAAATGTAAGAGTTGGAATATTTCAGTAGTGTTTGGTTGTGGTTTACCTTGTCACAGTTACATTTTCTTGATTTTTCAAAGTTCATTTGAATTTCTTTCGTTGAAATGCAAGAGTTGGAATATTTCAGTAGTGTTTGGTTGTGGTTTACATTGTCAGAGTTACATTCTTTTGATTTTTCAAAGATCATTTTGAATTTCTTTCGTTGAAATGCAAGAGTTGGAATATTTCACTAGTGTTTGGTAGTGGTTTACCCTGTCACAGTTACATTTTCTTGATTTTTCAAAGTTCATTTTGAATTTTTTTAGTTGAAATGCAAGAGTTGGAATATTTCAGTAGTGTTTGGTTGTGGTTTACCTTGTCACAGTTACATTTTCTCGATTTTTCAAAGTTTATTCTGAATTTTTTTCGTTGAAATGCAAGAGTTGGAATATTTCAGTAGTGTTTGGTTATGGTTTACCTTGTCAGAGTTACATTCTTTTGATTTTTCAAAGTTCATTTTGAATTTCTTTCATTGAAATGCAAGAGTTGGAATATTTCAGTAGTGTTTGGTTGTGGTTTACCTTGTCACAGTTACATTTTCTTGATTTTTCAAAGTTCATTTTGAATTTCGTATTTTAGTAGTGTTTGGTTTACCTTGTCACAGTTACATTTTCTTGATTTTCCAAAGTTCATTTTGAATTTCTTTCATTGAAATGCAAGAGTTGGAATATTTCAGTAGTGTTTGGTTGTGGTTTACCTTGTCACAGTTACATTTTCTTGATTTTTCAAAGTTCATTTTGAATTTCTTTCATTGAAATGTAAGAGTTGGAATATTTCAGTAGTGTTTGGTTGTGGTTTACCTTGTCACAGTTACATTTTCTTGATTTTTCAAAGTTCATTTTGAATTTCTTTCGTTGAAATGCAAGAGTTGGAATATTTCAGTAGTGTTTGGTTGTGGTTTACCTTGTCACAGTTACATTTTCTTAATTTTTCAAAGTTCATTTTGAATTTCTTTCGTTGAAATGCAAGAGTTGGAATATTTCAGTAGTGTTTCGTTGTGGTTTACCTTGTCACAGTTACATTTTCTTGATTTTTCAAAGTTCATTTTGAATTTCTTTCATTGAAATGTAAGAGTTGGAATATTTCAGTAGTGTTTGGTTGTGGTTTACCTTGTCACAGTTACATTTTCTTGATTTTTCAAAGTTCATTTGAATTTCTTTCGTTGAAATGCAAGAGTTGGAATATTTCAGTAGTGTTTGGTTGTGGTTTACATTGTCACACTTACATTTTCTTGATTTTTCAAAGTTCATTTTGAATTCCTTTCGTTGAAATGCAAGAGTTGGAATATTTTAGTAGTGTTTGGTTGTGGTTTACCTTGTCACAGTTACATTTCCTTGATTTTTCAAAGATCATTTTGAATTTCTTTCGTTGAAATGCAAGAGTTGGAATATTTCACTAGTGTTTGGTAGTGATTTACCCTGTCACAGTTACATTTTCTTGATTTTTCAAAGTTCATTTTGAATTTTTTTAGTTGAAATGCAAGAGTTGGAATATTTCAGTAGTGTTTGGTTGTGGTTTACCTTGTCACAGTTACATTTTCTTGATTTTTCAAAGTTTATTCTGAATTTTTTTCGTTGAAATGCAAGAGTTGGAATATTTCAGTAGTGTTTGGTTATGGTTTACCTTGTCAGAGTTACATTCTTTTGATTTTTCAAAGTTCATTTTGAATTTCTTTCGTTGAAATGCAAGAGTTGGAATATTTCAGTAGTGTTTGGTTGTGGTTTACCTTGTCACAGTTACATTTTCTTGATTTTTCAAAGTTTATTCTGAATTTTTTTCGTTGAAATGCAAGAGTTGGAATATTTCAGTAGTGTTTGGTTATGGTTTACCTTGTCAGAGTTACATTCTTTTGATTTTTCAAAGTTCATTTTGAATTTCTTTCGTTGAAATGCAAGAGTTGGAAAATTTCAGTAGTGTTTGGTTGTGGTTCACCTTGTCACAGTTACATTTTCTTGATTTTTCAAAGTTCATTTTGAACTTCTTTCGTTGAAATGCAAGAGTTGGAATATTTCAGTAGTGTTTGGTTGTGGTTTACCTTGTCACAGTTACATTTTCTTAATTTTTCAAAGTTCATTTTGAATTTCTTTCGTTGAAATGCAAGAGTTGGAATATTTCAGTAGTGTTTCGTTGTGGTTTACCTTGTCACAGTTACATTTTCTTGATTTTTCAAAGTTCATTTTGAATTTCTTTCATTGAAATGCAAGAGTTGGAATATTTCAGTAGTGTTTGGTTGTGGTTTACCTTGTCACAGTTACATTTTCTTGATTTTTCAAAGTTTATTCTGAATTTTTTTCGTTGAAATGCAAGAGTTGGAATATTTCAGTAGTGTTTGGTTATGGTTTACCTTGTCAGAGTTACATTCTTTTGATTTTTCAAAGTTCATTTTGAATTTCTTTCGTTGAAATGCAAGAGTTGGAAAATTTCAGTAGTGTTTGGTTGTGGTTCACCTTGTCACAGTTACATTTTCTTGATTTTTCAAAGTTCATTTTGAACTTCTTTCGTTGAAATGCAAGAGTTGGAATATTTCAGTAGTGTTTGGTTGTGGTTTACCTTGTCACAGTTACATTTTCTTAATTTTTCAAAGTTCATTTTGAATTTCTTTCGTTGAAATGCAAGAGTTGGAATATTTCAGTAGTGTTTCGTTGTGGTTTACCTTGTCACAGTTACATTTTCTTGATTTTTCAAAGTTCATTTTGAATTTCTTTCATTGAAATGCAAGAGTTGGAATATTTCAGTAGTGTTTGGTTGTGGTTTACCTTGTCACAGTTACATTCTCTTGATTTTTCAAAGTTCATTTTGAATTTCTTTCGTTGAAATGCAAGAGTTGGAATATTTCAGTTGTGTTTCGTTGTGGTCTACCTTGTCACAGTTACATTTTCTTGATTTTTCAAAGTTCATTTTGAATTTCTTTCGTTGAAATGCAAGAGTTGGAATATTTCAGTAGTGTTTGGTTGTGGTTTACCTTGTCACAGTTACATTTTCTTGATTTTTCAAAGTTCATTTTGAATTTCTTTCGTTGAAATGCAAGAGTTGGAATATTTCAGTAGTGTTTGGTTGTGGTTTACCGTGTCACAGTTACATAGTCTTGATTTTTCAAAGTTCATTTCGAATTTCTTTCGTTGAAATGCAAGAGTTGGAATATTTCAGTAGTGTTTGGTTGTGGTTTACCTTGTCACAGTTACATTTTCCTGATTTTTCAAAGTTCATTTTGAATTTCTTTCATTGAAATGCAAGAGTTGGAATATTTCAGTAGTGTTTGGTTGTGGTTTACCTTGTCACAGTTACATTTTCTTGATTTTTCAAAGTTTATTCTGAATTTTTTTCGTTGAAATGCAAGAGTTGGAATATTTCAGTAGTGTTTGGTTATGGTTTACCTTGTCAGAGTTACATTCTCTTGATTTTTCAAAGTTCATTTTGAATTTCTTTCGTTGAAATGCAAGAGTTGGAATATTTCAGTAGTGTTTGGTTGTGGTTCACCTTGTCACAGTTACATTTTACGTTTTACGTAGGCTAACCTAGCCTAACCTAACTTAACCTAACCTAACTTAATCTAACCTAAGCTAACCTAATCATACACCTAACTTTTCGCATGTCTCTCACCGAACCTAAGCTAACCTAAGTGAAGCGTACGTAGGCTAACCTAACCTAACCTAACCTAACCTAACTTAATCTAGTCTAACCTAACCATACTCACCGGAAAAGGTTAGGTTAACTTATCATGAGCACTCATGATAAGCACATGTGTGTACATGTGTATACATGTGTGTAAATGTGACAAGGTAAACCAAAACCAAACACTAGTGAAATATTCCAACTCTTGCATTTCAACGAAAGAAATTCAAAATGAACTTTGAAAAATCAAGAAAATGTAACTGTGACAAGGTAAACCACAACGAAACACAACTGAAATATTCCAACTCTTGCATTTCAACGAAAGAAATTCAAAATGAACTTTGAAAAATTAAGAAAATGTAACCATGACAAGGTAAACCAAAACCAAACACTACTGAAATATTCCAACTCTTGCATTTCAACTAAAGAAGTTCAAAATGAACTTTGAAAAATCAAGAAAATGTAACTGTGACAAGGTGAACCACAACCAAACACTACTGAAATATTCCAACTCTTGCATTTCAACGAAAGAAATTCAAAATGAACTTTGAAAAAGCAAGAGAATGTAACTCTGACAAGGTAAACCATAACCAAACACTACTGAAATATTCCAACTCTTGCATTTCAACGAAAAAAATTCAGAATAAACTTTGAAAAATCAAGAAAATGTAACTGTGACAAGGTAAACCACAACCAAACACTACTGAAATATTCCAACTCTTGCATTTCAATGAAAGAAATTCAAAATGAACTTTGAAAAATCAGGAAAATGTAACTGTGACAAGGTAAACCACAACCAAACACTACTGAAATATTCCAACTCTTGCATTTCAACGAAAGAAATTCGAAATGAACTTTGAAAAATCAAGAAAATGTAACAGTGACACGGTAAACCACAACCAAACACTACTGAAATATTCCAACTCTTGCATTTCAACGAAAGAAATTCAAAATGAACTTTGAAAAATCAAGAAAATGTAACTGTGACAAGGTAAACCACAACCAAACACTACTGAAATATTCCAACTCTTACATTTCAACGAAAGAAATTCAAAATGAACTTTGAAAAATCAAGAAAATGTAACTGTGACAAGGTAGACCACAACGAAACACAACTGAAATATTCCAACTCTTGCATTTCAACGAAAGAAATTCAAAATGAACTTTGAAAAATCAAGAGAATGTAACTGTGACAAGGTAAACCACAACCAAACACTACTGAAATGGTAAACTACAATGGGACTGTAACTGTGACATGGTAAACTACAACAGCACACTACTGAAATATTCCAACTCTTGCATTTCAACGAAAGAAATTCAAAATGAACTTTGAAAAATCAAGAAAATGTAGACTAGATTAAGTTAGGTTAGATTAGGTTAGGTTAGCCTACGTACGCGCGCGTACGTAGGCTAACCTAGCCTAACCTAACTTAACCTAACCTAACTTAATCTAACCTAACCTAACCTAATCATACACCTAACTTTTCGCATGTCTCTCACCTAACCTAAGCTAACCTAAGTGAAGCGTACGTAGGCTAACCTAACCTAACCTAATCTAACCTAACTTAATCTAGTCTAACCTAACCATACTCACCGGAAAAGGTTAGATTAACTTATCATGAGCACTCAGGATAAGCACATGTGTGTACATGTGTATACATGTGTGTAAATGTGACAAGGTAAACCAAAACCAAACACTAGTGAAATATTCCAACTCTTGCATTTCAACGAAAGAAATTCAAAATTAACTTTGAAAAATTAAGAAAATGTAACCATGACAAGGTAAACCAAAACCAAACACAACTGAAATATTCCAACTCTTGCATTTCAACGAAAGAAATTCAAAATTAACTTTGAAAAATTAAGAAAATGTAACCATGACAAGGTAAACCAAAACCAAACACTACTGAAATATTCCAACTCTTGCATTTCAACTAAAGAAGTTCAAAATGAACTTTGAAAAATCAAGAGAATGTAACTCTGACAAGGTAAACCATAACCAAACACTACTGAAATATTCCAACTCTTGCATTTCAACGAAAGAAATTCAAAATGAACTTTGAAAAATCAAGAGAATGTAACTCTGACAAGGTAAACCATAACCAAACACTACTGAAATATTCCAACTCTTGCATTTCAACGAAAAAAATTCAGAATAAACTTTGAAAAATCAAGAAAATGTAACTGTGACAAGGTAAACCACAACCAAACACTACTGAAATATTCCAACTCTTGCATTTCAATGAAAGAAATTCAAAATGAACTTTGAAAAATCAGGAAAATGTAACTGTGACAAGGTAAACCACAACCAAACACTACTGAAATATTCCAACTCTTGCATTTCAACGAAAGAAATTCGAAATGAACTTTGAAAAATCAAGAAAATGTAACTGTGACACGGTAAACCACAACCAAACACTACTGAATTATTCCAACTCTTGCATTTCAACGAAAGAAATTCAAAATGAACTTTGAAAAATCAAGAAAATGTAACTGTGACAAGGTAAACCACAACCAAACACTACTGAAATATTCCAACTCTTGCATTTCAACGAAAGAAATTCAAAATGAACTTTGAAAAATCAAGAAAATGTAACTGTGACAAGGTAGACCACAACGAAACACAACTGAAATATTCCAACTCTTGCATTTCAACGAAAGAAATTCAAAATGAACTTTGAAAAATCAAGAGAATGTAACTGTGACAAGGTAAACCACAACCAAACACTACTGAAATATTCCAACTCTTGCATTTCAATGAAAGAAATTCAAAATGAACTTTGAAAAATCAAGAAAATGTAACTGTGACAAGGTAAACCACAACGAAACACTACTGAAATATTCCAACTCTTGCATTTCAACGAAAGAAATTCAAAATGAACTTTGAAAAATTAAGAAAATGTAACTGTGACAAGGTAAACCACAACCAAACACTACTGAAATATTCCAACTCTTGCATTTCAACGAAAGAAATTCAAAATGAACTTTGAAAAATTAAGGGACTGTAACTGTGACATGGTAAACTACAATAGCACACTACTGAAATATTCCAACTCTTGCATTTCAACGAAAGAAATTCAAAATGAACTTTGAAAAATCAAGAAAATGTAACTGTGACAAGGTAAACCACAACCAAACACTACTGAAATATTCCAACTCTTGCATTTCAATGAAAGAAATTCAAAATGAACTTTGAAAAATCAAGAAGATGTAACTGTGACAAGGTAAACCACAACCAAACACTACTGAAATATTCCAACTCTTGCATTTCAATGAAAGAAATTCAAAATGAACTTTGAAAAATCAGGAAAATGTAACTGTGACACGGTAAACCACAACCAAACACTACTGAAATGTTCCAACTCTTGCATTTCAACGAAAGAAATTCGAAATGAACTTTGAAAAATCAGGAAAATGTAACTGTGACACGGTAAACCACAACCAAACACTACTGAAATATTCCAACTCTTGCATTTCAACGAAGGAAATTCAAAATGAACTTTGAAAAATCCAGAAAATGTAACTGTGACAAGGTAAACCACAACCAAACACTACTGAAATATTCCAACTCTTGCATTTCAACGAAAGAAACTCGAAATGAACTTTGAAAAATCAAGAAAATGTAACTGTGACATGGTAAACCACAACCAAACACTACTGAAATATTCCAACTCTTGCATTTCAACGAAGGAAATTCAAAATGAACTTTGAAAAATCAAGAAAATGTAACTGTGACAAGGTAAACCACAATCAAACACTACTGAAATATTCCAACTCTTGCATTTCAACGAAAGAAATTCAAAATGAACTTTGAAAAATTAAGGGACTGTAACTGTGACATGGTAAACTACAACAGCACACTACTGAAATATTCCAACTCTTGCATTTCAACGAAAGAAATTTAAAATGAACTTTGAAAAATCAAGAAAATGTAACTGTGACAAGGTAAACCACAACCAAACACTACTGAAATATTCCAACTCTTGCATTTCAATGAAAGAAATTCAAAATGAACTTTGAAAAATCAAGAAGATGTAACTGTGACAAGGTAAACCACAACCAAACACTACTGAAATATTCCAGCTCTTGCATTTCAATGAAAGAAATTCAAAATGAACTTTGAAAAATCAGGAAAATGTAACTGTGACAAGGTAAACCATAACCAAACACTACTGAAATATTCCAACTCTTGCATTTCAACGAAAGAAATTCGAAATGAACTTTGAAAAATCAAGAAAATGTAACTGTGACACGGTAAACCACAACCAAACACTACTGAAATATTCCAACTCTTGCATTTCAAAGAAGGAAATTCAAAATGAATTTTGAAAAATCCAGAAAATGTAACTGTGACAAGGTAAACCACAACCAAACACTACTGAAATATTCCAACTCTTGCATTTCAACGAAAGAAATTCGAAATGAACTTTGAAAAATCAAGAAAATGTAACTGTGACACGGTAAACCACAACCAAACACTACTGAAATATTCCAACTCTTGCATTTCAACGAAGGAAATTCAAAATGAACTTTGAAAAATCAAGAAAATGTAACTGTGACAAGGTAAACCACAACCAAACACTACTGAAATATTCCAACTCTTGCATTTCAACTAAAAAAATTCAAAATGAACTTTGAAAAATCAAGAAAATGTAACTGTGACAGGGTAAACCACTACCAAACACTAGTGAAATATTCCAACTCTTGCATTTCAACGAAAGAAATTCAAAATGAACTTTGAAAAATCAAGAAAATGTAACTGTGACAAGGTAAACCACAACCAAACACTACTAAAATATTCCAACTCTTGCATTTCAACGAAATAAATTCAAAATGAACTTTGAAAAGTCAAGAAAATGTAAGTGTGACAATGTAAACCATAACCAAACACTACTGAAATATTCCAACTCTTGCATTTCAACGAAAGAAATTCAAATGAACTTTGAAAAATCAAGAAAATGTAACTGTGACAAGGTAAACCACAACCAAACACTACTGAAATATTCCAACTCTTACATTTCAATGAAAGAAATTCAAAATGAACTTTGAAAAATCAAGAAAATGTAACTGTGACAAGGTAAACCACAACGAAACACTACTGAAATATTCCAACTCTTGCATTTCAACGAAAGAAATTCAAAATGAACTTTGAAAAATTAAGAAAATGTAACTGTGACAAGGTAAACCACAACCAAACACTACTGAAATATTCCAACTCTTGCATTTCAACGAAAGAAATTCAAAATGAACTTTGAAAAATCAAGAAAATGTAACTGTGACAAGGTAAACCACAACCAAACACTACTGAAATATTCCAACTCTTACATTTCAATGAAAGAAATTCAAAATGAACTTTGAAAAATCAAGAAAATGTAACTGTGACAAGGTAAACCACAACCAAACACTACTGAAATATTCCAACTCTTGCATTTCAATGAAAGAAATTCAAATTGAACTTTGAAAAATCAAGAAAATGTAACTGTGACAAGGTAAACCAAACACTACTAAAATATTCCAACTCTTGCATTTCAACGAAAGAAATTCGAAATGAACTTTGAAAAATCAAGAAAATGTAACTGTGACATGGTAAACCACAACCAAACACTACTGAAATATTCCAACTCTTGCATTTCAACGAAGGAAATTCAAAATGAACTTTGAAAAATCAAGAAAACGTAACTGTGACAAGGTAAACCACAACCAAACACTACTGAAATATTCCAACTCTTGCATTTCAACGAAAGAAATTCGAAATGAACTTTGAAAAATCAAGAAAATGTAACTGTGACACGGTAAACCACAACCAAACACTACTGAAATATTCCAACTCTTGCATTTCAACGAAGAAAATTCAAAATGAACTTTGAAAAATCAAGAAAATGTAACTGTGACACGGTAAACCACAATCAAACACTACTGAAATATTCCAACTCTTGCATTTCAACGAAAGAAATTCAAAATGAACTTTGAAAAATTAAGGGACTGTAACTGTGACATGGTAAACTACAACAGCACACTACTGAAATATTCCGACTCTTGCATTTCAACGAAAGAAATTCAAAATGAACTTTGAAAAATCAAGAAAATGTAACTGTGACAAGGTAAACCACAACCAAACACTATTGAAATATTCCAACTCTTGCATTTCAATGAAAGAAATTCAAAATGAACTTTGAAAAATCAAGAAGATGTAACTGTGACAAGGTAAACCACAACCAAACACTACTGAAATATTCCAGCTCTTGCATTTCAATGAAAGAAATTCAAAATGAACTTTGAAAAATCAGGAAAATGTAACTGTGACAAGGTAAACCACAACCAAACACACAAATGAAATATTCCAACTCTTGCATTTCAACGAAAGAAATTCGAAATGAACTTTGAAAAATCAAGAAAATGTAACTGTGACACGGTAAACCACAACCAAACACTTCTGAAATATTCCAACTCTTGCATTACAACGAAGGAAATTCAAAATGAACTTTGAAAAATCCAGAAAATGTAACTGTGACAAGGTAAACCACAACCAAACACTACTGAAATATTCCAACTCTTGCATTTCAACGAAAGAAATTCGAAGTGAACTTTGAAAAATCAAGAAAATGTAACTGTGACACGGTAAACCACAACCAAACACTACATGAAATATTCCAACTCTTGCATTTCAACGAAGGAAATTCAAAATGAACTTTGAAAAATCAAGAAAATGTAACTGTGACAAGGTAAACCACAACCAAACACTACTGAAATATTCCAACTCTTGCATTTCAACGAAAAAAATTCAAAATGAACTTTGAAAAATCAAGAAAATGTAACTGTGACAGGGTAAACCACTACCAAACACTAGTGAAATATTCCAACTCTTGCATTTCAACGAAAGAAATTCAAAATGAACTTTGAAAAATCAAGAAAATGTAACTGTGACAAGGTAAACCACAACCAAACACTACTAAAATATTCCAACTCTTGCATTTCAACGAAAGAAATTCAAAATGAACTTTGAAAAATCAAGAAAATGTAAGTGTGACAATGTAAACCACAACCAAACACTACTGAAATATTCCAACTCTTGCATTTCAACGAAAGAAATTCAAAATGAACTTTGAAAAATCAAGAAAATGTAACTGTGACAAGGTAAACCACAACGAAACACTACTGAAATATTCCAACTCTTGTATTTTAACGAAAGAAATTCAAAATGAACTTTGAAAAATTAAGAAAATGTAACTGTGACAAGGTAAACCACAACCAAACACTACTGAAATATTCCAACTCTTGCATTTCAACGAAAGAAATTCAAAATGAACTTTGAAAAATCAAGAAAATGTAACTGTGACAAGGTAAACCACAACCAAACACTACTGAAATATTCCAACTCTTGCATTTCAATGAAAGAAATTCAAAATGAACTTTGAAAAATCAAGAAAATGTAACTGTGACAAGGTAAACCACAACCAAACACTACTGAAATATTCCAACTCTTGCATTTCAATGAAAGAAATTCAAAATGAACTTTGAAAAATTAAGAAAATGTAACTGTGACAAGGTAAACCACAACCAAACACTACTGAAATATTCCAACTCTTGCATTTCAACGAAAGAAATTCAAAATGAACTTTGAAAAATCAAGAAAATGTAACTGTGACAAGGTAAACCACAACCAAACACACTACTGAAATATTCCAACTCTTGCCTTTCAACAAAAGAAATTCAAAATGAACTTTGAAAAATCAAGAAAATGTAACTGTGACAAGGTAAACCACAACCAAACACTACTGAAACATTCCAACTCTTGCATTTCAACGAAGGAAATTCAAAATGAACTTTGAAAAATCAGACCTTTGGAGGGGGGAGGGGCCGGGGGAGGGAGTCGTTCTGTGTCTCAATGCAAAAAAAAGTATAAAAAATGGGGGAGGGAAGGGGAGGGGAGGAGGAGGAGGAGGAGGGGAGGAGGAGGAGGGGAGGGGAGGGGAGGGGAAGGAGGGGATGGGAAGGGGAGGAGGAGGGAGGAGATGGAGGGAGAGGGGCCCCTTTGGGGGGCCAAAGGGGGAGGGGCCCTTTTGGGCCCCGGGGGGGGTCTGGGGGAACCTTGAGGGCCGGGGGGCCCTTTGGGAGCCCAGTGGACCTTTGAGGACCGATGGCTTCCTTCGGGGTTGGGGTAGAGGGATTGGAACCCTTTGGGGTTGGGGTAGAGGACCTCACAACACTGTTCAATGAAACTTGTGTATTATAACGACCACACTCAAAACCTCAACCGCAAATTCTTCATAAATCATCTTTTAAAATGCCTCTAAATGTTTCGCCGAAATAATTCCATAACCTGTCTAAAACAGTTTCGCCCAAATAATCCCTAAACGTAATTCAGCGTGTTCCTTTTGTTTTTGGCAACTCTGCGCTAATGCATTTCAAATTAATAAGAAACCTGATTCCCGCGCTAAAACAATTCATCGCTAAGATGTTTCTTGGAGAATTGTTTTCCATGGCGTTTGGTTATTAATATCCTTTGGAGTTCGACCAAAAGAGTTGTTTCCGAGGCAAAGACATTAATGACTTGGATCTATTCCTGGAGAATTGTTTCTAGGCGAAAATTTTTAAAGTCTGACAGATGATGTCATTGGTTGATTGATCTGTCAAGAAAGGGGAATTAATTTGTTGTTTCTAAGGGGAATTATTGATTCACGATAGGTGAATTGAGGTCGACAGCACAGGTGTTCCAAATTCCCAATCGCTTTAATTAACCACGTGTTCTCCCAAATGACTCAATTGCGTGCCCAAAACAACAACAACAACATTGACCCCATTAACCACGTGTTCTCCCTAATGACTCTGCACAAAACAACAACAACAACATCGACCTTGACATTCGTTGAGAGTGTGCCAAAAACACACCTGGAGAAAGAGACCATTGAGAAAGAGGTCATTGACCCTGTCCTCATTAAACTATGTAAAAAAGTTGTAGGTGGCAGCAGGGGTGAGTGACACGAGTCAATAAGGCCCTTCTACTCATTATCTGAGGATAATATAAAAACAAATGGTTTAAGATCATAGCCCCCCCCCCACCACAAAAAAGGGGATCCGAGAAGAACCATTTTTCTGATTAGTCTAAAACTTACATCCTTAAATAATTGGGCTTGGAGGAATCTAATGCAGAGAAGCAATGAAAAGACATGAATCCCCCCCTCCCCTGAAAAATACTCCAAAATCCTTTATTTTCATCAGGTTTAAATGTAAAGCTTTAAGTTCCTGGGCCAGCTTGACTCTTATTTACATGAATAACATAAATTTGGGACCAATGTCCCCCTTCCAGAGGCTGGCAAAGCATTTTTAATACATATTTTAATCAAAATGGTTATCTTAAAAGTATGATCAGAAGTCTTTCGGGGCTAAAGGAGTGAATGGCTGAAACGGGAGCAAGAAGGAAGATGGTTGCCCTCCAATCACTTTCAAAGCTTAAAAAGGGTACTAGAACTTTCATCCACCAGGGAATGAGCCCCCTCCGAAGTTTTACGACGTCTCCTCCCATGCGAAGTGGCCTAGTAAAAGCAATGAATTATAATAAATACAATTCTCAATATATTAATCACTGGTTACATAGGCAGCACTAATGCGCTGCCTGTGAACTACTGAACTGCGACTATGAATTATGCTTCTAAAATTAAAAGTTTACCTCAATAATTCTTCGGCAGTATTAAAGTGATTTCGATGGTTTTAGGCTTTACCAGAATTGTCAGTCGATAGAATTTGAGCCCTACTCGAGTCAAAATTATTATTTTATGGCAAAATGGCAGAAATCAGGGCTTAATTATATTATATATGTTGTGATAGTTCCAGCAATACCTGGAACCTAGTAAAGACTGAACCAAATTTAATTCGTGAATGGTAAGCATTTTTTCGGTTAATCTTAATAGTAGAAGTTTATGATGAAAACATTTTTATGAGAATTTGGAGGAAGAGGAAGAAAACCATGGAAGATGGTGTCGGATAAAAATCAAGTATACTATTGATATCCTTATGCTCAAAAACAGTGTACAAGAGTTACAGTATCCAGCCTTGAACAATGAGGGAAATCACTTCTTTGCAGTGACGTACTTACTTACTTAGACTTAGTTCCTCCCACGCCGTTTAGCGCATAAGGCGACAACGGTGCCTCTCCACGACAACCTCTGAAGAGCTTGAGATCACAGATCTTCCAAAGATGCCCTTGCCAAAGTAGCCTCTTTCTCTAGGGATCGGTCAAATGTCGTTCCCTGTCGTCCATGTCTTCTAATGCTGGGGGGGGGGGGGGCAACACCAAACATCATGGGGGAGCCTGCCATCACCCATACAGACCACATGATCCCAATGCCACCATCTACTACTTAGGATTTTTCCAACTATTAGCGGTTGTTCCTTCCTTTCACGTATGGCAGCGTTCGTAATTCTTTCGAACCAGTGGATCTCCAGGATGCGTCGAAGACAGTTACTTTCAAAACATTGTATTCGTTTCTCAAGCTGTTTCGTCAGTGCCCATGTCTCGCGTCCATACGTTAGTACAGAGAGGACATGGCTATTTAGGAGTCGGAGTTTGGGCTTTAGAGAGTACGCAGCGTTTTTCGAAACTATTCTTAATTTGGTAAAAGCATGGCCTGCACAAGTAATGCGTGTAGTAATTTGACGCTCGAGACCTCCGTCAGAATTGATGATACTTCCAAGATACTTAAATTCTGTAACCTCATCTGAACCAACATTCAGCGGCCGGGCCGGGGTTGTGTTTACATTGTTACGCATAACCTTCGTCATTTGAGTACTAATTGACAGTCCAACTCACCCGGTTTTGTTCGAGGGCTCGGTGATGTTCAGTTTCAAGTCTTCTCTAGACGAGAGAGAAGTACAATGTAATCAGCAAAATCACCGTCAAAGACAGTACACCTCTTATTCAACTGTATCCCTCCAACAAAATGACAGGACCGAAGTACATAGTCAATGAGAATCTTGAAGAGCACAGGAGAGAGGATACAACCTTGTCGTACACCATATTTTATCTGGAATCATTCCGTCAGGTCTCCACCGTCGGTTCGTACGGTGGATACCTTGTTTTGTATAAAGCAACAATAATACTAATAATCTTGTCTGGGAGTCCATAATATCGTAGTAATCTCCATAGTGATTCCCCATGTACAGAATCGAACGTCTTTAAGAAATCAATAAACGCTATTAATATTTCAGTTTGCCACTCGTTCGATTCTTCAATTAGAATTCTTAGGCTGAATGTCAGATCAGCACAATATCTACCTGACCGAAAACCGTGTTGCTCATCTCTCAGGATTTCTCGATTGAATACGATTTAGGAGTATTTGACAGAGAACTTCACTTCCTATGGACTGTAGGGTAGAACCTTACCAATTGTTGCAATCCATGGTTCCACCTTTCTTAAAAAGTTTTGTAATGACTCCTTTCTTCCGATCAGTCGGAACATTCTCGGTTTTCCAAATCTGATTCAAAATTTCGTAGAAAGGCTTCGTCAAGGCCGAGGCGCCATATTCTAATAGTTCAGGTTGTATGCCATCAATTCCGGTAGCTTTGCAGTTTTCAGGTTGCTTAGTACGGTTTTCACTTCCAGTAGGCTAATGGGTTCTACGTTGATTCCAAGATCGAAGAGCGGAACACCGGGCGGAGGCTCCATGGAATTTACAGGGGGAAGAAAATTTAGTACTTCGTTGAAGTATTCTCTCCATCTGTTATCAATATCTTCTTTCCTCGTAAGTAGTTCGTCAGTCTTAATTTCAACAGCGCATGCCGGCTTTCGAAAGTCACCAGTGATCTCTTTGGTTATTCGATACACCGTTCTACTATCGCCTTTGCTGGCAGCCGCCTCAGCTTTGGCTGCTTTTATCTCCAAAAAGCAACGTCTTTCATTCTTCCTGGACCGCTTTACAGCTTTGTAGATTTGTTTTTATTGGGCCTTGAGTTTGTCTTTGTACTGAGGGGTGACGTTACTATCACAGCTGTCTAGCAGGATCTTTATTTCTTTTCTCTCTTGCATGAGAGAAAATTTTAAAATATTTCTTTTCTCTCATTTTAAAGCTATTCCTCATATATACGTACTCATTATAAATTTTCCCATCGTTATTAGTGCCATATAGCACTAAAAACGGCACTTTTGGTACAACTTCCTTAGTGGAAGAGTTTGGAAGCATAAAACCGTACCATTACAATAATTATGGTCCAAAGCCCTTAACTGGAGGCTTATAAGAATCCCTCACATATACTCCCTCTCCAAACCCTCTTTGTAATTTTCATAAACAGCCTACTCATCTTAAAAGTAAAAGATTATTGCAAAAACAAGTTCACTAAAACTAAAAATTTTTCAACGAAAAATCTACCAAAAATTAAGTTTGAATGATCAACAGTTTTGAATTGAACCTTCAAACTTCACTCTGCGATGAAGCCTGTGTGCTAGTTCTAACGGCGGCAATTGAGGGGAAGGGATATCCTTGCCCCTTTAGTTTTTTCCTTCTGCCTAGGTTTCGAAAAACCCCTTTTTTGGTCATTTAATTGGAAAATGTACTTTTTCATTTGAAAAAAAGGGGAAACAACCTAAACTTTATGGGAGTGCACTATCAAGTCAAATTTACAAAAAGTGATTAGATATAAATAGAAGCTTTTAAATGAGCCCTTAAACAGCTCTATTTTGTTACAATAGCCTTCTAGTTTCTGCTAGTCAGCAGTCGATTTATTAGGCCCTGCACTCATTATGGCTTTTTCCGGCATAGTGGGCTGAGTAAAAAGAGCTTTTTGTTCATGGAAAAACAAACGCTCCTGAAAAACATGTATTATTTTGTAAAGTATGAATAATGAACCTTATGTTTATTGAACTTTATGTCATTAGTATGGATAATTAACTTTCCGTAGCTGTCAAGGCTGACTGCAATATTTTCTAGAGGTTTCTTATCTCCCCTAGATCGGTGATGGTTAGAAATTATATTAAAAATAAGTTTCCAACTGAAACTAAGCTCTGATCTTCATTTCAAGTAATACTAAATATATTTCTTACAATTTAAGATGTATATTACTCACTATTGGTATTATAGCTGGCGGGAGCAAAATGCTACCTGAAAAATCAATCCAATATTTCTGTATGCTGTTTAATGACTTGCGGTTATTAAAAGAATATTTAATTTTATGCTTATGTTTTTAAGATAATTTTAATTGTATACTGAAATTACTGATGTCACAACTGGTGTAAGGCTATGAAAAGCCTTATAGGTTAAGAAAGAAAGAAAGATTTATTTAAAAAAAAACATATCAACAAAAAATTATTACTTCCTCCCCTAAAAAGCAAAGCTTGTCCGTGGGGGAGGTAAAGAAAACAAGATCCTTAAAACAAAGAAAACTTGGCCACCGATACCACTAATACCATCATACTAAACAATATATACAAAATAATATCAAACATTATACTTCCTCTGGGAACATCATATCAACAAAACCCCCACAATCAATAAATCAATCAATCAATCAAAACTCATATTCAGCAAAAAGCAGTTCCTTAATGATTTTTATAAAAACTATTGGGGTTACCAATAGTCAATATCACTATTCAAACTATTCCATTTCCCTGTGCCTCTATAAAAAACAGAAAAACATGAACGGGAAGATATACCTGTAGGTACACAGAAGTCCGCGCTTTCCCTTGTATCATGAGAATGAACAGTAGACCCAATGGACAATAAATCATCAAAACAACGAGGCTGAACATCCTGCTGCAGTCCAAAAATAAACCACAATACATAGAACTCACGAAGGCCTGCAGCCGGCAAAATTTTTAAAGTTGGGTAAATTTCTCGAACAGACATACGTGGAGATGTACCGGCTAAAATTCTTACGGCATGATTTTGTAGAACTCTTATTGGTTTTAGGATAGAAGAAAAAGTAGAGAGCCAAATACTCGAACAATAAAGTATATACGGGTGTATTAAAGAAAAATAAAGATGACGAAGGACAGACTTGGGAAAACAATGTTGGAGTTTCTTCATTATACCGAGATTTCTTGCCAAAATTTTGCTAGTTAAAGTTACATGTTCCTTAAAAGATAGAGTTTCATCTATTACAATCCCAAGGTATTTAAAATACGCAGTCCGTTTTATAACGCCATTAGGCATATCTAATTCCTTGATCCATGGGTAAAAGTTTGATGATCGCGAGAAAATAATAAAGTTAGACTCAGCAAAAAGTGAAACTGTTTCATTAGTCGGGTTTACCGTTAGTTCATTTATTCTATAGCAAAAATTATTCAGACAATTTGGTAAATCATTAATAAATATCAAGAATAATATAGGACCGAGAACTGATCCTTGCGGAACACCTACTTCAATACGCTTTTTTTCGGAAGAAGAATCATTTAGTTGGACATACTGATAACGATTACTTAAAAAATTTCTTAAAAAATTTAATGATTTACCCCTCAAACCATACACCTCACACTTCTTAAGTAGAAGTTCATGATCCACAGGTTAGTTTACTGTTGTCAGGCTACATACCCACTTTTGACTCCTAAATCAATATTCCTGTTTTTTATACTTGACTTTTGTATTTTCAGTAAAGCGCTAGTTTTCTATAATCCTAGAATTATAGGGAAACATAATTAGTTGGTTTATCTGTACTGGTTTTATTGACATATATTAGATAGGCTGTGAAGTAATAATTTTTTGTCCGTCTTAAGTTTCAACTTTGCTCTTTACTTTCCTCGGAAAAGATTTTTTTTTTTTTTTTTGCTCCCATCTGCAAAAATGTGGAATTTTATATTTTTTGCCATAAGAAAGATAACGGGTGCGTGTTTATTTGTTTTTTGTTGTTTTTTTCCCTAGGTGTGATCGCATCAAAACAATAGTCCTAGAAAATCGGTAAAGGACTCATTTGAACGAAAATTAAAAGTTTTAGTGACCTTTTAATTGACCAAAAATATTGGGGGGTAACTAGCCCCCTCCCACCCACCCACCCCCTCTCTTTTCTCAAAGTTGACCAATAAAAACTTTAAAAACTTTGAGATAGCCATTGTGCTCAGCATAGTTGAAAAGTCCAGTATTTATGCCTTTGGGTATAACATGACCCCCTACAGTCCCTGAAGAAAGGTCTGTAAGCTATGAATTTCCCCCACTGTTTACACATAGCATTTGCTATTAGGAAGTATACAGACACTTTTTTTTTGGGGGGGGGGGCGCGAATTTTCTGCTCTGAGAATTTTCCATGGAGAGAATTTTTCACGGGAAGGGAAGTTTCCGGGAGGAGGGGGGGGGTGGACTTTCCAAGGGGAATTTACAATGGAGGAATTTGCCAGAATTTCTATAAAAATTATTTTTATTCGTCTTACTTTATCTTTACCGACTCAATTTTACATGTGGAGATATTAAGGCGAATCATCCGGGAGAAATTTTTACCGGGTTAGAATTATCTAGAGTATCTCTCGGTAGGGGGGGGGGGGGGTCCTGGAGAAATTCTTCATAGGGGATTTTTCCACGGTATAAATTTTCCACAGGGAACTTTCTGCGAGAGCAACTTTTTACTAGAGGGCGGGGGGGCTATTTACGGGAAAACTCTTCCACAAAGAGGGGATTTCTGGCAGGATTTTAAAGATAATTGTATATTAAAGTCTTTTTCAAATGAAAGCACATTAAGAAAAATTTTCACCTGGAATCGTCCGCAAGAAATTTTCCGAGGGGAATTTTCAGCTAGAATGGAATTGTCTGGGGGAAATTTCCCTGGGAGGAAGGGGGTATTTTACGTGGAAAGGAATTTTCATGGAAGAATTTTCCCTGGGGGGTGAATTTTCCATCATGGGGAGCCGGATTTCCCAGCATTATTTAAAACGATCACAAATTAAATAAAAAACAAGTTTTTTTCAACTGAAAGTCAGGAGCAACATCAAAACAAAATGAACAGAAATCATTACGTATATGAAAGGGGTTGCCCCCTCCTCAAGACCTCGGTCTTTACACTAATTTTGAATAAAAGGACTGTCTCAAAATATCTATTGGATACATCTCAGGAAAAAACGACGTGTTTGTCTGTGTGTGGGGGAGGGGGGTAACTGCGCTCTGATCACTTTGACTCTTAAAAAGGGTACTAGAACTTGTTATTACCAATCCAATGAGTCCCCTCCAAAGCAGATACGGCCACCCTTTTTATAAGAGCCTTATATGCCCCAAGGGCATAACTTACAACCTTTTTCCTGAGAGCTGTAGAGGGGGGGGGGGGTATCTTCCTCACATACATAATTTCCGAAACCTTCAACTACGATGAATAAAATGGTTATCTCTCAATTTTGATTGGATGTTTCAAGGCAAATGCTGAGCATGGAGAGGGGGGGGGGCGGTTTGCTCTCAAATCCCTTTGACTCTTAAAAAGGGCACTATAACTTCCAATTTCAAATCAAAAAAGCCTCATCTGGTGTTTATGCGACCTCCCATTCAATAAAACCTTATGTGCTCTCGTAAAATAACTTACAACCCTATCCCTAGGGCACTGGGGTGATGTGTCATCCCTAGAGACATTATAATATATTCTTCGGACTATTTTAAAAAGAACCGCTATCTCATAATTTCATCCAGATGCGTTTGGAGAAAATGCCGTCCATCACTCTTGACGGCAGAACTTCCAATTTTCAACCAAATGAGCATCTTCTAAAGTTATACAACCATTAAGACCTTCCATAAAAACCTTAAATACCCCTGGGCATACCTTACAACCCTTGCCCCTAATCTATGGGGTTTGTTTCGACCCCAAGAGCCTTGTTATAGGATATTTAGACTATTTTAAATAGAACGACTATCTTAAAATTTCTATTAGATACATTCCGGAACAATACTACATGTTCGGGGGAGGGGGGTATCTGCCCTCTGATCACTTTAAGTCTTAAAAAGAGCACTAGAGCGTCTGACTGCCAATCCAATGAGCCCCCTTCGAAGTTTATATGACCACTCTTTCTATAAAAACCTTATATGCCCCCAGGGCAGAGCTTACAACCCTTGCCCTGAGGGCTGGGGGATTTGTTATCCTCAGACATAATTTCCAGACCTTTCAAATACGTTGAACAAAATGGTTGTCTCAAAATTTTGATTGGAAGTGTTTGGGGAAATGATGGGAGGGGAAGGGGGGGGGTATCTGCCCTCTGAAAACTTTCAACTAATAAAAAGGCACTAGTTATCTCAATTTCCAATCGAATGAGGACTTTTTGAAGCTTCTACGACAAAACTTTCTTTAAAAACCTTACATGCCCCAAGGGCATAACTTAAAACTCTCATCCCGAGGGCTGTGGGGGGGGGTTGTTATCCTTAAAGACATGATTTCCAGATCTTTCAACTACGTTGAACAAAATGGCCACCTCAAAATGATGATCGGAAATGTTTGGGGAAATTTTTTCTACGAAAACCCTATGTGCCCCCAGGGCATAACTTACAACCCTTTCACTGAGGGCTTTGAGGGATTCTCATCCCCAAAGACCTAATTTCCAGTACTTTCAACTAAGTTGAACAAAATGGCTATCGAAAAATTTTGATTGGATGTGTTTGGAATTTCCAATCGAATAAGCCATTTTTGAAGTTTTTACGACAACGCTTTCTATAAAAATCTTATATGCCCCCAGGGCACAACTTACAAACCTTGCCCTGAGGGGTGAGGAGGTTTGTCATCCTCAAAGACCTAATTTAGAGAACTTTCAACTAAGTTGAACAAAATGACTATCTCAAAATTATAATTGGATGTGTTTGGGGAAATGGTGGGTGTAAGAGGGGGGTTAGTTCCCCCTCCAATTACTTTTGACAACTAAAAAGGGCTCTAGCCCTTTTAATTTCCAATTAAATGAGCCTTTTTTTTAAGTTTTTACGACAACACTTTCTATAAGAACCTTATATGCCCCCGGGTATAATTAACCACCCTTGCCCTGAGAGCTGTGAGGGGAGTGTCATCCTTAAATACATAATTTCCGGACCTTTTAACTACGTTGAACAAAATACCTATCTAAAAATTTTGATTGGATGTGTTTGGGGAAATGGTGGGTGTGAGAGGCGGGTCACTTTCAACTATTAAAAAGGACACTAGCCCTTTAAATTTTCAATTGAATGAGCCCTTTTTGAAGTTTCTACGACAACGCTTTCTGTAAAAACCTTGTATGCTCCCAGGGCATAACTTACAACCCATGCCCTGAGGGCTCTGAGAGGAGTGTCATCCTGAAAGACATAATTTCTGGATCTTTGAACTATATAATTTCTAGATATTAAAAAGGGCAATAACACTTTAAATTTTCAATTGAATGAGCCCTTTTTGAAGTTTATGTCTCAAAATTATGATTGGATGTATCAAACAGTTCGTGGTAACGAACTGTAAGTAAGGAGCGACCCGGCTCAATGGCAACCGAAACTCTAGAAAAAGGTATTTTGATACAAATAGATACATCAAAAGAATCACATTTTAATGCTGATTTCAAATATATAAGTTTCATCAAGTTTAATCCTACCCATCAAAAGTTAGGCGCCTGAGAAAATTTGGCTGATTTTCGAAAAAAGGGGGAAAGACCCCCTAAAAGTTATAGAACCTTAATGAAAATCACACCATCATATTCCGCGTATCAGAGAACCCTACTGTAGAGGTTTCAAGCTCCCATCTACAAAAAATGTGGAATTTTGCATTTTTTGCCAGAAGAAAGATCACGGGTGCGTGTTTATTTGTTTTTTTTTTTTTCCAGGGGTGATCGTATCGAACCAGTTGTCCTAGGATATCGTGGAAGGGCTCATTGGAATGGAAATTGAAAGTTCTAGTGCCCTTTTTAAGTGACCAAAAAAATGGAGGGCAACTAGGCCCCCTCCCACGCTCATTTTTTTCCCAAAGTCACCTGATCAAAATTTTGAGATAGCCATTTTGTTCAGCATGTTCGAAAATATTATAAGTATGTCTTTTAGGATGACTTAATCCCCCGAAGTTCCCGGGGGGAGGGCTGAAAGTTATGAACTTTACCCAATGTTAACATATAGTATTGGTTATTTGGAAGTACACAGACGTTTTCAGGGGAGATTTTTCCCGGTAGTGGGGGGGGGGTGGGTTGGTCAGGGGTTACGTTGGAGGATCTTTCCATGAAGGAAGTTTTCATGGGGGAAGGGACATTGCTATGAAGGGGACGCCGGACTTCCCAGCATTATTTAAAAAAAGATCATAAATTTAATACAAAAAAAAACAAGTATTTCATCTGCAACAGCAGCAACATCGAAACTTTAAACGAACAGAAAATATTACATATATAATTGGGTTCACCCCGTAGTCAATGCCTCGCTCTTTAAGCCAAAGATTTTTAGTACTTTCATAAGAGCTATTTATTCTAATTAACGGCCTTTGTGATTAAGCGGTCATTTCTAAAGAATTGGAACAAAATTTGAACTTTCGCTTAAAGAGCAAGGTATTGACTAGGGGGCGAACCCCCTAATAAACGTATTAAAAATATATGAATATAGAAGTTCGTTACGTAAGTTAATTCGTAAGTTACGTATATTTATTACTAATAAAAACGTTCGTAAATAAAATTAAACAAGTTTCGAGAAAGCCATTTAACTAAATAAAAGTAAATTAATATGAAAATTTTGTTTTAATTATTCATGTACGATGAGCCAAGATCAAAACCTGCATTTATTCAAAACGTTCAAAAATTAACTAAAAAAAACAAGTTTTTTAAACTGAAAGTAAGGAGCGACATTAAAACTTAAAACGAACAGAAATTATTCTGTATATGAAAGAGACTGTCCCCTCCTCAACGCCTCGCTCTTTACGCTAAAGTTTGACTCTGTCTCACAACTTTATTTTTTAAAAAAATAAAAAACTTTAGCGTAAAGAGCGAGGCGTTTAGGAGGGGACAGTCTCTTTCATATACAGAATAATTTCTGTTCGTTTTAAGTTTTAATGTCGCTCCTTACTTTCAGTTTAAAAAACTTGTTTTTTTTATTTAATTTGGAGAAAGGATGGGCGTGGAAGGGGTGTTAGTTGCTTTCCAGTCACTTTTGGCTATTAAAAAGGGCACAAGCCCTTCCAATTTCCAATCAAATGAGCCCTTTTCGAAGTTTCTACGACAACTCCTTCAATACCTTCGAATTGCCCTGGTCTAAAAGAAAAAAAAAAAAAAAAAAAAAAAATAGGGAATACATAGTGCCAACATCGTTCTTTACTTAGGTAGCGCTATTGCGCTGCCTGTGATAATTTACGAAGCTTGAACCTTGAAGGCCTTAACACCCGCTTCATTATGATTTTTCCGTTTGAGCAGACAAGAAAAAAATACTCCTCGATGAAAACTCAATAATATATAATGTGTTAAAGGTAATTACTTGGTTAGAAAAAAAAATGTCTTCCTAATCCAAGGTTCATCTTTATTTTAAATTAATAGCAAAATTCGCCTGAAATTCTGATTTAGCTACAGACTTTTTCAATTTCAGCTGTTTGATCATGCAGCTACCCAAACATTGAAAAATAAAATGAATAATTAAAATTAAGAACAAGTGGGTGAGTATCCTAGCAATTTTTTTTATAAATAGCAAAAAGATCATAGAAGAAAAAGGGACTGGGCATGGCTAACTATATTTTTTTATAGCTTGAAAATTATTCTAAATATATGGCCTTCTTCGTATTTGATGGGAACTAAACAGGCCTTATAGTAAAAAAATTTACCAGAAAAATTTACTGCTCAATATTTACCACATCATATAGGCCTATAGAGAAAGAGATAGAAAGCACCCCCACCTGTAGTGTTTTTCAGCTAGTTATTTCCATACAGGAACCATATAGTTCCATATAGGAACTATATAAGAACTATATAGTTCTATATAGGAACTATATAGTTCCATTTAGGAAGTGTTCCATATAGGAACACTTATATTTGCTTTCACTTTGGGCAAACATTCCAAAGTGTTCTTGATCCCAAATCAAACGGATCAAGAAAACCAAGGTTTTTGGATAAAAAAAAAATGTATTTTTTGACTATGATTGGCTGTCAACTGGATTTAAAATATTACGAGAAAATTAGATTAGCTAGAATTTTGAAAGCAACTTCAAACGTCAGCGGTTCAGTCTCATTGTGACAGTACTTTCATAAGAGCTATTTATTCTCATTAATGGCCTTTGTGATTAAGGGGTCATTTTTACAGAATTGGAACAAAATTCGAACCTTGGCGTAAAGAGCAAGGCATTGACTAGGTGGTGAACCCCCTAATATACGTATTAAAAATATATGAATATAGAAGTTCGTAACGCTGTTCGTATAGAACAACACTGTGCAATACTGAGTTCAGAGTCTCCACTTCAAAAAGGAGAAACAAACTCTTTTAAAACATTTGACTAAAGTTAATTCCTTTTATAGGACCCACTAGATTCCTTACAGGTCAAGTCATCTAATTAGTTTTTTTTTTTAGTTTTTGGTAATGTAATTTCTGTTGACCTGTTTTTACAGAAACACTTAACAAAAACTTAAATACAAAAATCTATACGATTCACCCAAAACCAAACGGTTGACGCGGGGTGAAACAGGTAAAAAAATACATACATATAAAGTCATTTAAATTCACTATAATAAGAAAGAAAGAAAAAAAGAGAGAAAAGAAAGAAAAAAATAAATAAAGAATAATAATACTACAGGGACAGCAACTACATACCATATTCATGCTGTGAGGTTGCACTCACAAACCAACAAGCAATTACAACTTAATTTAATTAAATCAAATCAAGTCACCTCCAAAACAAACAAAACTAGAATTCATACTTGCTTAATAATTTTTCTTTCAATTTTCCTTTAAAATCACTAAAATTTTCTATCTTCTTCATATCATTATCGAAATTATTCCCTAAATTTATACCCTTTATAATAAAAGAAAACGTGGATCGAAAGGGGATCGATCCCTGTTTAAAGATTACTTCTCCCTTTATCTAAAGTTAAACAGGTTATTTCAGGCTTTTAACTTTTGGTGACTAATTCTAAATTTAAATTGAATTTGCATATTTGAAATCCATAAAAGCCCAATGCTTTTGATGTTCATGTTAATTTGTTTCCCATATTTCTTATTCCTATTTTCTTTATTAACATCTATCTATATCTATCAATATCTATCTATATCTATCTATTTATCTATATATCAATATCTATCTATCTATATCTATATCTATCTATATCTAACCAACTATCAATACTTTTTCAAAGGTATCTTATATCTTAGTGTCTGTTTCCGATCCTTCCGCCTTCTTAGGAAAAAACATAGTCGTGATCAAATGATTGGGATATTCTATAATTTGTTGTTTTCATGTATCTTATTACTAATTTGTTTCTATTTATTACTATCTATCTATTTGTATTCGACTTTTCCCTTCTCTTAGGAAGAAACATATTTGTGCCCAAGTGATACCATTTACGGCAGGCCTTTGAGAGCCATCAACTCAGAGGGGAAGTGGCGAATTATAGTTAACTATGAGGATAACTACAACAAATATACTCAGACTATAAGGATCGAACAATGCAGGTAATTTGTCAATATTTCTGTTCATACATAGGGACAAAAAGGGGATGAAAAGAGAGATAGCTACCTTCCAATCAATGTCAAATGAAAGAAGGAATATAATTTTTCAATCTTCGATCCATGAGCCTCATCCCAAATTCCTATAATAATTTATTTTCTATGGCATCCGCCAGGTCTTTTAAGGTTTCCAAATTCTAAAGCAAGAAAAAAATAAACTATAATAAAATAATTGAATTTATCTTTTTATCTTACCATGTAAAAAAATTGTTCATAATACAGCGAGACTAAACAGTAACTTAATATATTTAGTCCAAATATAAACAATAATATATCCGTCCATAAACAATTAATATTTCAACATTAGATGGCAAACATGCCATCTATTAGCAAATATAGACAATTTAAATATATGTATTTGTTTGAAGAGGTACTCAAAAAAATAAAAATCCATAACAACTGATGTTTCTGATATTCTGTTTTGATGTTGGCTCTCGTAATGAGAGATTATTCGAATTTGGCTCCACCACTTATAAAGCTTCCTGTCTCTTTTTTTATGACAAAAGAAAATCAAATATAATTTAGATGTATGTTGTATTATATCTTATTATAAATTATAAATAACAACATCTATGGATAAATAACAACATACATAGATGATGTATGTAAGTTGCTAGATGTCTAGTTTAAAATTGCGGCGCAGTGACAGTGAAAATGCACCGAAAGTACCATTTTCCTTGCAAAACTGCTCGAAATAAACGATAACCCCCCCCCCCAAAAGTGCCAATGTGAAAATTTTATTGCGTAACTGCCTCAAAAATTGCCCAAATGGCGCAAATGCACCCTATCTGCCAACTCTGATTTAGATCTCGTTGCTGTCACACTAAAGGTCGTATCGAAATTTTCACCCCTTGGAGATAATTTACTTCCTCAAATCTTTTATTCTTTTCTTCGAAAGGAGGGTAAACAGAGTAATGTAGAAACGTACATATGAAATATAACATAAACACAAAATGTTAAAACGCCGTTTTCAAGAGAGTACTCTGTTTAATTTAAAATATAAACTGGATGTGACAAAAAATTATAATAAGGAAAAAGTTAAAGTAATTAAATTAGCCAATGCTTTAGCATAGAATTCATGCGAGTACCATTTCAAATTGCAAAGGATAGGACACTTTGATCCAAAATCCAACCACACAGTTTACCCTTCTGGCGGTGTTGCCAACACGGTCAGTTCATAAAGTGCTGCAATTGCCCAAATGTGCGTGCTACAAATCTATTTTCAGTGCTACAGTCAAAAATTTGACTGTAATAGTGCAAAATAGCACTTTTGTGCTACAGCCGGCAACCTTGAGCAGGTGCTACAATGCTACACCTAATGAAATAGTACTATGATAGCCCTTTCGTGCAGCAGGCGGCAACCCTGCCTTTTTGTCCTGCTAAATTGATTAATGACATCTGAAACGTCACTAGACTCCAGTTCTGATGAGAAGCCTAGGGTCCAAATTCAACACATGCCAATCAAAGCACATGTGTGATGTCAGGGGCGTACACAGACCTCATTTCAGCAGTGGGAAGGAAGTTTTTTAAAAAAGACAACAAACTATAGATTTAGGCAAAAACATTTTGGGATGAGTTTCTCTCTACTATCAGTTTCCCCATAAGCTACAAGCTTGAAAAGTCAAGGATAGTTAGAGAGCTTAGAAAGAAAATACAGGCGGACAATGAAAGCCATTGTGACGCCATTCGCATGAAAGAAGTTTTTCCGCAATTAAAGCTGTAGTGGAATGTCCCCAAAGTTTTGACCTATCTGCATCGTTTTTGAGGTTAGAAAATGTTAGTGTGTCAATTTTCAGAACAAAAAATACCCAACCATTCTCGTTGAAATATATATATACAGGGCCGTATCCAGGATTTCTTTTTCGAGTGGTTTTTACACAAGGACTTTTTTCGGGAGGGTGTTACACACAAACTTCAAAAAAAGCATAAAAAATTTGTTTATATACATTTTTGTTACGTTTTTATGAGTCAGACAAACATTTCGGGGGTTCAAACACCCCCCCCCCTTTGGGTACGACCTTATATATATATATATATATATATATATATATATATATATATATATATATATATATATATATATATATATATATATATATATATATATATATATATATATATATATATATATATATATATATATATATATATATATATATATTATATATATATATATATATATATATATATATATATATATATATATATATATATTATATATATATATATATATATATATATATATATATATATATATATATATATATATATATATATATATATATATATATATATATATATATATATATATATAATATATATATATATATATATATATATATATATATATATATATATATATATATATATATATATATATATATATATATATATATATATATATAAGGTCGTACCCAAAGGGGGGGGGGTGTTTGAACCCCCGAAATGTTTGTCTGACTCATAAAAACGTAACAAAAATGTATATAAACAAATTTTTTATGCTTTTTTTGAAGTTTGTGTGTAACACCCTCCCGAAAAAAGTCCTTGTGTAAAAACCACTCGAAAAAAAAATCCTGGATACGGCCCTGTATATATATATTTCAACGAGAATGGTTGGGTATTTTTTGTTCTGAAAATTGACACACTAACATTTTCTAACCTCAAAAACGATGCAGATAGGTCAAAACTTTGGGGACATTCCACTACAGCTTTAATTGCGGAAAAACTTCTTTCATGCGAATGGCGTCACAATGGCTTTCATTGTCCGCCTGTATTTTCTTTCTAAGCTCTCTAACTATCCTTGACTTTATTTGCCAAAGTGATCTTTCCAAAACCTTCAGAAAGCCATTTTGTTCAGTATAGTTGAAATATCAAATAATATGTCTTAGGGGTAAAGTGACCCCCCAAAGTCCGTACGGAGAAGCCTGTAAGGTATAAAATTTTGGGGGGGGATTTTCCAGGGAAAATTTTATACTGGCGGAATCTGACACAATTCCTATACGAAATTTTGTAAACTCAATTTTTTAGGTGGAGATGTTCCGGAGGAAATATCCGGGGGCTATTTTCCACATGTTTGATTTCCGGAAAAAATTCTACGGAAGGGTGCATTTCTGGAGTCATCGAGATACTGATTAGAGATTAAAGTATTTTTCAAATGAGAGTATGCTAAGGATAATTTTTCAAATTGAATCGTTCGCAAGACATTTTACGGGGACGGTTATTTTCAGCGAGGATGGAACTGTCGGAAGGGAAATTGACGGGGGGGGGATGCACTTTACGTTGGAGAAAATTTTCCGGGAGGAGGTTTCTGTGAGGGGGGTAAATTTCATGAAGAGTGAGCCAGATTTACCGGCATTATTTGAAAAACGAACAGAAATGAAATCAAAAAAGGTTTTCAACTGAAAGTAAGAAGCAACTTTAAAACTCAGAACGAACAGAAATTATTCCGTTATGAAGGGTTACCCCCTCCTCAATACCTTGCTCTTTATGCTAAGATTGTTAACACTTTCAAAAAGCTTGCTATTCTAATTGAACGGCCCCTGTGTTTCAGTAGTCATTCTTAAAAAGTTGGGACAAACAGTCAAACTTTAGGGTAAAGAGTAATGTATTGAGAAGGGGACAACCCTTAATATACGGAATCAATCTGCCAAAATTAATATGCCAATTTTGTTTTAATTTTTCGTGTATAGTGAGCCAAAATCAAACCTCCATTAGTTGAAAAACGTTCAGAAATTCAATAGAAAAACAAGGTTTCAACTGAAAATAAGGAGTGACATTAAAACTTAAAACGAATAGAAATTATTTCGTATATGAAAGGGGCTGTGCCATCCTCAACGTCTGGCTCTTTAGGCTAAAGTTTGACTTTTTGTCACAAGTCTACTTTTTAAAACAATAAAAAACTTAAAAGAGACTGCCTGCTCTCTGCCACTTGTTGTACATCTTGGAACACCACTTGTTACACTGGATACTTCTACCATGCTGCACCTCTCTGCAACACGTATGGTAGGCTTCAATCCATGCGTGGCAAGTGTCCCCTGGAGTGCACGATTTTTAAAATGAATAACCCCTCAGAAATGCAAAGGTGACATTTATTAAATAATATAGAAAGATATATTTATTAAAAGTACGCAAAACAAACTACGGAAATAGCATCACAAAATCAATTGCAGCTAAGTTTGCAATAAATTAGTCATCTGAGGAAAAAAGGGGTCTGATAGTTCAGAAACTTCGCAGTTATTAGTCTAAGAGCAAAAATTCGGTCGACGCGTTTTCTTGTCCTCCTAAAATCGTACTGCTCTTCTCTCGAAACAATTAACGACATCTCTTAGTTTAATAATGATTATCGAAGTAATCACGCAATCATGTGACGTAAACTACTTCGTACAGAAATTAAGGTAATGCCTCTGTTAGCGCACTCGCTCTTACCATCTTTCTTATTAAGATGTATATAACCACTTGGAGCTTATAAACTGTAAACTGTAAACAATGTTTGAAAAACCAGAATATACTTTTTTTTATTACTTTCAAAACAAGTTTTGAAAATAAATGAAGACCTATATTAAAACATAAAATGAGTAGAACGCAGATTATGTAAGAAGTCAAGCTTTGAAAAAACAAATAGGAATTATGACATGGAACCCAAAACAAATAGAAAATTCCCCATCCCATGTAAAATTTAAAACGGACAAAAATCAAAGCAAAGAAGTATAGTGTTGTATGCCCCTAAAAGTTTCCCAAGAAGTTAGAGTATCACCTATACTATGGAATTACAGAATCCAATGGCTCCAAGTTCAACCCTCCAGCCTTCCAATGTAAAAAGCTTTGCCTAATTCTAGCTTAAACATGATGTTACATGTCCACCTTTCGACTAAATTACTGTTCTGAAGGCGCTGTCTCGCATAATTAAGTACCAATCATTATATGAGTTATCTTGGTATGGGGCAGTTGTGGTAGGACGAGCTGCGGTAGGAATAGTCATCATAAGAATACCTGCTACGGCTACTTGTAGCAGTAACACTAGTAGATACTAGTCGTGTTAGATATATACATCTACTAATCAGTAATAGTACTAATATATCTGCCACAGCTAATACCTATTGCTTTAAATTACGGAAGGGTCAATCGTTATAGGAGTAATTATAGTACCAGGGTGGGGAACGTGGTCCACCTGTTTCAATTGCGTCACCCCTCAATATCATTACTTTGACAATCTATTTCAACATTGAACCACCTATCTCAAATTTAACAAACTTCAGTGCGGAATTCTGATTTTACTCGAAAAAGAGCGATTTTCATTGGCTGTCAGTGACATTTTGACTAAAGGGATGAATACCACTTTCCATTTTAATTGTTACATCAGTGGAAAACACCTCCGATTGGTTGAAAGGGATATCATGCAAACACTTACATCCCATGAAAAGCCATTCTAAGGTACTGTTGGTTCAAATTTGAGACAGATGGTGTAGTTTCTAATACCCATCATAAAAGCACATGCGCTTGACAGCACGCAAGCACACTGGTCCGAAACAGTGATTACTGGAGGGTTACGATTTAAAAATGGCCGCATCACATGTGAACCCAGCTCACTACCCTGAGTAGGGGTAGCAATGGTAATATCAGGGCTGGATACTTTCTGGATACTTTTGCATTCTAAAGTGATTAAAGTACTTGTTAATTGTTCAGAACGCACTCAAGTTCACGATCTGAATATAAGATCTGAGAAAACCGGTTTCATAGCCACAGACACAAGTGATGGATGACAGTATGCATTGTACTTGGGTGGGGGGGGGGGTGAAATATTTGGACAGCGTGAAGTTTGAAAACAATGCTTACTTCGTAATATGTAGCATAATTTCAGCTAACACATTTTGCATGTAGGCCCGCTATACTTACCAACATCCCCCCCACCTACCTTCTAATGTACAAATATATACCCCAAATTATGTAATTCCAATGTATTCTACCACCGGTCATTTGTCTTTGTGGCTATGAAACCGGTTTTCTCAGATCTTACATTCAGATCAAAAACGTGAGTGTCTTTTGAATAATTAAGAAGTACCTTAATTGATTTAAATAATTTAGTCAACTTTAAATCTAAGAATTGGACGATTCAGGACAGGCACGTACGCAGGAATTTGCGGGGGGGGGCCAAATCCTTCAAACCCATTATTCTGTGAGAAAAATCAGAAAATTATGGGAAAATGAAAAAAATCGTGAGATTACGGGGGGGCCGGGCCCGGAGACCCTCCCCCCCTGCATACGTCCCTGATTCAGGACCATTACCTAAATTATCCGTGAATGTTAAAAAGTCAACAGTTACTACGGAGTTTGTAGAGAAATAGGGAGCTCGGGAGAATAGGATTGTTTGAAAAGAAAATAATAGGCCAAAAACTTATTTCCAAATTCTATCTGGGGGAAATGATTCGGAATTAAGTTTCGAAATTGTCAAAACGTTTTCCTTTTACTATTATTAAATTTTCAATTCCTTATAATTAAGCTATTGCAACACAAAAACCTTAATGTAGATTGGGATTTCCCATGAATTTCATGTCTCGACAATATATTAAAATTGTAGTTACATGTACGATACTTAAAAGATTATTATCAAGTATGGTTATTTAAAGCTCATTTGTTTTTTAACAAAGTTTCAGGGTTTTCATGGCACTTACATAACTAATACACTGTACACCCAACTGTTGCAACTTTGGCAGACTGTTTTTTCCACCTGAAACATTTGCCAAGGATGGTTATGGTGTGCTTTACAGAAAAGATTCAGTGTGTAAATCCTTTCATATGCCTTTTTTAAGGTTTTTTCATAGTAAAAGACGTAAAAATACATAAGGATCTTTCCGCTCTCCACCACTTGTACATCTTGGTGCAAGCCTATTCCACAACAAGTGGCACACTTTTGCCACGGCGCACCTCTCCTCTATCCGTATGACATACTTCGAGCCACAGGTGATATATATCTTCTGTCGTCTACGATTTTGAAAGTAGGCAATCCATAGGAAAGACATTGAAAGTATTTGCTCAATATTATAAAGTACGCAAGAAGAAAATTATGGAGATAGCAGGACAGAATTAGTTACAGCTAAATATATCATAAATTGACTCACTAAGATAAAGGAAAGAGATCACAAATCGTGGAACTAATAATTATGTATTCCCTCAAAATGACCTGACACAATTTGCCGCATATCATTTTTTCAAATGCAGTACAACTTCCTAACATGTAACAACTTCCTAACATGTAACAACTTCCTAACATATTTGAAGTTGGTGTGTATTTAAAATAAAGCTAATATTTTCCGACAAAACTTTGACAAAAGCTTCATTAATACGTGTTTTCTTTTCAGACCTCAATTTGAAGGAGGACCGTGCCCAAAAATTCCAGCCTGCTATGAAACCCGCTGTCTTCAGAAAAGTGTATATCACAGAATGATTGCCTACGACCCCTATGAGTACAAGTTTCCATTTTTATTGAGTCATTTAAATTACCTGCCAGTTGCGCTTGTTATCAAGGTGGCTTTGAAAGCTACTAGGCATACAGTAGCCTTTTAGAATCTATTTTTATAATTATTTTTAATATACTTAGTTATTTTATCTTCTTTATTAATTTTTCCAAACGTGTATCGTTTCCAATAGTTCAGTAAACATTGTCCATTCTATGAATATCCTCCTTTTCAACGATCAGAAAGCAATGCTTTCTTTTCTGATCGTTAGGTTGATTTCAAAATTTGTTTTACCAGTTAAACCATAAGGTAGCTAGATACTATTCCCCAAGTACGATGAGCCTTGTAAATGATAATTAATTTTTACATATTGGATGCGCGGGTACCGCTGGCACCACTTATCGGATGTGTGGGTACCGCTGGCACCACTTATTGGAGATTTAATGTGCGGGGGTCACCACTTTTAAAGGCAAAAATGGCGCAAAGAGTTGCTATGCCACTTACTGGAGGGGGAGATCCCTCGTTGGTCCCAAAATAGTGGGATTTCCGCGGTTACTCCAACGGTTCCGTATATACTAACGTGATCGGATGGTCTATGGCCACATTTAAAGCCAAAGTTTACCGATAAGATTTCTAGCTATCTCTTTAAACTCGACCTAAGCTGAAAAGTTGAAAGAGTACATAAAAAAAATCCTACTGTATTCACTACACGTTGTATAAAAGAACTGACGAAATCACACTTCCAATTCTCCAACTCGCTCAGCCGCGAGTTGGGTGATTGGGGTGGTGGGTGAATTTTTGCCAACTAATCCAAGGACTTACTAAATTACTGGTCAACCTCCCTAACTGCGCAATTTCTTACCTCATGGTCTATTAAGCGACTACGCAATTAAGAGGACCCAAAATGGCGTCACAAAATAAAAGGAAAATTAATATTTATTACTCGGGGAAGGAAAATAATTAAGGGACCAAAGAAAGGAATCTGGGAGGGATATTTATCTGAACAAACTGGGACCAAGGGTTCCAACACCTCCCTCCTAAGATAAATGGCCGCTACTCCGGTGGATTGGCTGGAAAGTCAGACATAAAATAAATAACACCAACTTAAAATCACTAAACTTGTTTATCTTCTCTTCTACGAATGCCTGTGCTTCCACCGCTTGGCTCAGGATTCATCATCATCGACTTGTCTCTACCGTAGAACCACCATGGTCTAGATCGTCTAACATCCTCATTTGGTTTTCAAAGTTGAAGTCCCCAAGATTCGTAGAAATTCATTGTGCACAACACAATCAAAAACAAAAATTTTCTTGCTCTCACGAATTTACATTTGAGAAGAGCAGAGAATCAGTTTCTGGCACATGTGATGATGCCAGCCATCGTGAACAACTTGGCTGCACTAGCCTCTTAATTTCCATCTGTGGAAACAACCCCACATCTCAATCAAAAAGTAGATTCCCCTTGGCATATTTTCAAATAATTTAAGGCCGAAAATGCAAAGGCCTGTGAAAACGATAAGGGTACTGTGAATGTAGTAAAATTTTGAGCGAACCATGAATCGCCTTTTTTCTGGGTTCCCTCCCCTGGGATAATTAAATGAAGAATATGCGTTGATGCTAATTGAAAGTGAAATTTGGGTACATCCCCCACTGAATACAACTTGCCGGAAATAATTGTCGATTCTCATGAAGAATAATAACTATGAATAGGGTTACTGGACAAGGGTTTGAGTGAAGTATGAAGTGACTGGGAGAGAATATCCCCCAAGGACTCCAGATCAGAAAGGCAAAATCTCGGTAAAGGGATCACAACTTGTCCGCCAGTTGTGCATTTAGGAAAATGACTATCTCTCGTGACTTCCCGCAGGGGATCTTCCCCAAGGGATTCCTCCCCCTCATGAAGGAACAAACCCTCTTTTGAGTTGATCAGACCAATATCAGATTCCTTCCCAAGTCTTTCCCATCCGACTCGACATTCCATATCTCCTAACTTTCCCCAACCCGTTATAGGTCATTCATCTCTATTTTGTAACCATCTTGTTTTATTCCCCATGGGTCTTTGACCTCTTTTTCCCCCTTTTTATCTGTGTTTTCAAGGAACAGCCCATCCAACGTTTTATTTTTCTCCCTATTATTTATGTTTTCAAGGCAAAGCCCGTCCAACATTTTTTATTTTTCGCCACTGCAGGCTGAATCTCCAAATTTTGTCTCGTCTTTGCATTCCTCTTTTCGTCTCTACTTTTTTCAATTCTGTCATTCGCGCAAAATAATAAATCACCGTTATATCTGATTCTGACTCCAGTGTCCACTATCTTTGACTGCATTACTTCATTGCAGCTCCGTTTAATATCTCTTTTCTCTCTTTTAGTCTTCTTTATTTTTACCGCAGAAACAAATATTTTGTTATCAAATGGGAATTGATCTCTGACATTTGGTTTTTCATATTCTACTAAAATTTCTCGAAATTTCCGAGGAAAAGCGCGTACAATAAATTTCGTCTCCTTTTTTTCTGTTACATTCAGCGCTTCATTCTGGCCTGTACTTCTTAGCGTCTCATATTCATTAAAAGTGTTCTCAAGTTTTCTATTATCTGCAAATTTTCCTGAAAAATCATTCTCGCGTGTCTTTTTTCAATATTTTGTGGTCTTATTACTTCCGCACCCCATTTTTGTGGATTATCAACATTTTGAACACGTTTATCATGTATTTCGTTTTTCCGACAGGGTGGCACACCCTCCCAATTTGTTTTATGGGCCGGTCCACCTCCCTGCCTTGTCAACGAAGTAGCATATTTTCCTGTAAAAGTTTTTAATGTCTGGTAATTTTCTTTTTCTAGCGATTGATTCTTAGACAAATTATTATGGCTATTTGACAGCCTAGAAGTTAGTTGTGATAAAATATCCCTTTCTGGAATTCCCCATCGGGCTTCTATTAGGCCTATAATGGTTCTTTTAAACTCCTGGTGATATCTTTCTTCTTTCTCTCTAGCTATTTTATCAGCCTCTTCCTTTTTTTTCTCTCGCTATTCTTTCTTCCTTCTCTCTTTGTTCCCTTTCTTTTCTATCTCTTTCGTCTTCTCGTTCTCTGGCTATTCTCACTTCCTTCATGAAATTTAATATTTGTTGTGTCATATCTATTTGAGTGCTTTTTCGCGAGCTCCTGCTGGATCTCGATTTAACACTGCTCCTTCTACTCGGACTACTTTGATTCTGTCTGTCATTATTTCTTCTTAATTCATTTTCTGAATCTGTTCGTTCTCTATCCCGCAACTCCCCTTCATTTGGCACAGCCTCTGAGGGATGAGTTCGTCTTGTTTTTTCACATATTATTTCTTCCTTGTTTATTTCGTACCCCCTCATTTTACCGCGTATACTTCTTTCCGATTATAATATCTCTTATTCAATTAGTCAATCTTAGCAAGTCAACAATGTTTCAAATAACCGGAATGTCTAGACTTCATTAGGGAATAACGACTTCTTTCACAACAAGCAGTTTTACGCGAGTGAATTATATCTCCGAAAAACGAATTAACAGGGGTTGAACGAGAAAATAATCATAAAAACCGCGCGAATATTCCACTAGTGAATTAGCTGGACTAAACTCAAACAAGGGAACTACCCTGTAAAACAAATCACGTATCCCTCCTGGATACTCGTATTCCGAATATAATCTCTTCCTGGGCAGATTACTCAATAGGACAGGTGCCTCCCACCTTCCTTGTCCAATGTGCGCACAACTGACAAATTCTCCTAATTTGCCGTCCTCAATACTCTTATAACCTTCGTCACTGAAGATTATATCTAAGTCCGCCAATTCACTCAAATAATAACCCAACTTTCAACGTTTTCTTATCTGTTCTTAAGCCCTGTAATACTTTTAAATACGGAGATTCCCCCACTGCAAACTCAACTCATTAATTTCGCGTTTTTCTTTTTTATATTTGTCTAACAAGACACACAGCCCATCATAGACCTTCATAATTCTATTAATTGATTGCGTATTTTTGTCTTTTTATATATTACCACAATAGGCTACTTTCTAGGCCAAATTAACCCGTCTCTTCGAAAACGCAGAATTCTTTTAGTACCAGTGTTACTGATAGCTCTTTATCTTGCTGCCACCACTTATTGGATGTGTGGGTACCGCTGGCACCACTTATTGGAGGTTTAATGTGCGGGGATCACCACTTTTAAAGGCAAAATGGCGAAAAGAGTTGCTCTGCCACTTACTGGAGGGGAAGATCCCTCGTCGGCCCTAAATTAGTGGGATTTCCGCGGCTACTCCAATGGTTCCGTATATACTAACGTGATCGGATGGTCTATGGCCACATTTAAAGCCAAAGTTTACCGATAAGATTTCTAGCTATCTCTTTAAACTCGACCTAAGCTGAAAAGTTAAAAGAGTGCATAAGAAAATCTTACTGTATTCACTACACGTTGTATAAAAGAACTTACGAAATCACACTTCCAATTCTCCAACTCGCTCAGCCGCAAGTTGGGTGATTGGGGGGGTGGGTGAATTTTCCCAGCCAATCCAAGGAGTTACTAAATTACTGGTCAACCTCCCTAACTGCGTAATTTATTACCTCGTGGTCTATTAAGCGACTACGCAATTAAGAGGACCCAAAATGGCGTCACAAAATAAAAGGAAAATTAATATTTATTACTCGGGGAAGGAAAATAATTAAGGGGCCAAAAGAAAGGAATCTGGGAGGGATATTTATCTGAACAAACTGGGACCAAGGGTTCCAACATTACAGTCTAGTCATTGAAATGCTAAAAAAGTAAGAAAAAGAAGAGAAAGTCCGGCTGACATCTGAATGGTGCCTTCTAGCTGCCCATAAAAAACAGTCTTAAAACTACCTTACCCTTAGACCCTGGATCTTCCTTTGCCTTCAAAGGTGCTTAGGACATTCAAGAAGAGTCGCCAGTTATCTCTCATTGCGGCGGCCTTCCATATATCTTTCCCTTCGGGTTGAATTAGGGCATTGACATTTTTGAGGTCCGCCCAGTAGCTGCATCGTAGAGTGTTTATAGGCGTACTCTTTCTCTGGCACCACGTGACAGCCACTGAAGGACGACCTTCAGTACTCGACTTTCGGGCATGTAGATCACCGAGGTATCTACACTTCCTATATTTTATTACTTTGGCTATCAGTGGCTGAGATATTTTCTGTTGTACAGCGGCGTTCGTTACTTTTTGGACCAGTGGATATTTAGAATGCGCCTTCAACACATGTTTCCGAACGCAAGCAGATTCTTTTCAAGTTGTTGATCTCTCTGCCAAGTTTCAGAACCATAGGAAAGTGTTGAGAGGACGTTTCTGTTGAAGAGCCTCAGCTTGAGTCAGAGAGAATACTTCTGCCTGTGCCAAATTTGAGACAGTTTCCTGAAATATTCAATAGCCTTCACTACCTTAGTCTTAACACTAACTTCAGTAAATTACACTTGCTATACTCCAAGCCATCCTGGGTCTCATAGTGGCATTGAAAATTTGTCAGTGTGGCTTGCCAAGCTGGACAGCTAGTTTTTAATGGCCTCTTGATGGTCAGTCACTCTTTGCTCCAGTTTGTTTTAGACGTTCCGAAAAGATCTGCGTCCCAGTGTATCTAAGAATGTGACCAATCCATCTCCGTAGCTACTATTAAAAATACTTGGGGTTTTTATACTTCTTGAGATTATATTTAATAGTAATGACCTTAATCTCAAGGCACCTTCAATATTTTAAAGGCTTATGATGAGTTAGATTTCATGCAAGAAACGTGGTCTTAAAAAGCAGTAACCCAAGTTAATCCATTCTTCGATTAAGACAGTCAGTGAAATGTACTTTGAATCAATGTTTCTGAACAAGCAATTGGAATTTCCCAAAATTAAGATATGATATCATAAATAAGATGTATATTTTCAGCTACGTTAGTGGTTTTCATGATAACCACATCCTGATAGCAAACTGGTTGGGGATATGGGGAAAAATTTTCGACAACGGTGGGAATAATCACCATTTTAACCTGTTTCAGTTAGTCATCTACATCAACAACTCCCAATTCTTCCTTCAAACCAGGGGATGAATCATTCCTTTTTTATTTTGTATCCATTTCTACTAAATTATAATAACGTTAATCTGAAAATATCAAAAGTAGTCACGAGTTAGAACAGGGACATTCTATTTTTTCACATTGAGACAAGGTTTAGGATTTTTGTTGTGCACGCATTCGTCATTAACTTATTGAAAGTCATCGCCGTTTTGATACATACATAACAATAGAACGTTGAAAATAAAAAACGCAATGAATACAAATTTAATAAATTCAAAGTGAAATAAATCCAAAATGTTCGCAAAGTGACTAGTCAAATAGTCCCTTCATCGTTTTCGACTGGTTGCCTTACTCTTTTCCCTAAAAATAACAAATTCTTACAAGAGTACTCATCATATCGGCCAGTAGCAGCAGCTACAATTTTTTGCACTAACTTTGATAAGTTAATGATGCCTGAACTTGGTAATGAATGTTATCTGCCTAAATACCAATTTAGGTCTTAGAAAGGAATAAGATGCGCTCATGCACTGACGGAACTGCTTCGGTTTTGGTTGATGCTGATGAATCAGGGTGTCACTTGTTTTAGGAAATTATGAATTCAGTCGTCCTTTTCATTCGATTAATTAAAAAAACTTTTTCCACAAAATAAGTTTTCCAAAGAAAAGTAAAGAACTCCATTAAACCAAAAATGAGCAAAAGTAAAATTAAAAAATCTATCAATCGTGAAACTACCACAAATCAGCATCGAAAAATAAATGAAACCCAAAACGAACAGAAATTATAATAAATAACCGGGTCAAACTCAAAACAAGCAGAAATTAACATGAGCAGGGCTCAAAACCCCTATGCCTTCCCAAGGGCAGAACATAATTTGCACTTTACTGAAAAAATATAAATGTTTTTACCTATATAACTTTAATAGATCAAATAATATTAACATTTGATTACTAAATATCAGTATATATATATTAAACTGGTAATGCACATTCATTTATATTTTTCAAAGTTTATTTCAGCCATTTTTTTTCAGCCATTTCAATTTCCATTCAAATGAGCCCTTTTTGAAGTTTCTACGACAACACTTTCTATAAAAACTTTATATGCCCCCAGGACAAAACTTACAACCCTTGCCCTGAGGGCTGTTGGGGGGGGGGGAGGGGTATTGTCATCCTCAAAGACATAATTTCCAGAACTTTCAACTACGTTGAACAAAATCGCTATCTCAAAATTTTGATTGGATGTGTTTGGGTAAAAGGTGGGCGTGAGAGGGGGGTTAGTTGCCCTCCAATCACTTTCAACTATTAAAAAGGGCACTAGCCCTTTGAATCTCTAATCGAATGAGCCTTTTTTGAAATTTCTACGACAACACTTTCTATAAAAACCTTATATGCCCCCAGGGCATAACTTACAACCCTTACCCTAAGGGCTTGGGGGAGTGTTCTCCTCAAAAACAGAGTTTCTATCTGGAAATCAACTGCGCTGAACAAAATGGCTGTCTCAAAATTTTGATTGGATGTGTTTGGAAAATAGTGGGCGTGGAAGGGGTGTTAGTTGCCTTCCAATCACTTTCGATTATTAAAAAGGCACAAGCCAAACCAATTTCCAATCGAATGAGCCCTTTTCGAAGTTTCTACCACAACTCCTTCGATACGAAGTGCCCAAAATAATGATAAATAATAATAAAAATAATAATAAATAATAATACATTGTGCCAACATCTTTCTTTGCTTAGGCAGCGCGATTGCGCTGCCAATGATAAACCACGGGCATTTAATCATTCAACGTTACAAAATCTTGGTCAGTACTTCTGATATTTATATTTTAGGATATGGGTACTTATCTATTCTTCATAATCAAATAATCTTGGGATTCGCTGTCCCTAGTGGTTACATCTTGTATTCTAAAAAGTATAGATTATCTTTTATTGCCTACGCCAGCGTTGTGTTTGACCCCAGCCAAACATTATTGGCGTTTGAAAAAAATTGGCGTTCTGAGTTGAGAATATTTAAAGATGTATATTAGGTTTAACGCTGAAAGACAGACGTCACACTATTCAAATGAAGCCCAGCTCGCAAAGGATTTAAAATTAATCGTGATGCGACAGTAGGTTTCTCCAAAACCGGAAATGAAAGATCTTGGTCTCACAATTGTTGACTCTCTTAGCTACTAGAATGCTCCTCATCTGTCATTTTAGCACCAGACGTCCAATACTTAATGCAGGATAGTGTCTAACAAAATTTGTTTCAGTCGCTAGGTGCGCTAAATTTCCTAGCTTCTAAATTTCCTGTATTTTGCCCCTTTTTGGCATACTTTTTCAGTAATGGAAACGAAAAAACTCAGGCGAATTTACTATCTGCATGCATAGTATCTCCTTCCCTTTAACCTCCCACATAGGAGAAATAAGTCTTTAGCCGCTATGAGATACGTCATCCTAGACCCTAATGTTGCGCTGGCGCATCGAGGGGTATAATAACAAAATTAACAAACACTCAGGATGTTGTTTATTTCTATGTAGCAGAATTGTGCCACATAATTTTTGCAGAAATAATTTTTGTTGAAGTATAAAAGTATGAAACCATCATTGGTTGTTACTTTGAAATTAAAATAATGTTTAAATAAAAGATGCTTTTTGAAGTAGAGTTAAGAGTAGATGGCATTTAAAGCTAAATTTTATGCATCTCTTTGAAAACTTTTGAAATGTAATGCAACTGAGGGGAGATAAGGGGGGATTTCAAAAATTTAAAAGGAAATAAAAACTAAAAAAAAAAACAATAAAAATATATACATGAGGACGCATGATGGGTAAATATTTACATATTCACAAAATTTAGCTGGGAAGAAAGCGAATAAATCATTTGATACCTTTTTTATTCTCTTTCCAAGTTCACAATATATTATCTTGTCTACAGTTTTAAGACTATGAGGTGATTTAAAAAAAACAAAAAAACAGTAAAACACTAAATAGATGTAAAAATTAGCTTTTAAAGACGGCCTGAAATAACTCTCTATGGTGTTTCAGTGGCCAGTTAGCAATTAAATATAAAAAAAACTAGTTTTTCAGCTGAAAGTAAGGAGCAACATTAAAACTTAAAATGAACAGAAATTATTACATATACGAAAGAAATTCCCTCTCCTCAATATCTTGCTCTTCATATATACTATATAACTATAGTTCATATAACTATAGTTTTTTTAGTACTTTTAAAAGCTTCTTATCAAACAGTTCGTGTAACTGTAAGAACTGTAAGTAAGGAGCAACCCGGCTCAATAGCAACCGAAACTCTAAAAACCTGAATTTTAATACGAATAGATGCATCAAAACAACCAAATTTTTATGCTGAATTCAAATATATAAGCTTCATCAAGTTTAGTCTTACCCATCAAAAGTTACGTGCCTCAGAAAATGTGCCATATTATCGAAAAAAGGGGGAAACACCCCCTAAAAGTCATAGACCTTTAATAAAAATCATACCATCAGATTCACCGTGTCAGAAAACCCTACTGTAGAAGTTTCAAGCTCCTAGCTGCAAAAATGTGGAATTTTGTATTTTTAGCGACAAGAAAGATTGCGGATGCGTGCTTATTTCTTTTTTTTGTTTGTTTTTTCCCTCAGGGGTGATCGTATTGACCTAGCGGTCCTAGGATATCGCAGGAGGGCTCATTCAGACAGAAATTTTATTTTCTAGTGCCCTTTTTAAGTGACAAAAAAAGGGCAAGCTGGAGGGTAAGTAGGCCCCCTCCCACGCTCATTGTTTTTCCTAAGTCATCCGATCAAAATTTTGAGACAGCCATTTTGTTCAGCATGGTCGAAAAATTACAATAACTATGTATTTGAGGATGACTTAATCCCCCACAGTCCCCGGAGGAAGGTCTGCAAGTTATGAACTTTGCCCAATGTTTACATATAGTATTGGTTATTGGGAAGTATTCAGAAGTTTTCAGGGGGGATTTTTTTTTGGTAGTTGAGGGGGCTAGGGTCGAGGTTTACGTGGGAAGATCTTTCCATGATAAAGTTTTCATGGGGGAAGGGACATTGCTACGAGGGGGGTGCCGGATTTCCCAGCATTATTAAAAAAAACGATCAGAAATTAAATACAAAAAAAAACAATTTTTCAACTGAAACTAAGAAGCAACATCAAAACTTAAAACGAACAGAAATTATTACATATATTATTCGATTCACCCCTTAGTCACTACCTCGCTCTTTACGTGAAAGTTTTTTTTTTACTTTCATCAGAGCTATTAATTCTAATTAACGGCCTTTGTGATTAAGGGGTCATTCTTAAAGAATTGGAACAAAATTTGAACTTTAGCGTAAAGAGCGAGGTTTTGACTAGGGGGCGAACTCCTTAATATACGTAATAAAAATATACGAATATAGAAGTTCGTTACGTAAGTTAATTCGTATGTTACGTCAGAACAAAATTTCGAAAAAGCTTTTGCTTTATTATAAAGTTTTTACTTTATTTGGCCAACAAAAAAAAGTAAAATTAATATGCAAATTTCGTTTTAATTCTTTATGTAAGGTGAGCCAAAATCACAAGCTGCATTAATCAAAAAACGTTCAGAAATTAAAGACAAAAATAAGTTTTTGTTTTAACTGAAAGTAAGGAGCGACATTAAAATTTAAAACTAACAGAAATTTTTCCGTATATGAAAGGTGCTGTCCCCTCCTCAACGCCTCGCTCTTTGTGCTAAAGTTTGACTCTGTGTTACAACTTTATTTTTTAAAACAATAAAAAACTTTAGTGTAAAGAGCAAGGCGTTGAGGAGGGGACAGCACCTTTCATATACGGAATTATTTTTGTTCGTTTTAAATGTTAATGACACTTCTTACTTTCAGTAAAAAAACTGTTTTTTCATTTGTTTAATTGTTCTAATTAACCGACCCTTGTTTTTCGGGAGTCGCTATTGAAGAACTGGGACAAATTTTCAAACTTTTGCGTAAACAGCGGGGTTCGTAAATACTTGCGTAAAAAGCAATTATTATATTAGGAAAGAGGATAAAAAGGCATCAGATTGTGGATTCACTTTCTTCACAGCTAAATTAGTTGAATATATAAATATTTACCATATGATGTTCCTTTTAAACCATCAAATGTATGGCACTTATTATTGTGTCTGTATTGTGTTATAAATTTCGTTTTTTATTCGTTTTCTGTGTTTCCCTTCTCGTTTTATTCAATTTTATATTATAATCCTTTTTTCATTTACATTTACAATGGGCAGTCAATATAATTCAATGCAGCTCTAATTAAATTAAATTAATAGATTTTTTAGAACTGAAGATTCAATAGATAAGAGAAACCCCCTCCTTCTTCCCGTGCTTCAAACATGTTTGAATGTATGCAAACGAATTGCAGAAGGAGGAATTCCATCAGTATAAAGAGCTATAACATTCTCAAGAAATATAATGTTTCTCCCTTCCCGCTCCTACCTCCTGAAGATATATGAATCGATTTCTAATCGCTTTATAATTGTACAAATTAGTCTAGTCGCTTAGTCCACAAAACAGGATGGATCGTGCAAATTTGGAAAAAAGTAATAAACTTAGTCCACATATGCAGTTTGATGTGCTCTTTCGAATGAGACTAGGACACAGTCGATCCGACCACCCTAAGGGAGGGGGAAAGGGAGCAAAAGTCACCAAATGGGGAAAATGCGACAAAGTATCGTTTTGGCCGATTTCAGCTTGATGTTTGGTGAGTATATTCGTTATTAGATAGAAACTGAAGGGAAGTCATGGTAAAAGTACTTGGATTATTCCACCACCCTGGGGGGGGGGAGGGGGGGGGGCAGGGATGAAATTCAACCAGCAGGGGGAAATGGGAAATGTTTTTTTTGCCATTTTTAACTCGACATTCGGATTTATCCTCGGGTATATGAAAAAAGAAGAAGAAAGTAATGGAAAGTTCTCGGAGTACCCTAGTAACTCACTGGGGGGGAGGGGGTAAATGGGGTGAAAATGGTCACGAAGGGCTTTGTTTTTTATCTTTTTCTAAAAAAAAACACTGATACAGTGGAACTGATACAGTAGAACTTTCCAGAAATACATTTGGAAGATACGTTTATCATCGTTTTCGGTGGCCTGCACATAGAAATGAATATCCTGAAAGTGCTAGGAGACTAGATGAAAGGACCTGAATGGGACGAGCTTCTCGTTTAAGCTGATATCACAACAAACGGGAGGGAAGATGCCGTTCTTAAAGGGTCACATTTTACTAGCTCCCATTACGCTCACCAAGTAACTGCTTCAGTCCTTCATATCCTTAGGCGCCGAGGATATGATGAGTATGCTGCTGAGAATGAAGGAAACGAAAATGAGGTGCTATCTTTCGATGAATGGTATGAATTAAGAAAAGAATTCAGCGCACAGTTTAGTTACTGGTCAACTGTACTTGATATTGAACTTATTTTGTTGATGTTCGTACGATCCATCCGCCAAGCAGATTTTATGCTTTATGTCGATGCTCTGCGAAAGATTCTACCGTAGATGTTCGCTCTGGAGCACATGAACTATGCTAGATGGCTGTCGGTGCACGTCCGAGACGTGATTGCCCTCAGTACCCAGAATCCAGCTGTATTTTGTGAGTTTAGGATAAAAAACTTCACAGTTCGAAAGACAAAACATACTTTTTCTTCAATGGCAATGGATAAAGCGCATGAACAGATGAACGAGAAAATGAAAGGAACAGCCGGTTTGATTGGACTCACCGAAAACCCAGATGCCATGCTGCGATGGATCACAGCAGGTCCCGATGTTCAAAGAGCCATTGAGGAGTATGAAGAAGTTTCACAAACCCTTCCACTGAAGAAAATTTGAAGCATCATGAGGACACACCAAAATTACAGATGCGATTCATGTGCCATGTTCAGGACTTTCTTCAAGTCATTGAAGGAAGGGGCAATCCATTTGCTGATTCAGAAAACGACCTTCTTACCCTTGAAACGAGGAAGGTCATGCCCAGTAACGTAGTACACAGCGCCAGGAACGCATACAAAATTGGACTCGACCAATGCAAGATGTTTACCGAAGAGTGACTGACAACATGCTCCAAGAAAGTCACATATGTTATTAAGAAAAATAACCTGCCACTATTCACAAGTTTGATAGCCAAGAAACCGTCAAAGGCGAAAAAAGAGATTCCTAATCTGAGAAACAGTTTGTTTGGTAGATTGTACATTGCCTGTCAGTCTCGTGACGGCAACATGGACAAGTTTCTTAAGCACGAGAACCAGCCCACTCCCCCTGCACTGTCCGACATCGGATCCCTTAGGAATACTGCAAAATCTGACCTTACAACTTGTTTAGAAGAATTGCTGGACTTAAAAACTACTATTCCTCGAGTCAGTGCAAAAGTATTCGATGGATCAGCCTTGGTTCATTTGCTTGGTTCATTTACCGGGTCCTGCAAATTTTTCAAAGATTACGCGGACACAGTTTTTCTGCCGTAAATTCATAGCCAAATAGAGACAGAGCTTGCAGAAAGAGAAAGGAGAGGTTTCGGACAACGAGTCGGCCTAAGACAACCGACTCCAATCCCTCGGAACTGGGCTGCTTTTCTTCGTACCGAAGAAAACAAAGAACAACTGTTCTTCCCATTAGCATACCGCTTGGCAAGCATGAATTTGTTTGGAAAAGAAGTTTATAGCACAAAGGATTCAGATGTTATGCCTTCGGTGTCAGCCGATCGAGATGATTTGGTCCCTTGCGATCATAAAAAGGCAGATACGCGAATTATCCTCAACGTTCGTCACTGCTATCTGTCTCTTCACCAACAAGCTATGATATGAACTGTAGATACAGATGTGCTCATGCTAGCTTTGGCCGCTTGCTCATACGTCCCACTTATTGAGCCCTGAGTGTACTTTGGTGTAAAGCAGCAGCGCAGAATCATCCCAGCTCACAAAATTCATTTTACGCTTGGCCCCCCCAAATGTCAAAAGCTTTACCTGGTTTCCGCGCGTTTACAGGCTGCGATACAGTATCTTCCTTTTCTGACATTGGAAAGAAGAAAGCCTTTGATGTCTAGAGATGTCATCCCGATGCAACTGACGCGTTCTTGGATTTGTCGTCTGCGTCGACTGCTACGAGACCGCGAACGCAAGAGCTACTGGAGAGATTTGTAGTTTTATGCTATGAGCAGACAAGCAAAGTCCAGGGTGTTGACGAAGCGAGAAAAGTGCTTTTTGCCAAGGGACGCCCTTCTTCAGTACACCAGACTTGCACAC